>JAFBJU010000278.1:0-287418 GCA_016785305.1 Colistium nudipinnis | reverse complement strand
CCCCCCCCCCCCAAAAAAAAAAAAAAAATATATATATATTGGGAATCTCAAAGGGTGCACACAAATGCAAAAACCTGTCCACAGCAACTAATAACACGTTGCCAGGTTTTTACAAGGAAACTGAACCTAGTAATCGGACCTACATGTGAACCAGCAGTGCTGCGGTCAGAGCGGCCATTTTAAAGCAAAAAACAACAAGGAACTCAGGGTCCTCTGGGTTTCTGGGCTGTTGCATTCGCAGGTCAATCGACCGCACTGAGAAAATGCAAAGGCTGGGCCTGAAAGTCTGACTTGCTTATTCCACTCTGCTACATACACCAAACATTAAGCTCCGGGCGGGAGCGTAATATAACTCCTGTATAGAAGGAAGCCTCAGCTCTCCACTCTAATGAACATATTTCCCTCAGATTCATTCCTAATGCGGCATTAAGGTACAGAGCCCGTTTGAGTGGGGGGGATTACTGTTGGATGAGTCCCCAGTAATGGTCAGACATGGTAAACATCCAACAATTAGCTTTAACAGGACAATTGCTCTTGAATAAGACGACGTCGGCCTATTCATTATCCTAAACATTTTACGCCGTGGAGCGTCGCAGTGAAAACAGAGAGCAGGCTAATGGCGGCAGTAAAGCAGGCATTGTTTGTAACCAATAACAATTATTTCACACCCTGATAAACAAAGCAGCATTTATGCTCCAACACGCCATGGGAAGGAGAAAAAAAAAATGACACCTCAGGCTTCACAACAGTAATCAGGAGAAATGTCGGCTTTGGAGGCGAAAAAAGAGGAATAAGCCACAAAAAGCGCTACAGCTGCAGCAAACATCATCGTAATGGAGATCTAATTAAGGAGGAATTGCCAGTTTACATGCCGACCTGGAGGTTTAATCAAAGCACCCAGCTGAATTATTGCCAATCCAAGACTGCCTTGACTTTTCCTTCAATTGCAGGAGTTTTGCATCATCTTCGGGCCATCAGGTCTTCATATTCAAGGTTCAAAAGCCCATTCCTGTGCATTGGATAGTTTCTCTCCATATTATGAAATTACATTTAAAATGTATAAATAATGCCATGTGATCCACTGCTAAAAATGTGTAAAAATGGATGGAATACCTACCATAAATAAGCAATACTGTGTGCCAAAAGAACAGGAACACTTTTACATTTTGGTAAACAAAACAGATCATTTCTCTTTCTCTCAAGTTTTATTTTATCCATATCAATGTTTATCCCTTTTTCACTTATTCGTGTCCCTGACATAAAATGTCACTGGAGGAGTAAAGCACACTGTCAATCTCTACTACAAAATCACCAGGCTTGTTGTGGCCAAGCACAGGATGAATCAGGTTGGTGGGGCTGATGTACGAGCCAAGGTGTCTGCCTCTCCGGCCGCGTCCTGCTGTAAAGCTCCGAGTGTGGAGTGGGCTGAGATGTTGCAATGTGCTCCTGGCTCACGTTAAATTAATGTAGCTTCACTTTCCTGCTCTGATCCACACAATATTTTTTCCTTCCACCAGCAGTGAATTTCATCCAAAAATCCAAGCTTAATTTTACCTGGAGGCGAGCGCAGCGGCAGCGGGTCAGTAATTCTGTGTGTGTGTGTGTGTGTGCGCGTGTGTGTGCGTGCGTGCATGCGTGTGTGTGTGTGTCAGAGGAAGAAAAAGGATACTTACGACTTCTGCGGTGCAGTTGCCGGTTTAGCAGCAGGCTTGTTAGCTGATACACTACATCGCTCTGCAACACAACAGGGGACACACAACTATCACTGTTATGCATGTGTCTTGGGTGGTTTGTGTGTGTGTGTGTGTGTGCCTTGATTAGTGTTTGACAAGGAGCCAGACTCAAGTCACTGTGAAAGTGTATTACTCTTGTCTCACTGGAAAACATGACACTCCTCTCTGCTGCTGCGAAAATAGTGTGCGTGTGTAAAAAAAGAATGGAAAAAAAAGCACACCCCAAATGTCTCTTTAAAATTCAATTCAAACTGAAATGTGTCAAAATAAAGCCACTGATATCACTTCAGATTTATTTTCTCCACAATATAATAATAAAGTTGACTTTAAACTGACCTGTCAGGAAGGAACCTCTTTTTTACCTTTTTCCATATTCGGATTTGGTTTTTAAATATATTAAAGGGACCGGTTCCATCATATTGTCAATGCATTTTTTAACAGCAAATCTATAATTGACACGTGAACATGTTATCCATCTCCACTTCTATGGTAATGCCAGCAGTCCATTTGTGTGGACTTGGTAATAAATACAAAGAAATAAAAATCAAATCCAAACGTGTAGTTGTCCAAATTTCAGTTTGAGTATCTGTATCGCCGTGGTGACATCACGTGGTCCTTGATAGTTTTGATATTTCTGAATTACAACCACGAAGTCAATCAAACCCATTGAGCTGGTTGTGTACAATCGTGTTTGTCTGCTGAACAAACACAAATACAGACAGAATCAAAGGTTGACAGACTCTGATCCTCCCGTGGCTGTGAATCTATCCGAGCGTCAGCCGCTTTTCTCCCCCTCTCTTCTGGGTGGCGTTGCCTTTATGCCCTCTCCCGCCTTAATCATCATAGCGCTCGCATGCGAGTGTTGATGCTGGGAAACTTACTCTGGGTGTTGTAGCCCGAGGTCACATGCTGCGGCTCCTGGTGAGAGAGAGAGAGAGCGAGCGAGAGAGGGCAAGCCGGAGGGAGAGAGAAGTGAATGAATAAGCCAACAGATGTCATTATTGATTTCACCGCTGCACAACGATGCCATTACGCACAATTCAAATCCTCTCATCTCCAGGCGCCCACACTCCACCTCATTCTTAAAACTCACGGGCAGGATTAGTGCGACGCCCGGGGGCCTGAAAGCCTAATCCACGAACCGCTGGGTCAGATTTACCGCCTCTGAGTTTACATTGTTTCTTCTTTTGACATCACCGCCAATTAGGTGTTTTGCATTAAAGCGAAGCAATAAAAATCACACGGCGTGTAACTGCCGAGATGAATGCCGAATATAACATTTACGTCGGTTTTAATGTGACATATTTCCTCTCCATTTGCGTAGCAAGGTGTCATAAATCTCTTTCTTTTTGTCGGAGTAGTAGAAACTTTTCCACCGTCAATCTTCGGAAGTTTCTTTAGTTCCTGCTTTTATGTTGTCTCAGTCCTGGTTGATTACTGTTTTCATTTCTGCGACTCACTTCTCAAACACCTGTCAAAAAAAAAAACTGTGGGTGGTACTGCATTAAAACGACTGTCGATGAAGTTCCTACTTTCCGTGGGTGGCATTCTTTTCCATCAGCCGATATTGTTGATACTGTTTTGGTTAAAAAATGTTTTATCTATACAGGATATATTCTACAGGATTTTTCTCACCAAAATTGAGAACAAAACGTTTTAATCATTAATCAGTAACAGGTGATACATTCATTTGAACAAATTGTTTATTTTATTACAAATAACGGGCAAACATCAGGCTTCACACCGTATAATGTGAGCCAATTCAAGTGCTCCTCTTCTGCACAGATCTGAACATGCACCGAGGAGCTGAATTAAACAGACACTCCCTAATGAATGTGCGTTCATTGGCTGTCACTTCCACCTCTGTGCAGAATGAGGAAACCCGATAATGTCACAGCCCTCCCCTGCCAGGGTGAATTTATGGACCAGATCTCGACTAACTTGGTTTTATAGTGAACTGCCACTAAGCGCGGGAGTTAGGGGAGGGAGTTACAGCTTGTACTTGTACATCTTTTTGCACAAATCGCCGACTCCTCCATAAAGCAGAGATCGTGACGACATTTAAGAACGCAAACATTACCTGGCTCGCAGTAACAAATGAATGTGCATGGTGAATTGGAATGTGCACTAACCTTGGTCGGAATGGGGAACTTGGTCTGATCCGCCTTCCCCGGAGTGTGTATGGCTGTAAGAGGGGGAGGCCAGGAGTGGGTCATCTCCTAAAAAACACACACGTACTCAATTAGACTAATGCCAAAATATGAATGATAGTTAATAAAGCATATAACAGTGAATATGAGTTTGCCAGTCAGTAGCAAGCACAACGCGAAGATAACTAAACCAAAGGCTCATTTTCAAACCAGTCGAGTCATTCAAGGTTTTGACGAAAGTATCCCCCACCGGGTGGGCTTTATTATAACATATAAAATACACGGAGAAAAGCATGGGGAGTGGGTTGGACCCTGGGGATCAGATCAGTGGACTGAGATTCAACTAAATGCAGAGTTGTCGAATTACACAAATAAAAGCTGACTCGAGTCGGCTGCATTAGACCAAAGCAGCAGGCGCAGCGTCCCCTGCCGCTTACTCTAATCACACAGTCTGCCCAGTTAAATTCAATTCTCCATATGTACATTATTCTATTAGCTCCAGAGATAAGCACATGTTTGTGTGTGAGCCGAAGAGACTCCCACGGCCAAGTGTATGGAATAAAAATGCATGTGTTGGGAAATAAAGCCAAGTGCGTGTATTACCAGGTTGGTTTCATATCAGTTCCTCCCTTTCCCCAACGCCCTCAGACATGCACACGGAGAATTATAATTTCATTAATGGAAAGTTATTTTTCTACAGACAATCATTGAATTAATTATGCAATTAAATCCTATTCGCACTCTCAAATAAGTGTGGTACAGAGGGTTTCTAGGTCAAAGGGGCGAGAAAAGCCATTGACATCACAATTTCCCCATCATGCATCGCTTCACCCTCTCTGGAGTGGATGACTCACAGTCATCAGATGACTCATGTTTCCGTCTATTTGCCGGCATGTGAGGACGAATGTGTGTGTGTGTGTGTGAGAGAGAGAATGTGTGTGTAGTCCAACATGATTGAGGGTTCCTGAGAATGAGTCTATGTTTGTGTGTGTGTGTGTGTGTGTGTGTGTGTGTGTGTGTGTGCGTCTCCATCTCTACAATCTTACCACGCTTAGTTTAAAGTCATATGGTGCGTTGCTGGGCAACACTACTCTGACATCATCACATCCCTCCGAGAAGAGTTTTCTGTATTTTGACAGGCGGCACTCCAGATGGTGTGTGCTCATGAATTTGAATATGTGTGTGTTTGTGCATGCGTGTCTGAAAATGTGTTACTACTGCCATTGTATGATTAACTCAGTCTGTCACATAAAAAACAGACCAGATGTCACTGTTATTATCTTCCACTATTTGAGCCATTATCTACCATCCGTTTGTTGAGTTATGCGTATTTCCATACCCTGGTACTTTAAATGTACCAGGGTACGGTCCTCTATAGAAAGTCTTGATTAACGAGTCATTTATAGAATTAATGTTGAGAGGCTGAAAAATGTCCAGCTCATAGTCTTTTTTACAGTACGTCCACCCTGAAAGAGGTAAACCTGTTCCACCTGCAGGAGTTCCTCAAGGCCAGTATGACGAAGAAAATAAAATTAATCATGACTGAAACGAGTTCATCGCGTTTCCCAACTCCTTGCTGCAGAAAAAAGAACCAGGTTCATCAACCAACCATTAAGCCATAAACCATTAACTGACGAAATGTACTGTTTAGACTATTTCAAAAAAACATAACAACACCACACGGGTACATTTAAATGTGCAAATAAGGACACAGCCAGCACAACGGGAGGATTCTGACAACGCAGACGTGCTGCCGTGTGCACCCCGAAAGGCCTAATCTGTGTTCCCCATTAATGACATAGATTGCTGCAAACTGTCACAGTCTAATTTGTCCGGCCACAGCTTCATAACGATGTGAAAATAGTTTTTTTTTTCCAATTGTCATGATGACATAAAACACCACTGAGCCATCTGTCACAGTCGGACCGGCCATTGGCGTCCAACCCTAAGCGCCGCGTCGGACCATCAAAAAATCCATAACGTTTTTTTTATCATCCTCGGCAGGCAGGAAGTAACACCTGCCGCCTCTTACGAGGATGTGCTGCATGCATGTTTATTTTATATATATATATATCTGTCTCTTATACACATCTAGATGTGTATAAGAGACAGGTGTATGGCTGTAAGAGGGGGAGGCCAGGAGTGGGTCATCTCCTAAAAAACACACACGTACTATGAAACACATTGAAAGATTATGTCTGCAACACCTGTATAAAATGTCCTGGTCACCTAAGACACAGTGGCAGATTTAAAACAGAGGTGATACACTTGTCCTGATGTGGAGAAATAAGTAAAGATAAGATAAGATAAGATAAGATCATATGTTCCTACATTGTTCCTACACAGAGGGGAAAAGTGCGATGAATAACAGGCAAGATAAGGTTATTGACTTATATGCCATCCTTGGATTTCGGAGGATCTCTCTATCCTTATACTTTAGACAAGGTTGCGTGCTCGCAGTTGGCATAAGGATTTTCAATTGATGAAATCATAAGGCGAATGCTCCGCAGTCAAGTCTTCTGAAGGTTTGGAAATCAGTTTGAGCAGCTTGGCCGCCGTGAACAAAACGTCTCCGCTACTATTTGATTTGACAACAGACTCGGAGGCTTGCCATCACAGAGAGAGGCGAAATGAACCTCGGGCCTCCCCCCCTTTCCGCTTCCTACCTCACCTCACATGCCGCACTCCCTGATCTTTCCACTTGACACGGCTAAGAAACATCTGAATCCTGAATCCAATAGCGCACCGATAGTATTGACAAAAGGCTTTTCATGCAGCTCACAGCACATTATCTGTCACACAGGCCGCTGGCCGGCATATTGATTTGTGAAAGGGAGAGAGAGAGAGAGAGAGAGAGAGAGAGAGAGGTGAATGACAGAGGGCACAGAGGAATGGAGAGAGGAAGAGGAGAAGAAGAAGACAGAAGAAGACACGGTGAGCGATATGACAAAGGTGAGAGAGGTGAGACAGAGAGACAAATAGAGGGGGTGATGGAGGAGGCGGAAACCTGACAAAGAGAAGGTCCTGGACTTTATAGCCGCACATCTTCTGACTGGAAAGAAAATTGGTGGGGAAACATTTCTGTTTTGACTTTGGCTCAGAGAGAGCACGGCGGACAAGGGGGGGGGGGGGGGGGGGGGGGGGGACAAAAAAACGTGTTGCTTGATGTGATTTTGATGACATGCAGATAGGTGGCGAGAGGGACACGGGGAGAGAGTGAGGAAAGCGGAGAAGAACATTTTGGAAAAGATTTCTGCATGAAGTCATCCTGCGAAAAAACAAGAACTTGTATAATCATTGACCTGAGCCAACAGATCTCCTTCGTTCTCCACCTCTGCCTTTTATTTCCTCTTTTTTTTCTCTCTCTCTCTCTCTCCTCTGCTTTTTTTTCCCCCTTGAAGTCAGACTCTCAGGAGACGGATGAAGGTCTTTGTGAGCAAACAGAAAACAGCTGATAATCAGTGCAATTACTCCTATGTGTCCGTGCGTGTGTGTGTGTGTGTGTGTGTGTGTGTGTGTGTGTGTGTGTGTAAGCAGCATACCCGCAGAATCTCTTCAACACAGCTGGAGTCATTTGGTAGGCTGACCTGGAGAAAACAACAGAAAAAAAAGAGTGAGACTGACTTCAACACAATTTTTTTTAGCAACATTACATTCAATTTGAAACCGCAAAAGAAAAAAAAAGAAAAAGAAGCACACTCATCCACGACACAGTTGTAACAGATCATTCACTCAGCCTGATGCACTTGGTGTTGTCCGACACTGTAACCGTGGCGTAATTACATCTCCTATTAAAAAAAAAAAGGGTTTTCAATGTGTGTGTGTGTGTGTGTGTGTGTGTGTGTGTGTGTGCTTTCAGACAGAGCCAGGACAGAAACAGTCACCACATCTCTTCCTGGTAAAAGTTAATTCTGTCAAATAAAATCTGACTAAAATCATTCAAACTGTGGCTAAATAAACCCCGAAAACAGATTTTAGTCTCATGCAAAACGCATGCAACGCTGTTTTTTTCTTTTCTTTTACTGGTTTATTTACTTCTAAAATTGTAGATCTGTATAAACAGGTAAAATCAGGATCAATTGGGCATTTTAGCTCGCATGGGATGACGCAGGACGGTTCCAAATTATTTTTATTCCTCATTACATACTTTGTGTCCTTTCTAAACTGGAGTCTGTGCGTACGTGGGCAGAGAAAAGCAACAGAGGGAACATTGAGAAGAAAATAGATTTTAGTTTTCACATTCAAAAAAAAAAAAAAAAAAAAGCCTTAAATGCCTGTGGCTTGGCCGGGGCTGTGCTGACCACTGGGTTTATTTCAGCTCGACAATTACAGTTTTATTTCAGGAGAAGAGAGCGTCTCTGAGCGGAGACATATGCAGCTATTCTGTACGAATGTATCAGTTGAATGGCCGCGCACTGCTAATCTGCGGCAGCATGCGCCCCTGTCAAGTCATTCTCTTAGAGCCGGAGTGATCTGGACCGGTGACTGAGGTAACATTACACCAGATGCCATATTTCAGAAAGGGTGGGTGACGAGCAGCATTTCAATGCAAGGTGAAACCAAATTAAATGTTCATGTCAAACAATTTAAACAGAAATGTGGAAAAAAAAAAAAAAAAACAAAACAAAACAGCGACAGAGGTTTCTGTAGCCGGAGCGGTGCGCTCCGTCGGTTCAGCCAAAGTGCACATTGCTGCTCATGCAAACGAGAGTTGCTCTTCCATTTATTCCAAACAAGCCGTTACAGCCGCGGCACGGAACGCGATTTTGCAACCTAAAACCTGCGAGACACGAGAGCGAGCGTCCATTGCCAGCTTGCGGCTTCCAAAAAAAGTAATTGAAAACAAAATAAGGCAATTGGCTGGGCCAGATCTCAGCTTGGATCAATCCAACAAACAGGCTCATTAAAGACAAAAGAGACGGAGGAACAGCTGGCGGTCCAGAGAAAGCCAAAAAAGACGAAAGAGAACATTTCGCTGTACAATTCATGTCTAACATATTACGGCACCGTGACCCCTGTCACACACCATTACTCGTGGCACTAACAGGACCACAGGAACAATTTAGTAACTACGGTGAGAAGGATGACATCATATCCCGCCTTAGGAAAAAAAAACGACCGTTAAAACAACAACACAATAAAAGTGATTTGTGTGAGGGAGACGGAGTCAAAACTGCCTGAGCTCACCAAACATGCACCTGAATTTTTTCTAGACATGAGCCTCGTGCTTCACAGCGCTCGGGTTCACTCTATGCCAACAGAAATGCCACATATTATATTTGGTTCACGAAACAGTATCTTCTTCTTTTTATTATTATAATTATTACGACAGGCTCGTCACATTAGGTGTAGTTAAGTCTGAAGAAGAAAACAAAATATAATTGAAATCTAAATGAGCCGCTAAATGCTACGCTCACAAGACGGTGGCTTGATTTGTTGATTTGGCTTTTTGGTCCAGGTAAGCGCAATTTATGTATAGATAACATCTGCCTGCTGCATTTGGAAATGTTCCCGATGAGAGCGAACCAGGGCGGTAAAGTCGAGCTCTGTAAAACTAACAACGAGCTGGAAAACATCAAAACCCCCTTGCAGAGCCGAGGGGAGCTGCAGTCGGGTGATAATCCTCCGTGGGTTAGTCACTGCGAGGGACACTTTTCCACACTTTTGCACATGGTCATGGTTCTTTCCATTGCAAAAAGTACATTTGAGAGGTTGTCCAATGTACACATTCCACTTGCATTTAAAAAAAAAAGCAGAAATACCAGAAGACAAAAATAAATACAACTAAGGAGACACAAATCACTCTTAGACTTAAAACTGTAAACTGTGCAATCAATAATGAATTATAAATGATACCCTATAAATGGTTCATTGTAATTAGCAACAATCATTAAAAATGACTACAAGGATAAGCTTAGGGTCATTAAATGCATGTTTACTGTAAAATAATCAATAGTTCGTAAATGTACCTCGCAAAAATGTTGGCTAGGAATTTAAAATAGAACAATGTTTGTTGGGTTATTACGCATGTGTCGATAAACATGAGAATAGACCACGTCCCGGTTGTTTCACTCTATGAGGTGCCATCCAAACATTTGACGGCTGCAAGGAAAAACATTGAAATGTGATTTCCCATTCCAGCATTAAACACAGCTGGCAGACAAAAATGGAAAGACTGGTATGATTTCAGCCTCGCCGGGTCCGTCTATTTGCGTCTCCATCCATCCATCCATCCATACATCTGTCTCCCTTCCACCATCTCTGTCCATCACAGTTGCGCTCCGTTTACTGGAGCGCAGCACTGACACTGCCAGGTTTTGGTGTGTGTTGCCTATTTGCATGATGGACCTGTAAACCAGATGGCACGCTGATTGCGGCAGAATAAACAACACCCAATTTAGTCATTGCAAAGATTGAAGTCTATTCCGGTGTCAGGGAATGGAAAAAAAAAAAAATGGCTATAATGGATTTTAAAGGACATGTGACTCCTGCATGGCGTGTGTGTGTGTGTGTGTGCGTGTCTCTCCTAATTGTTCTTCCTGTGAGATCACGGTTAGTGTCAAGGACTGAGAGATGGAGGGAATATGAAAGAGAAGTGAAAGATGAGTGACAGGCAGAGAGGAAGTGCGCGAGAGGAGAAAGGACAACATTTAGAAAGTAAATAGATGGCGAAGAAAAATGAGAGACGGAGCAAAAAAAAGAGAGAGAGAGATTCTGAAGGAAAATACAGCCAAGGCAATTATTGAGGCAGAAATCCTTTCTCTGTGAAATAGCTGCTCAGACGTCTGCACACAGCGACACACCGACTCTCTCTCTCTCTGTCACACACACACATGCACACACACACCAACTTAAGGGCTGAGTCACTCGCTCATAGACAGGTACTGACGGACACACTGGAACACACAAAAGCCTACAGCAACACAGCAACACTTAGACACATGTCTGGCTGTTATTATTTATGCCATTTATTGATTGGTCGACTTGTTTGCCTCCTGAATGTCAGGAACGAGCCACAACAGCCGGCACATTTTGTCCGAGCCCGGGGTGAGTTCAGAACACGCAGGGTTGGTTACGTTAAATAAAAGTAATCAAGTACAGTTACGAGTGACCTGTTAAAAATTGGAATCACGTATGCCATTTTTCAAAATATTCCACGAGGGGTTTAATGTACGAGTGCTGCCCTCACTCGGAGGACAATACAGTGCTGAAAAGGAAATGATATCTTATTGTGTCGTATATGTGACATTACATAAAAAAAGATCCCTTGCTTCCCACATCCATAATGCAAATGTTCCGGCACCCCAAAGCAAATTGTGTGCTTTTTGAAGTGAAAAGGAGGAAATGCAGCCCCTGCAGCAATGGAAAAAATGAACTTTGCTTCAAATGTTAATGCCTTTTTCTGTGTCACGAACAGCAAAGGCCTCGCAAGCTCTGAGTCTTCGCAATGGAAGAGGGGCTCTCTAACGTTTGTAAGAGCCTCAACTGTGCGCACACAGGTCTCAGGCACACAAACACCCTCTCCCTACAGCACAACCCAAGTTGATTATTATCCCCGCGGGAATTCATCACCAATGAAGGACACGCTACTCTCGGTGTCGGCACTATGTTGTGTTCCTTTTTTAATGAGGGGCCGTGACAACATGTTCATTTCAAAAGAAAAAAACAAAAAACACAACACTGTTTATTAGCACATATCACCTTCAAGGTGGTTTACATCAGAGGATTTTTTATTTATTATTATTATTTTTTTTGTAATAGTTCCGTTTTGAGTGAATGGCAGGAGCAAAAACTCAGCTTTGCATTAGGGCTTCACCCTGGAGCTGACTTTAAGGTTTCAATTGAATAAAACATGAACGACTTTTGAGTTATGGGAAAAAGAAACATGACCATAGAGTTAAAAGTAGAAAACAATTTCATATTTGCAGTGTGATCTGTAACAGGTAAAGTTCAAAATAATGAATTTCAAGGGTTAAATACATTGAGAGTTGTGAGATAAATGGTTTGGTGTTTGTACTGACCCCTTCGTTCTGTTTGGCTGAGTAGGTCCTTAATACATTAATTTTTTTATATCAACAAGGAGCCAGTTTTCGCTACCCAAGCAGCCACTGATACAATTACATAACAAACACATTAATTGAAATTCCACTCAAATGATTTGCTTTTATACGCTTGTGTCTTTTTGTGTTTCAAATCCACCAGCCTGTTGTATCTTTTGTACGGGAATTAAAAATCATTAGGAGGTAATTATAGTAATGTGTTTAAGGCTGGGGAAACATGTGTGTGTATACATGTGTGTGTGCGAGCGGGTGTGTGTGTGTGTGTGAGAGAGAGAGAGAGAGAGAGCGAGAGATGAATGACTCAGTGAAAGCACGTGGGATGGCAACATATGAATTAATAAAAAAAAAAAAAAATCCCCAAAAGACACGGAGCCTCTTTAAATCATAACAGAGACGGCAACATTTGACTTGGAGACCGGCAGAAACCGAAGATGAAAGAGAAAGAGGAGACACAAAGAGGGGACGGAAGAGGATAACGAGCAAAGAAAAAGAGAGAGAGAGGGAGAGAGATAGGCAAAGACAAAGTCAAACAGAATTAAATCTGGAGCCTGATGAATGTAAACACTTTCCCCCACTGTGCTAGTAACTCATCCTCTCCTATTACTGTTGTTATTTTAGAGCCATTTTTTTTCTCAGGGAATACTCTCATTGAGATGAGATGAAGGTTTATACTTTGCGCGAAATAAATTACACAAAGTATGTGAACCCTCACCCCCCCCCTGACACCAGGGAGGGTAAAAATGTGCCACGGATAAAAATAAAAAAAAATAAAAACATTTTTGCTTTTTTACAGTCATGAAAATGTCAAAGACAAATGAAAAGTGTCAATCATTCAGCGGGTAGGAGTGAAGTCTGGAGCCGTGCGCGGCGCGGGCCGAGGTCCGACAGGGGTTTGGAAAAATCTTCAAGGATTTTTTTTTTTTTTTTTTTCATCCACCGGCTTCTCGTTTATTCAGTTTCATCTGCTCCTTTTATCATCCATATTTCAGCTGTTTACAGAGCTGGAGTGGCTGCCATCACTGGGATTACCAGCATGCCAGATAGATCACAAGCATTGCCCTCAAAGGAAACTCTGTGTGCGCGCGCGTGTGTGTCAACAGTTGTGTGTGAGAGAGAGCGATACTGTTTGTGTGCATGTTGGCGTACGAGTCAGGCTGCCTGATAATCTAAAGATTGGCCGAGTAGGTCCCTCGCCTCCTTTGACCTCACCGCCCAAACACAACCGCCCGGCGGTTGTGCGGTGCTCTTAAAAAGCCCATTTTAAACTCGTTTTAAACTTTAAAAATATATCTGTGCTGGTCATAAAGTGCGTTTTATTGTCGCAGTCCTGCAGCCATCACTGGAAGCTTGATATGGCACTACATTTTCTGTATGAGAGTGCAGAAAAGGATGCAGCAACGCTGTGAAATGATGCTATGCATTCTTTTTCTTAATCATTTCCAGTCACTGCTGCAGATGTCGAAGATGACCGCAGCTCGCTTCCACACGCAACCCAGTACATTGTTCACAATAGGCACGATTTCATATCAGAAATATCATTTGTTTTATGCGGCTGTATGAAAACCTAAATATGCCTATTTTGATGAGATTTTTAATCCCAAACAGTAATAAGGATTTATCTCACCTGGCATGGTTAGAATTGAGTTGGGGATAGTCAGATTTGCTTTGCTCTGACGCTAATGAATCCTTTATCGCACCTTTTTATTTCTCCTGTTAATTTTTTTTTATTATTATTAGCAATTAACTGATACAGGAAAGACACAAGTGACTTTAGCGGCTTCTCATTTAAAGTGGATGTTTTGGTTTCCCCCGCTGGTTAAATTAAGCTTTTCTTGAAAGTTAAGACAGAACGCCACTGACTGTAATTCATTTTCTGTAAATCAGGAGCTCAATTGTGAGAGTTTGTATGTGAAAAGAAAACAACATCCAAAGTTGAAATGTTTGGCTGTTGCAGTAAAGTCAAATCAGGGTATATGAACTATAGGTTGAACATTACACTTGTGTATAACTCCGGTGGCTGGAAAAAAGAGGAAAAGCCAAACGTAATGTGCTGGGATGAGGAAGTTGAGAAAAATGTGATGAGTGGATTAGACACTGGATTCGGATGAATTGTTTTTCCTAAAAAACAGTGTTTTAGAAAATGACACATTGACAGATACTTTCAATTCATAACATTACTAATGCTTGCAGCATCGGTGGAAGTGTGGGGGGGGGGTTCCCGTTGTGTCTGCCCGCTTGCTGGAACGGAGTTATTGAAACTGTAATTAGTTATAACTGTATCTTCCTGCTTTGCCAAGGCGGAATTGCTTTGCTTTTCCTCCGGTGTTATCCTCCACACTAACTGCTGCCTCTCAGCTGAGTTTGTCTCTCCAGCGCGTTACAGCCCGCTAAGGTTATTACACATACTACTTCCCAACCACACCCACCAGTTTCCCTCCGTCTTTCTCTCATCTCCCCCTCGTTTACTCCTCTTCGTCCCCATTTTTTTTCTCCTCCATATCTCCCTCTGTTTTCTCCCTCTGTTTTCTCTCTCTCTCTCTCTCTCTCCCTCTCTCTCTCCATCTCCTGTTCCCCCACACGCCAAGCTGCGGAGAGGCAGATAAGGAGTTGATTTACCATCCAATTAAATGTTGTCATTGAAACATTGCTTGAAATAAGCCCGTCGTTTTTTTCCCCCTGCGCTAATTGGCCTTCCGCCGGCACGTGCGCACGTGTGCGCCTCTGTGTTTGGCATGTGCGTTTGTCTTATTGTGTACGTCTGATGCTTTACTTGGGGAGCAGCAGATTCTGATAACGGCTGCTCCACACTTAAGGAGAGGGGCATTTTTTAGTTCCCCGCAAAGTTTTTTATGTTTTATGCTCTTTTTGATTTTGCTGATATTCTTCCTTTCCAGACACCAAACTGAGCCAAGTAATGAATTTATGATTCAAAGATTCCTCAAGCCCTGCTAATTATTATAATTTTTTTTCTCAATATGAACATAAAATCAAATGACTACTATGTAATTTGAACGGCTACAAAACCCCAGGGGATTATCAGTCAAGTCGGTAGCTCTCGATAAAATGAAACACTCGAAGTAACTTTTTTGTTGTTTTTTTGTTTTGTTTTACAGCATACAGGGCACATATATAATTGATTTAGTCTCGGCTCTCACACAAAACGTGTTTGAAGCAACTGTTTCCACCCAAAAAACGTTTCAATAAATCAACGCTACCTTTCCCGCACAGCAGAAAAACAGCAGTAAACAAAGTTTGCACCAAATCAGAGCTGAAATATGTTTATACTAAACGCCACACGGCAAAAACACTTTAAACCCAATTCCAGACATGAGTCGGCTGTATGTAAAGAAAAAACAACAAAGCAATCGACAGTAACACAATAGATGTGTTAAATATCCAAACACACACGTTTAGCCTAAGAGTCTACCTTTTTCCATCACTTTTCTCTCTCTCTTACGCACACCCCAGAATCCAAAAAATCGTTTTTATGGAATTTTAATAAATCCATGGGAAAGCGGTCTCAAAACTCATTTATCAAACATTTAACACTGTCTTAGCCATTAACGGGAGGGGGGGGAGCGAGAGAGGCTCAGAGAAGGATAGATTGAAGAAGAGGAGCTATGATCAATGCCAGTGGACCATGTAATTGCACCAGGAGTGGGTTAGCTGAAAACATTAGCCTTGTTTTCTGATGGATCGCATCCTGGAGCCAACTCTCCCAGCTAAACGCTTCAATCTGTATCAGCGCGAGCCAGAGCCATCCATCTGAAGGAGCCGCACCGCTGGAATTAGCAAAGGATTTTGTAAATAATTGATCAGCTGACAGATAAAATGCTACGGTGTCACTTTAGACGCCATGGTTGTTATGAACTTTCACAACGTGCTCAAAGCCTGGTTATAAGTAGAAGTCCCCCCCACAGTAAACGGAATATCTCTCTTTTTCTTTTTTTTTGTTTGAAATCAAGTTGGCAGTCGTAAAGTTACATTCCTAACTCAGCCCTTTCTTCTCTTGGCTGGATTCGGCACATCGACAAATCGATGGCGGCTTCTCTGCCTCCACAGCTGCCCGGACGGGTCACGTATGAAAAGAAAAGGCACATCATCTCCGCAGCAGCAACAATCACCGGCGCTGACGTTCCCTTGAACCATTCCTTCACCTAGTGCCGCATCAAGCGTGCCGGGATGACAGTTCTCAGCTCACCCCCTCGGCCTATCACGGCGTGTCTTCAAGCATGCCCTTCTTTGGAAATTACTTCAGATCCGTGACCAGTCAAACCTTCCACTCCGAGAGCCGTTTTTTCCTGTTGTCAAGTGGATATTTCACAATAACGGCACAAGACAACATATTGACTTCTATTGTTTCACACACAGACTGTGTTCTCTATCTGTATTTATTAGATTTGCCTCAGGTGCTTATCTCGAGTGCAGGTTTTCTTTCACAAAAATGTCTACGATTCATAACTGTGTAACATGTCTTTGGTTGATTTAATTTCCCGGAAGTCTCACTATTTTTGTATTTTTTGGGGGGCAGATTTATCCTGAGGTTAGCCAAAAATAGAAACAAAAATAGCCAAAGCCTGCCTCTTAGGCTCGTATGAAAGAAAATAACGAAAAAGATGTGATACTAAATTGTTAATAATCAATTCTTACTCAACATAAATCAATATGAGATGTTTTAGGTATATAATATATCTCTCATATAGAGATAGACATATACAGTCATATGTATATATTGGATTTCAGGGATAATGTAAATGTTCTGAATGAAGTTGCGTTCATTTCCTGCCCAGCTCTTTATCACGGCCAGTCGGCCCTTGTGTTACCTGTGGAAAAGGAGTTCAACGCATGCTGTTAAACTGTCAATGCAACTTATGGGTATGAGCACAGGGTAATATTGTAATAATACCAACAACAACCTCTTGGAAATGTAATTAAACGCTACTAAGACAGACAATGCTGGAGCCGCTCGCACATCAGTCGCACAGCGAAGTTACGGCTGCTGATGACATCTCTATAATACGACAAGGGGAGGAAGATTCGCCACTGTGATTAATTGTGAGCAGAACACCTCCTACATACACCCACACACACACACTCAATGGCACTTTTTTCAAATACAAACCACACACACAGAAGCAAACACACACACAACCACACACATACAGCTATATTAATGGAAAGAAAGGGCCTTTATATAGTCACATACTCACTGCTGTTTTAATTAGTGGAAAGAGTAGACAGACACACACACACACACACACACTCACGCACACGCACACAAACAGACACGCACACAAACACACGGACACACACACACACACACACACACAGTACATTGCTACAGACGCCAAGTTCACTGAGCAGGGAAACAAATATGATTGACAGATGTGTGTGTGTGTGTGGAGGCAAGATTCAAGCTGAGTATATTTGATTTGTTCTGTTGGCAGGGTGTGTGTGTGTCTGTGTGTGTGTGTGTGTGTGTGTGTGTGTTTTTGCTGGCTGTGTGTGTGGTCTGTCTGTGTGCGGTTCTCAGCATGATGTCTGTGTACCAACTAAATAAGTGGCTCTTGAGGGGGGTTGGGACGGTCGACGGGTGGGAGGTGGACCCCTCCGCCTCCCAGCAGTACAATGGGGCATCAAATGTGTGTGGCTGCGTGTGTGTACTCCACTATGCATTTGCGTGTTTATCCATACGCACATATCTATTTGTAATTCCCAGAGGTCTTCATAAATCCCAGTTGTCCACAAAATACATTCTTCCTAATTTGATGTTTAATGTCTTCAGATAAAGTAAACACATTTTGAGTGCATCTAATAATGAATTGAGTTTTTTTTAGCCAATGTATCTCATAATGAAACTGTGTTCTATGTTTCAGTGAAATGTACATTTGATTGATGCATATTAAATACAGTTTATATTTAAGTGTATATATCTATCTTTATAACAACTCCCACGTCTTCAGAGGCAGCACTGATGTCCTACAAAATATGTATTTGTTATGTACTCAGCTTTATCTTCTCTGACAAGCTAGCAGCAACATACCCAGAGACCAACTTTCATCTTTCAAACGGAACTATATCATACGTATGTCAATACCCCTCGAAAAAACAGAGCCAGCAGAAAAGGGCCAAAAGGCATGTTGAGGTAAGAGTGTACGCCGTGTTGACTTGGAGTATTATAAGGCACGGTTATATGAAGATTCTTGGTCTCATGTTTCTAAAAAGATGAGTCGACCCCAGGGATAATGTCAAAAACTGTCGAATGCCAATTTCAAATTAGAATGGTAGTTAGAAAATATAGATATCGACGTGGTGAATCTGTCCTAATGACTCATTTGAACAATGTGTATATTATTTTGGAATATCTCTCGCGCTGACTTCTCATATCTCCTTTATTATTCCTGCTTTGCCATGAAAGGCTTTAAAGAATGAGCTACACCCGCACAGATTACCCAGCAGCCCCAGGGGTGCCGGCGTTGGCCCACGCCGGACGCCTATGGCCACGCAGCGGTAAAATGAGGCCAGACCTGTGTGACTTCACAGGTAAGCTGTGTGTGTCCACACTGCTGCTGCAGTTTTACACCACACACACACTCGCTGAAGGACGGGAGAGCGCACCCTGTGACACACAGACACAAAACACGCACTGTTGTCAGTGTGCGCCTTGGCCTTTTTCTTCAGGCCTTTTTCTTTTGTCTTTGCCTAAACAAACAGGTTATCCTGTGCTTCCCTGTGATCAACCCTCTCCACTGTAAATGAACACCTCTGCGGCTAATCTGCCTCCTTGGACTCCTCACCTTGTTATTCTGTCCCCTCCGTCTCCTCGCCTCCTTTCTCCCAGCCACTTACCCTCTCCTCTCCTCTCCATCCTCCCCTCTTCCCGCTCTCTCTCTCTCTCTCTCCCTCCTCTCTATGCAGTTTAAGTCTAAATCGGGGGATTTGGAGGGTGTTAAGAGCTGAGGTGTAAAACACCGGCTGGTTCTCTGTAAGCTCCTAAGAGGAGAAAATAATCCAACACAAAGTCTTTTTCTCAACAGCGGCTCTCCTCCCCCTTAATCATCCTATTAGCGGCCTCCTCCTCTCCTCTCCTTTAGTCATAATTAAACACAGAGTATGACCACTGTCTGCTCTGAGCTGGTGATGATTCGGTCGCCGGGAGTCTGATCATTTGTCACACTGACCAGATAGCACAGTCTTGTTAGGCATCAGTCATGGTTGTTTAGCTGATGTTGTCGTAAGCGTCTGTTTCGTCCCCATATTAATGCCCGTTTAAATCAAGGGTGATGTCGCCGGCTGCAAACACCCGCACACACACAACTAATGACCGCGTTGCGTCCGCGTTGAATGCCTTTTGTCCCGTCCACCAATCGCGCTCCGTGTTTATTCAAACCGAGCATTTCCATAAATCTCAGGGGTTTAAGCCGAGCCTAACGAGGTTCATCTCCCCGTCCCAGACTCATCTGTAATCTGAGAGAAGGATACACGGAACTGAAAAAAGAATGCAAAACAAATGGTGGGGAAAGACTAAAGGAGCCATTTAACCGTCTATCTTCCATGTAATCTCTCTGATGCATTCTCCTGTGCAGTCTACCTTGCTACTAAATAATAAACTGTTGCACAGAGGAAAAAAGAAGACAAAATATGGTTTCTTCTCACTTTCCTCTCTGGTCCTATCTCTCCCCCCCCACCTCTTTCCTTTTCCTCTTGCCCATCTCTCTCATCTTCCCCCACTCGCCTCCATCCTTCTCCCTCTCTCTCTTTTTTATATTCATAGGATTTTAAAATGTCTGTAATGGCCCTGGTAGATCAAAACACTCCTGCCACAGTGTGTGTGTGTGTGTGTGTGAGTGCCTGTATGTATGTGTACTCTGTGAGGACCAGTTTGAGATTTATACCCATTTTGGAAAAGTCCTCACTTTCTGAAACACAGTCAAAAGGCTGTTTGAGGGTTTGGGTTAAAATAGGTCAAGGTTGTGGTCAAGTTAAACTTTAAAACTTGCACCAGGACACAGGGAGGGGGGAAAGGGTTAAGGTTAGGCATTTAGTTGGGATTGCTGAGGTTAAGGGACTAGGGAATGCATTGTGTCTACGAGTGTCCTCACAATTATACAAATACAAGAACGGGTGCATGTTTGTGTGTGTAAGGCCTTTTAATAAAAAATGCCCTGCTGAGGTCTGTGTTGCCAGTTTGCCAATCAGAGCATAGCAACGATATGCAAATCACCCACGCACGCATCTGCGCACACACGCACACATGCTTACACACACCATAAAAATACACACACACACACACACACACACACACAGTGTTAGGAAGAGCCACTGGCCTGTATCAGAACCTAATGAATAATACTAAAGAGCCCACAGCAGAGGTTCTCAGTGTATTGTTCTGTAATGCCGAGAGCAATAAAGATTTTTATTACCAAATTTTTACGGGCACCAGACATAAGCTGTTATGGAAGAGTCTGATATTTTATTAGCAGTTTGGACCAGTTTCTTATTGTTCAAAATGAAGTCGCAATGTAATTTATTATATTACATATAATACTGTTATAAAAGTACTAGGATGTTTTATTACCTTAACATCCTGGGAAGTTAATATTGTGCCTTTAAAACAGTGCTAATGTCAATTTCGATCACACATCAGCAATGTGTTTAGGACATCATAAAATGAGTTTTAATCTTAAAAGTACACCAAAATATTGAGAAATAATCACAAAAAACAAACATCCCAGTTTTATTGGATTGTGTAAAAAAAAAATGTCTGTCATGAATTATTTGAAGCAGCCTACATTCCACTGGAACAATGTACAATAGCTATTTTTTTTTAAGGAGAGCAGGCAATCTACTTTATTTGGCACCATGTGGGCACATGAAATAATAAATGCACTTCCACGAGCAGCAGCGCTCACTAGATCAGAGGAGACAACATGGTGGGGATATAATGAACAATGGGCAAGGGGAAATTAGAAATGTGGATTTACATTTTCTCAAAGCCTAATTGTGTGTCATAACTGTGGGACAAACAGCATGAAACAACATTGTCTGGCTGCAATTAAACATATCGCTGCTGCAGCAGATTGTGCTCAGCAAACCTCCGCCCGAGCTGTTTACCAATAACCAGGAAATCAACTCAGTATGTTAATTTAAGTGCAGGACTTAAGTAACATAATACACTTTTCTCCACGTTGCTCCGCTACCTTTTGGACAGAAGAACGCTACATCTTTTCAAACATATCATTTAAAGCCCAGTATTTACTGCTGATAATCAGATGAATGGATATTACCGTTTCTTTTTTTGCGTGTCTGTGATCTTTAAATTTGGATTTCTCCTTGTGGACTTTTAGATAATCTTACTTCACGCGAGTTATTTAGGAAGATTTTATATAATCTAATTAAAGAGGACATACTGTGCATTTAGTGCGTTAAGTCAAGGCTGCAGTGGTTAGAACCCTTTGGCTTTCGAGCCAGAATGTTCTCAGTTCAGGTCTCAAAATGAATGCTTTTCTGTTTGAATGTTCCCTCTCCCTGCACTCAGGCTTCCTATAGTTCATTGGAAACTCTGAAGTTTGAAGTGTGTGTCGGCTGGCCACCTGTCCAGTGTTCTTCTCCCACGGTGTCGATAATAGATGGACGGTTGTTCAAGTCAGTGTCTGTGTTTGAAGAATTGTATCTATAGAAACATAAATACATGTAAATATAACCACCGATAGTACAACACTTTCACGTGTGAGTGCGTGTCTACAAACCATACGTCGCTATTTTTTCCCTCTACTCTGACCTGCCGTAACCTCCGGTTTAATGATGCTCACAGTATCCTCCCCCCTGATTCTCTCTGGAAAAAGGCTCTCACGTAACTGACAATTACCCCTGGACCTCAAATGCCTCTGCGCTGTTTTAAGGTTTGCCATGTCATAAAAAAATCGCTCCAACGAAACAATAATCCATTCAAGTCCTAATTTAATATTAATGGCATAGGCTTCTAATAAAGGATCCACCCTGCCAACAAAACACTTGATAATGGTTATAATCAATTATGTGTTGCACCGCGTTATCAGGCTTCATTTCAAAGGATTCCAGTACTTCCTCCACAGCAGCCTTTCATCACTTTTTTTTTAAAATGTCACTCAGGCTTTGAACTATGAACCCGTGACATCGGGTACATGCTGCTGCTGCTGGCTGACCGAGCCTCCAAATCATTTTATAACAGGTTGTGGGAGCTGCAGTTAAAGTTCAGGTTGCGGCAGACCCCCCTGGCCGGCTGCGTGGCGAGCACTCGGCCTTGCCCCGGTTTGACCTGTTGACCTCGGATTCACCGGCATTGTTCAGCCGGAACATTTTTTAAATGTAGGGCCACCTCCATCTGACCGGCCTCTGGAGGAAATGCCTCACGCCGACGGTGTGAAAAGGGGGGATTTACTCTGAGCACTCTTGAGGAGAGATAATACGCCTCCAGCTCTCGTGGTGACATCAGAGATCGATGCTGATCGTGGCGGCTAATCCAGTAAACAGAGCTATGACGTTAATCCTGAGGGGAAACAGTAAATCTCAAATTACAGTATGTTTGATGAACGGCAACAATAAAGAGCCAACTTTGCTATGGCAACCTGCATCGTAAAACACGTGTGTGCGTTTGTGTATGCGTGTGTGGCAAAAGCAAATCTGCGAAATGTAAAGGGGAAACGTGGCGATGCACATTGCCAGCAGTGTTCCGGCTGATGCTGAAATGCGTTTTTTGCTTTCTGGCCGCGTGTCCACACCGTCACATAACATGACTTAACATCACGGGCATTGTTATCTAACTCGTCGACGAGGACTCATTACCGCGGAGCACGGCCATCCACTGATTATCGTGTAACGCAACTGACGGGGACGATCAAAGTGTTAAAGTGTTGAGCGGCGGATAAAAAAGGCCCCACAGTGACGAGCCCCCTCTCCTCTGTGATCTCTCTCTCATGTTGTGATGACAACCTGCTGATGATGGGAGACCTCCCGGATGCTATTTTGGCTTGAGAGTATATTTCTCCCCGAGCACCCTCTCCTCTGTCTCAGCGCCGCCACTCCAGGGGCGGCTTTGATTCATCGCACTGTATTCTATTGTTTCTCCTGGAGGATTTTTTTATGATCATTTTATTATCAGCGTTAAAACGCTAAATCATCTCATCTCCCTCTCCCTCTCTGCAGAGGCAATTAGCTGTATGAACATCAAATGAATTATAAAGTCTTAAAAAGCCTTCACTGAGTCACAGGGAGGCCCCGCGCGGCATCTCCACTTTCCAGGATGTATGCCAATGCGGAGCCTATACGCCTATAGGTGCTGTGACAGCGAATGGAGGCGTCGTTTGAGTGTATATATGGCTATCGTGTACGCGGTGGTCGCGAGTTGACAGGCAGCCTGAGGGAAAGTGAGGTCTGATGGGTATTATGCAAATGACGCCAGCTGTTTGCTCCGAATACCGTTCTCCTGCTTCTGCTGGAAGTGTGAAAAATACGTCATCCCCGTTTCCCCACGGCCGCCATGTTCTTTCTCCCCCTCGTCTTCATTTCCTCAGAGAAAGTCTTTCTATGGGCTAATTTTACATACAGCCTTCTCTGCACATTTTGACCGTCATCCCCCCCCCCACCCCCCCGTCTTTCCATCTGCACCGCTCCAATAATGAATGCACAAACGGGAGAAGCTTCCTTAACTGTTGTTGACTCCTGAAATACAAAGTAAATCATTTTGAGGCCGTGAAACGCGCAGCTCGGTGAAAAGACAAACAAACAAACAATGAGGGGCTTTGCGTGGATATGCCTCATGTTCATTTAGATATCTTACTTCTGCAGCCACTGCCACTTCATTTCAGCTCGGCGAGAAGGAAAACTCTTTCCTCATAGTGCCATCTATTATCAATGGCGGTTCCCCCCCCCCCCCCCCCCCCCCATCTATTATCAATGGCGGTTCCCCCCCCCCCCCCCTCCGGTGTTTTCCCTCCAATTCCTCAGTTTTGAATCTCCGCTCACTTTAAAGCAAAGAGGCTTCACTCTTGTATTTGCATTTATCTGCTGGCGTCATGAATGTAAACGGAAGGAGGATTTTAAGGGGAAGACCTCCGCATTTGCCAGTTAACCAGTAAAACCGCTGTTGGTTGGCACTGGTTTGTTGTAGATGTAGACTGGGAAATTACCATTTTAATTGAATTCGATTGAAGAAGTCCCTTTTAGGCCAAATACATGAGAAAATGTGCTAAGAGCGAATTGAATTTTTCTGTGGTATTGAATTTTAAAAATGGTTTTACATCGCAGCCTTTCCTGTCAAACCACACCTGTGCTTTGAGAATGAACATTTTGGGGGTGCATGTGCCCCCTGCGTCATCACCAGGTCTTGCTAAGGTCTCAGTTTCCCATGGGGAAGTGGTGTCAGACTTTCGGAGCCCACTCCGTGTTCTCCCGTCCCCTCTATCAAGCCAGCGTTCTATATAAAGGCAGAATCTTTTCATGCAAAAAGAGGCATAGATGAACGCTTTCTCTGAGAGCGGAATTGATTTGGCTGCTGCCGGCCTCACGGTGATTACTGACTGGAGGTCTTAGTCTGCCCTGTTTCTTATTTACCGCTACATTAGTGGCGAGGCGCCGCGTGCGCCCCGACACGCGCCTGATGGAAAACGCGGCGGCGGGCTGTCAAATCGGTGTGAAATTACATCAACTCTATACTTTGAACGACATGTAAATGAAACTTGTCACAGCACAGTTGGAAATGTCACCCGTCACCTCCGTGTTTACCTTCCTGCAGCCTCGCTCGCGGCGTCTCACGGATACACTTGTACATCCACTTGACTGGAGTTCTGTTTACCTGGAGGGGAACGCCGTGCCAACTCAACGTAATTGAATGTCACCCACAGCTTGACCTCACGAAGCAAGTGTTTTTCGAAAGTTTAAATGTTTCTTCTGATGGGTGCTATGTTCATTTTTCCCACTCTGAGGGGGAAAATGAATACCACGTCATTTGTATTACTTATGACAATAATATTTTTCATAAACCTATGTTATTGACTACGTGGGGGACCAGTTCATAATTAAATAAGCTGAGCTTTTTTTCTTTTTTTTTATATATATATATTTTTTGGATATTAAGATCACACAAAAGTGTGGAATGTATTAGTGTCAGTCATTTTTTTTATTAGCTTGTAAATTTAGAACTTTTTTCTTTTTCAGCATGTCTTTGCCTTGATTTATTTTGACACAACAGATATTAACATGCAGTTGTCTGTTTGTTCATGGTATAACATGAATGGAATAACTACTGACACAAACTAAATGTGTGTTTGTGTGTGTGTTTGTGTGTCCGCAGGTCGATTTAAGGCTACTGTAACTGTTAGGAGAAGATCAATAGTGTTATCACTCTCTCTTCCAGCCTCCCTCTGCCCAACCATGTCTCTCAAACACGTACACACATGCACACAAACACACACACACACACACACACACACACACACACAGACATATAAAGGTCCCTAATCAATAATTCTATAATGCTAACAGAAAGCTTCCACAGCAGTTAAAAGACTTATTGCACAGTTTCTAATATACACACGCGCGCGCGCGCACACACACACACGTGCACCGACACAGACAAAATCCCTAAATGCTCAGTAACAGCACTCTGAGCCAAATATTGAGTATTTTATTCAGATTGAGCAACTGAAATAATCTGGTAACGGTCACAGGCGGAAAAAACCAACCGTGCTGATCCACTCCACACTTTTCTCAGAGTTGCGTTCAGGGAACACATTAGGACGAACGCCGCCGCCGCTGCTTTGTGTTGCTTAACTTTCAACTTCACATGTTACACTAATCACAGGGTGAAAAACCGGGACCACCTTTCAGCCTCGTTTGACGGCGTGAAACGAGCAGCAGAAAGAAAAAAGTCTCCACGTCTCCCGTTCGCTGCTCGGTTCAATCCTCCTGATTTGCAGCTATTTGCTGTTTAAGCTGCAGAACACATCCAATGACTCATCTAACCAGAACAAATACAGCGGTAATAAGGTGCCGCAATCAGCCAGTCATTGTCTCCTTCTATCCCTCTTTTCTCTGCCTGCATCCCCCTCCCCATTTCTTACCATCAGTCTCCTCCCCTCCTCTTTTACCCAGCTCATAATGAGTTTACGCTTTTTTCTTCCAACCAGCTCTCGCCAGAATAAATATGAGGGGAATGAAAACTAAACTAAAGTGAGTAGGTGATAACGAAGCATTCTTGGATATGTGGGTGAAACAAAGTGAAAGGAATCACTTGTGGCCTTCCTCTTTCTTACTCTCCATAAGAAAGTGTTGAAAGTGCATTTTAATTTACTCCCTCTCTCCCCTGTCTGCCTGGCTTTCTTTTTCTGGTGCCATATGCTCAAACCTCCATCGCGGGCTCATTTGGAGTGCTCCACACACGCACACACAGACGCATGCACACACACCCACACCCTCTATCAAAGCACAGGAACAGCTGGCTTGCTCGATATGGATGACTACTCGCCTGTCAACTAGTTCCACATAGTGCGCACATGTACACACGTACACACACACACATGCATATACTCAATACTGCTGTTTCGTGCTGTTTTGAAAAATAAAGTGTGTGTGTGTGTGTGTGTGTGTGTGTGAGCTAGAGAAGGAGAGTGAAACGAATGAGTCGGAGAGTGTGAGTAAGAGACGTGTGGAGGAGTAAAGTTACCGTCAGATTCATTTGACGTAACAATTACAGAGATGTGTGACTAATCACCATCACTTTCATTCTACAAAATAATACGGGGTAGTGCAATGCAGAGCAGACAGCTGGTGTTATTATCCAAAAAAACAAAAAAAACACACACAAACGCACATTCAAACCTGCAATGTCAGAAGTCAACATGCTCATTACCTCAACTAGTCTCTGTTTTACACCGAATAACATCATTCTTTTTTAATCACTGATTAGGATGCGAGCAGAAGTACAACACACTAAAAACGCCTATATGAAACCAAATCAACATTATAGTGAATTTTCGGTCCGAGTTTTGTATATATATAAACTGAAAAATGACACCATGTAGCTTTTTCTGTTACTTCTGTTTGTCACCATGCTAAGGAGTGTTTTAGATGGCCAGCAAAGCGGAGTGTTCTTGTATTATAAGAAGGACCCATCATATCATTTGGTATCCAATGGTGATCAACATGAAAGCTTTTATTGCCAAATTCATGATGAACTTTGGATTTTTTTTGCCAACCTAAATACCTTGTCAATCATTCATTCCAAATAGAAATAGTGGTTGTTCTCTTACCTCCCCTGTGTGGCCTAACGTCAGCTTTGGCAGTTTATTCTTGACATTTCCAGAGTTTCCTCCGTAGGCTTGGCTGCTGTTGAATGCCTCCGTGGCCACTAGAGGGGGTTTAAGCTGGGGAGAGTCACTGGGCGCCTGGTCCTGGCCGTCCATTGGTCGGACGTACGCCGTGGGCTTCTGCTGGACCGCAACCGGCTTCCCTGATAGGCTGCCAGGTGGGAAGGTGGGCGTAGTAAGTCCAGATGTGGGCGTGGTTAGACCAGGAGTCGGTGTCGTGACCACTGACGTGGAGGCCAGCGGGGACGAGGATGTCGAGAGGTGAGAACCCGTTTCATTTTCAAAGGGCGAGGATTTAAAAAGTCCACCATTTTCCGTGTTAGTGGAAGACTTAAAATGGCCACTGTCGATGGTGGAAGAACGAAAATTGACACCATCTGGGAACGAAAGCGAAAGAGAGGGAAACCAAAGAAAGAAAAGTCAAAAATCAGCAAAGCGGCACCTGTTTATAGTAGAATATCGCTCTATTCTGTGCTGTCAAATTCTGAAAAAAAAATCCCTCACAGATGGATGGAGCCAATCACAAACCACAAACACAACCAATTATGGGTGGTTTAAAAATCAACTGCAAGATGCGGTTATCATCGTAAGCAGATGACGATTTTTTTCAGATGTCTGCTTCTACATGAATATCAAAATAAAAGGAGACATACTTTTCCTCTTCCACTATCCCTCACTGCGTGACTGAGGAATATTGATACATTTTGAGAAATGCACATACTTCCATTCAGGCTCACTCATTATTAAAGTAGGAGCAAAGACAGCAAAGTCTGACCGGCCGTACGTCTGGCTTTATATTTGTGATAATATTTATTTGTATTCAGCTACATGAGGTAGAAACAAAAGAAAATATATATTTTTTTTTTCCAACTTTTAAGTGAAATATTCACCTGGGAGAGGAAGGGTTTTGGAGGTGTGGGAAGAGTGCCTTCGAGAAGACGAAGAGGAGGAAGATGAGGATGAAGAGGAAGAGGAAGGGCTTGAATCCCCTTTGAGACCTAGTTCATCTTTCAGTGAGCTGAACAGTTCTTCGTGCCTCTGCTGTTCCTCTAATAAAGACATTTTCCCCCTGCCACCGGCTGCCCCCGCAGCCGGGCCCTGGCCACTCTGTCCCAACCCCAGGCAGAGGCCCGTTCCTGGGGCACTCTGGGCGTGTCCTCCCCTCGACCAGTCCATGGAGCTCCGCTGCTTCTTGGAGCTCTGATGTTGGACTGTGGACGCGCTCGATGACGAGGTGGTCGTAGCAGGAGGTTGCATGGAGGTGGAAGACGAAGCAGGCGTGTTCCCGGTCCTCTTGTCCCCACCTGCCTCCGCTACTCCTCCTACTCCTCCTCCTCCTCCAGCTGCTACTCCGCGTAAGGTCTCGTTGAAAAGCTGCGACTCCATGCTGGCTCTCTCTGTGGTCGATGTGCTGGGGGTTGGCAGGTTGCTGTTGCCACCGCTGACCTTGGGGATTCCCACCAAGTGGCTCTGGTTGGAATGGCTGGTTAACAGGTCCTTCATCTCTTCGTAGGAGCCCAGCGTGTTCTGGACGCGGCTGGCCAACGCATCGCCTTTATTAGTCTGAGAGGGACAAAAAGACAAGAGGGATGGAGGGAGGAAAGACTATTAAGTAGGCCATTTTTACCATTTCTCTACATCGAATGAAAAGCCCTCGTCATCCGGAGAGGAACAGTGAGCGATGGATAGGGTGACCAGCGACTACACATCAGGACCAGATGATTAATTAAACACATGTCACCCTTAAGAGCGGCCAGTCCAGGATGGAGAAGTAACATTAATGGAGCTGGAATCCTTATTAGGCTGACCCCGGCTTGGGGGACGGGCAGGCCTGACATGTATCATGTAAGACATCGTGACACCTTCAGCTGCTTCTTGGTGAACCTGAGATGGTCCTCAGAATAGCTGAAAAGTCTTTCATCTTTTATTCTGTGACAGCTTCTTTAATGAAGCTATATGATTTGATGATTTGGCATTTTTCAAAGGACAAGGGCAATCAGCAGTGGTTTCAGATAGATATATATCTATACCTATATATTGGAGCCAGATTCTTGTAAAAAGCCATGGAAGAGAAGAAAAAGTTGATTATTATGTCACTTTATGTCATTGCCTTTGTAACCATGCAGAAAACGGTGTCGCAACTATTAATCATGAGGAAGTGTGAATTGTGTATGATCTTCAGACTACAATTTCATTGTGTCATTTCAGGACGGATTGTGAACTGAAAATAAAGTCCTTTATATTTGTCAGTGAATTGGGAATACAGATGATCAGTCTATTTCCTGACACAACCATTTCAATGTGTATTCTCCAGAATTGCCTGCACAGAACAGGTCCAAGACAACAATGGTCTGCGCAATTTGCCGTTTAATATCGCAACTCTATTTTTATCTTTAAAAATCCATCCGTGTCCATGATTCCAGGTGCAACCTGTACACTGCACAGCCTGGATGAGGAAGAAAAGAAGCCATCCACGTCCGTAAACATTTCTCACACTTTGGACATTTCTCCCACCGTCATACTAATGGTAGGATTGAATATATCCAGCCGTGCAAAATCCATCTGATTAAAAATGACGAATCTTCTCGATCTTTTTGTCTGCCGTTTGATTAAGTGTCAAATAAAACTACAGTATAGCTTTAGAGGATGTAATATACCATAGAAGAAGGAGTGAATAAGAAGCTTTATTTAATTATCAAGGTTGGGGGAAATTGCCTGTATTTGGAGAGGTTAATGAATTCGTGAATAATGAATTCATGTTCATAGGGAGTAGGAGAGCTATGTGTAATAATAATGAATAATCCCTACACTGACTGTAGCAGTACTTGACACCAATCACGCAGATCTATGCAAGGCTGTCAGAGTGGATTGTAAAAGTGCATCAATTCTCACTGTAATCAGTGTGTGTGTGTGTGTGTGTGGGGGGGGGGGGGGTGTGTGGGGGGGGGGGGGGGTACACATCCCGTACATCACTTTTAATGGGAAAATGATCAATATATACTTTTTATGCCTGATCTGCCCATGTGGGCTTTGTTTTCCTCTGCACATATAAATTGTAAAGTCTGAAAGCATATTAACTGTTCAGTAAATGAAATGGCAAAACATGGAGAAACAAGATGAAGTATCTCCAGTCCCGCTTCAGCTCTGAGATGCATCAACATGCCAACGATGTTTGGCAGATTTATCATATTTGTCATGTTCGTTTAGAGCAGGCTATATTATACATTTTTGAAGTTTTAAGTATTTTACTTAAATATGACTTTAATTGGTAGAAACTGAAGTAATGCACACATTTAAATGAGAAATAAAAAATTCCGAGTTTTACCTGCTCATCAATCCAAACTGATTAGTGGACTTTTGGTCCCAGCACCACATCCCTTCTCCTATCGGACTCAAATTCCTTGGGGACCTCGTGGGATTCCATTGATCTAACTCCCCATATATGCCTTACACGCAGTGCATTAGTGCAGGGTAATGGAGGGTTGTGTTTCACTCAAATGTGTGGACCAAATCCCCGGGATTATCAAGTGGATGAGACGTAACTTCTACTTTATCTCTCAAGTGCAGTTTTTAACAACCACCAGAATCGATAACCAGATGAGAGTCTTAAATTTGCACCTAATGTGCTTTTAGAGCTCTTACTGAGGATTCCCAGTGCAACCTGTACACTGCACAGCCTGGTTGAGGAACACAAGGAGTCTGAAGAGACACATTCGATAACTTGACATGGCAGATTTTTTTTTTTTTTACAGGACTAAAAACAGAGCCAGCGTATCTCTGCCATGATTGCAAATCAGAGGCTGATCTGGGCTTAAGATGACAAATCCCCATGATTCTGGGTGCCTCCAAAACCTCAACTCAAAGCTTGGTGACTTGGGAAGCAACATTAATCTCTCCCTCCGTGTCTGCTCCTCACTTGACGGCATCCATCATTTTAACACTCCACAGACACACACAGAGCAGAAAATTCCCAGAAATTAAACGTGTGCAATGAATCAAGCCTTGTTTACTAAAGATGCATACAAGAAAGGGGAGAACGGCATTCAAATCATCGCAAGAGATGTCATTTCTGCGTGCGCACACACGCGCTCACACTCTCTCACGCACACGCGAGCGCGCACGCACGCACACACACACACACACACACCGTGGCAAGCCAAAGTTAGCTGTGAATAAATTAGCCCATCTCTTCTCCATCTCAGGCTCATGAATAAAAGATCTGGTGGCTGAAGAGGAACAGAAAACACATTTACAGAGAGGCAAAATGGAAAACAGAGGAGAAGAAGGAGAGGATGGATACCTATGCGAGTCTGGGCGCGCGCGCGTGTGTTTGTGCGTGTGCGCGCGTGCTCGTGCGTGCGCGTGAAGAGATCATACCAAATAGCTGCTAACAGCATAGCGCTCTTTAACAGGATTAGAGGAGGGATTAGCTAATAGCTGACAGAGAAAATGAGCACTGTGGAAAGGGGGACAGGAAGACGGGCCCAGCGTGATGGACACATGGCAGATACGGTACCCAAGTAGAGAGAGAAAATGACAGAGGTGGTTGGAGGAAAAAAATGAGACTAAAATGACGAGGCGAGCCACCAGGAGCGATAAAAGTTCCATAAATCCTGGGTGACAATGAGAATATATAGATATGGATCCGTAAAGGAGCAGTGTGGTAAGTTCAGTCGGCACTGAGCACAGAGAGGAACTGTGGTGAGAGAGTGTAGGCCTTGGCAAATCCTCCTGAAATCTATGAAGAAAAATGTGACTTTAAGGAAAAAAAAAAAAAGCAAGAAGAAATTGTTAGTGCGGAAAATAAATCAGCAGAAGAACACAGCAAGGTGCGTCGAAGCTGTAAAGGAAGCACGAGATAAACTGAGCAAGGAAAAACGATACTCTGGAAAGAGCTGGAATATGAAACAATAAAACAGACTTTTAACATTCTTCATTGATTCATAAAGTGCATCGGCATTTTTCTACATCTAAACGCAACTCATCTTTTCTTACGTGCTTTTAATGCTTCTCGTCTTGGCTTTTTATTACCCAGTGTATATTATGGAAGTGACACTAAATCTGATTTCCAATCCTGAATTTTATCTGCGTTATTTTTACCCTCAATTATAGTCCCCCTGTTAAGTTAATGATTGTAATTAATGGGAGATGTAGAAATCCTGTGCACAGCAGCATACTGATCACGGGAAGACTGGATGTGAAGGAATCAGTATCCAGAGCGACTGCATCCAAATTGGACAATTATGCGCCTCACGATTTATGTCCCGAGTCAAATTGCCATTGCTGGAACAATATCCATACGCATTGGCTATAATCCAGGGATTTGCAGATATGTCTACTGATTAAAGCTCGGTGATGTGCATCTAAATGCAGCACTCTTAGTTTTCCTTCTAAACCTAAAGGAACATGTAATGCCTAAAATGAAATCAAATAAAAGTGAATAAAAATATAACAATCTTCAAAATCTAGATATGTGTTATTTGGATCCCATTTTAATACACACACAAAATCATTGAATGGCAGCAGAGAAACATCCCTCTTAACCCACACGCAGACACACGCACACAGACCCACACCCACACACCCACACACGCATCTTGCCCTCACCTCAGCACCCTTAATTAGCTGAAAACAATTATCTGGGGTACGGAGGCACACAGGATTAGATTCATTATCAGAACAAGCTCTCGTGTGGCACCCTCGGCCTCGTGAACCCCGAGCGGCGTCTTAGTGCGCCGCCACCGCCGCGTCCTCTGCATTCACACACAGCAGCGGTTACGCACACTGTGCCAAGATTCAAAGCCAGTTTGTCCCAAGGTCGATACACTTGGCGGGATAACCAAGTGTTGAAGTGCCTGGCGGTGAGCAAATAAGAGTTAACAAACCAAAATCAATTTTATACACAGGGGCCGTGGACTACATGCATGGCTGGTTCACTTTGAGCTAAAGCGGAAACTAAATGATGGCATCCCTCGCTGCGGACGGGGACATCGCACTGCTGGTCTCAGAGGGGGGACAAGGAGGGGATGGCAACAGGCTGTGATGATCCATAAACCATCATCAGGGAGATCAGCCAAGAAGCCAACCTTAAAGTGAATAATAGCAGGCAAAAAAAAAATAAAATGTTTGTTGGATAGCAATAACACTTCCTTTAAATTGCATGCATAAGGCAAAATTGAGCCTAAATCACAAAGCGGTGGAGGAGAGTGGCCCATCGTCCCTGATTAAGACCTCGTAAATTCACTCCATTTGCCCAAATGAAATTCTGATGTCAGGTACGCATGTCCACTCCCGGGCTCCCGCGGAAAAATAAATCAAAACTACTTAACAGCAAAATATAAAGCTGTCTCCTAAACAGCTAAGAGCGCAGGGTGTGGAGAAAGTAGCACTCGCTGCAAAGAACGCGTGTATGTGAATGTTTGTTGGATAGCAATAACACTTCCTTTAAATTGCATGCATAAGGCAAAATTGAGCCTAAATCACAAAGCGGTGGAGGAGAGTGGCCCATCGTCCCTGATTAAGACCTCGTAAATTCACTCCATTTGCCCAAATGAAATTCTGATGTCAGGTACGCATGTCCACTCCCGGGCTCCCGCGGAAAAATAAATCAAAACTACTTAACAGCAAAATATAAAGCTGTCTCCTAAACAGCTAAGAGCGCAGGGTGTGGAGAAAGTAGCACTCGCTGCAAAGAATGCGTGTGTGTGTGTGTGTGCTGTTGGCAGCAGCCATTTTGAAATAGTAAGTGAACACATGGCATAAACAAATCACATTCATTTAGGTTATTTATGGTAATGATAACTAAATCAATAATGTGATTCCATCCATTATTTCATATTAAAATGGCGGCTCTAATACAACGCATGTTAAATATCTTGCAAAGAAAGAAAGCGTGTTCCTCTGAAACGCTGAACTGAATTCTTCAAATTACTTTGTAGGGTTCTCCGAACAGGTTGAATCCGGTGGAGAAGAGGTCCTCATCCTGCTGGACCTCCTGGTTCCTCCTCTCCCACTCCCTCCTCTTCAGGACGCTGCGCTCCGACTCCAGGTGACTGTGAACACAAAGAGATGAAGCTCGTCAGCGTCTCCCACCACTGCTAACGAGTTGTGTTTAGGAAAGCGTTGGCTCTGTTCCTGCAGTGTGATAAAGCGGCCAGCTGTGGCACACGACAAAATCATCGCATTGTCTGAGAAGAACTCAGATTGCACATATATAGACACACACACACACACACACAGGGAAGACATGAAAACAAAATCAGATTCAAAATTAATAAAACAAGGGGGCCAGCAGGGAATGGTCAAAATGTGTCATATCATTTGTCATATCAAGAACTTAACCCTGTTAATCACGGACAGATTAAATTCCTGTCTGTTTGAATCAGCTCAGCACCAGGTTGAACTCGTTCTTTTTTTTCCCCTTTAATGAAATTCCAGTGGTCAGTAAATTTGAGCCGCCGTTTCTCTCTCTTCATATTTCACACAAAAACCTAAATCAGTATAATGAAAGTGGATATAATATTTTAGACAATGTTGAACAGGTGTGTAGATATTCAATAAACACAGATTTATTTCTTCTATTTATTGTTTTTTTTTTTACACAGACGAGTACTGATGTATCTGTGAAAACAGCGATGATAGCCCGGGCACAAAAAGAACAACTTTTTTTTTTTTTCTATTAATAGTCGAGCTAATGGGATGTAACAGATGCCATTAGCTCCGCGCTTTCCTTCAGGAGTGCAACCATTTTTAACAAAGGTGAGCCCGCTGGGAACTGAGCTCCTTAGGCGGGCAGCGTGTTTACGACACCACCGGGCCGAGGCAGCGTGCATTCAGAGCCGGGTCCCCAAAACTCCACCTCCACATGGAACACAGGTCCCAGACTTGTGTCTCTGGGTCACTGCACGCTTCCCCACAACATCTGCTTTCAATCTTCCCGACACTCCTGTTTTGAACTATGCTGTGTTGATGGTCGTTTTTTTTTTTTTCTGCTTTGCTTGAGGGCTTGATGCGAGATTGGTTCTTGTGGCATTTAAAATATGAGCCAGCGGACAGTAAACAACTTTGGGAACGGCTGTAAGCCGTGAAGATTGGTCTCTGTGGGGAGCAGAGAGGGCGGTGAACCCTGGGTTTTAGGAACACTTTTCCTCAAATAAGCATGTATTTTTAGCAAAGAAAAAAAAAAGTTTGTTGGACATTTACCAATTCTCCCTGCTCTCCTAAACTTCCTCCCTGGACTCCACTGAGAAATGTACACGCTGGCAGCCCGAGTTAAATATAGTACAAAGAAATGTGTGTGCACTGGTGTGAGCGTGTGTGTGTGTGTGTGTGTGTGTACAGGAGGCTGCGGCCTGCTGACCCAGGAAAAGGCCGTCCTGTTTCATCACATCCACTGCTCAGAGAAAAGAGGCAGGCTGGGTAATTAGCCATCAACTCTATTAAAAAGGACTTTCTCTTATTCTCTCCATCAGACCTCACTTTCAACATTTAATCTATCAGCAATACGTGTGTGGGAGGGAGTACGAGCGGAGAGGCAGTAAAAAAAAAAAAACACACACACACACACACACACACACAAAAGACACTTTGTTTAAACGGAAGGAAAAATACCAGAAGGATGAAAGACAGCGTGAAGGGAAAGAGAGGAGGAGCAAAAACAAGAGGGAGCAGCGGGAATTAACAGACAAAATGACTGACAGGTTAGGTGTTTGTGTGTGTGTGTGCGCGCGCGCACACGCATGTCTGCGTGTTAAAGCCGTGTTCATAGATGTGATTGTGTGTGTAGTGTGCATTGTCTGTCAGTGCAGAAAGATAATAGCTGTCACAGTGCCAAACACACACACGCACACACACACACCCACACACACACCCACACACACACACACACACACACACGCACAAACATACAGGCACACACAAACAGGGTTGCGGTCCCATGCGAGAGATCACTGTCTCCGTCTCCGTCTGTCACGCGATACATTCACACGCAGGGAATCAGGTCAGACAAGGTAATTAACACATCCCGGCTTTAATTCCCACCGTGTGTCGTACAGCAGCACCTGTCACACACTGGTTAGCCCCCCGCCCCCCCCTCCCCTCACACACACACACACACACGCACCACTGAACCTTTTCTTTTTTTTTTTTTTTTTTTTTTTAAATAGCCGTTGGAACCACGAGGGCCACGGTCACACAGGACAGCCACCTGCCCTGACACGGTGAAACTGAACCTGCTGCACCACGTGCTGTTGTTGTGCAGAGCGGAGTGGGGATGTTGTTATCTGAACGCACAATACGTGCGCGGCGGAAGGTAGCGGATTTTGAGCACAACTATTTCAGATTTTATCTGCGCATTTGACGTCCGTCTTCGCACTTTGGCTTTTTGATTGCATCGCCTTCATCCATGAGAGGACAGCTGTTAGTTTGTCTGCGCGGCGGGTATCAGTTGAAACACTAATTTTTTTTTAGGGCACGAATAACAAAAAAGAAAAAGGGGGAGACAGATGATGGACAGACAGATGGACAGATGGAGGGATTTATGGCAGTGGCGATATCAGCACTGGGCATACTGTTGATTTGCTGTGAATGAAAATGTAGCGGTGGCTCTATTCCTACCACTCCGCTTTGCTGGGTGTGCATGTTGACGTGTGTGTGTGTGTGTGTGTGTGTGTGTGTGTGTGTGTGTTGGTGTGAGCGTGTGTCCTGAAGTAATGCTGATAGCCAGAGTAAGCTCTGGGAATTTAATCTCAGCAGAGCTATGCTGTGCTCCCCTGATAACTAAACGCACACACGCGTACATACACACACAGTCACACGCGTACACACGCACCCCCCCCCACAAATGTTTGTAACGCTGTCTCATCACCCTCTCATTCCCTTTCACTGCACAGTGTGTCAGTATCACACTCGAAACAACTGCTGCTGTGTTTCCCTTCAGCAAGGCAATCCCAGGAATGATTCCATGTTTTATAAATGTAAAAGTCTGGGAGTCAGTGCTGTTCCAAAAGGGAAAGCCGTCCCCCGCACATCTGCAGCCAGATGTTTGAATCTGGTCAGCGGGGTTGACGATGAACTTGTCGGAGGTTTGCGTGTTCCGTCGCCAGTGGGGAAGAGTGTGCGTAAGTCGTCAGGAGACTTTCTGGAGCTGCTTCATTGAAAAGCCACTGGAGCCTGACCGTGTGGACTCGCGCTGCATCTGGGCCTCCCGGGAATTACTGTCAGAAGGGTTCAAGGCAAATCACTCGGAAATATATTTGAACTCATTTTTTGGCCATCAAGATGTTTTGAAGCCAGACTCTAGTCTACATTAGCCCCTCAGATTTTCCAGAGTTAACGCTTTGGGCGACGTCGCACGCGACGTGTTCCTCCTCACGAGATGAAAAGGATTTATTTTAATTGCAGTGAATCTATCAGTCATAATTCTTTTTTCACCATTTTTTTTTTGCTGCCGTATACAGTTGCACTTAAAGTGCCATTATGAGATTAATTAGAAGCAAAGTGGACAGTGATTGGCTGAGAGCTCGCAGCAGCTGCACTAATTTACATCAACCTGAACATGCTAAATTGGCACTTTTCTGTTTAAGTGCTGTAAACTGTCCAAGTGCCTTTTTTTTTTTTTTCCCCACTGCGGAAATTTTTAAATTGTCCTCATCCGCATGCAAAATATCAAATGGCTGAAACGGTAAAATGTATCATCTCATTAGGAATGAAGGTATTTACACACCAGAGCCCAATTTAAGGGACAGGTTTAAAGCGGCAATTACAATTTGACACTATTTCTCTGCCAATATGTAACAGCAACACTATTTGCTGCAACTTGGTGCAACATCCTCTGAACATTTTCCTAATTTAACCGATTAACTATTCATATCAATCTGTTAAGGGGCCCAACTGTCTCAGCGGGCATCTTCGGCACTTCTGTTGAATGACCATCAACTCTAGAACCGACTCCCAGTCAGTTTAACTCAACCAGCCAGAAAAAAAAATCAGATCTGTTACAAAAGAAACCAAAAAAAAAAAGATCTAACTAGATCTCTATCCCCCACGTCTTTGATCGTGGTATTTTAAAGTGCAAACTGGGTTCTGTAATGGGTCTCCATCAAGAGTTGGAGTTTTTTGTTCCAGAAAGCGTAAAAACCCCAGACGGTGAGCACGCTGGAGCTTTGTACGTGTTCTCAGAAGTATCAGACGATGATGGTAAGGCTGATGAGAGAGTGGGTTTTTATTTCAGTTCCGAGTCTATTCCTGGCTTTTATCAGTCGCACCTCTCCGATTCGTGCAGTCATTATTTGCTTTGAATAGTTTTTATTAGTCTATTGCCTCAACAAATTAAACCTCCCTGATGATTATAGCTTCAGCTAAAGTGTCATTATAAAATCCCCTCATAATTTAAATCCTTGTATTTTATTTAACCTGTGTTTAACCAGACAGCTCATTTAGGAATAAAGCATTGAATGCACTTGCAGTGTTTGTGTGTGTGTGAGAGAGAGAGAGAGAAAGCAAGGGTGAGGGGATGGAGGGGGGGGGGGGGGGAGGGGGGGAGGGGGGGGGGTAGAACGAGTGTTTTGGAATGACAAGGAGAAGTGAGGGGGATAATGAGAGGAGGAGGAAGAGGAGGAGAGGGGGAAGGAGAGGAATAGCTGTCAGGCAGCAGACAAAAGCTTTGTTTGAAGTGTCAGTTCAACGAGGTGTGTGTGTGTGTGTGTGCGTGCGTGTTTGTGTGTGCGGGTGTATTCTTACAGCGTTAGACATGTGAGAAATACTAGCAGGCTTTTCCTGGATAGACAGACCAAGAAGAAGAATAAGAAGATTCAGAATGGCATCAATATGAAAATAATATACAGTTCCTGGGTTTGTGCTTGTGGATGGATTGTGTGACGATATCAGAAGTCACTGCATTGTGTCTTTGTGTGTGTGTTTGACACGAGAGCCGATATTATAATGAGACACAGCCTTCAAACGCATTGTTACCTTCTGGCTTTGTTTTCATGCACATCAAACAAACCTGCGTATTTGACACTGATGGATAGATAAATAGACCGAGAGCGAGGACGGGGCCCGAGTGGGACAGGACTCTGACGCTTTGTGTTATTATGTGTGTGTGTGTGCGTGTGTGCGTGTGCGTGTCACTTCAGAGACGAGACTGCAGTGACACACAGACATATAGATATCACATGGTATGTAAAGCACTTGTCTCATTTGTACATATTTCCTCTGTGTTTCCTGTCTTTCTTTGTATTTTTGCCAGTTTAGAGTGTCCAATAACTCAGTAATTGGACGCGGTACCTGGAGAAACACCCCCCCCCCCCCCCCCATTTACACACACACACACACTCTCTGGATGAACATGCAAAGACCCCACACAGAGCCATCCCCCGCCAGACTAATGCACTCTGAACACATGTGAAGTGAATGTTAGAAGAATATCAGATCCACGAGGAGATCTAGTTTATATTCAGATATTGGCTCCTGTGGCCAAGTAAGACCATAAACCCGAAACTCAAAGTGAAGGGATCAAAAAAATATAAAAATTTCAATCGACGAGTGCATTAACTAGAGCAAATTGTGATTTGAATGTGATTTCAGTGCATGATGCATTTATGGCATCAATGATTGGTCAGTGTTACATGTCCAATTTCTTCAGTTCCTTCACAACACCGGAGACGGGTGAGTACAAAACACTTTGCTCCGTGTCCAAAAGTGTGCACTCGTGTGTGTGTGTGTGTGTGTGTGTGCGTGTGTGTGTGTGAGCGCGGATTAAATGATATACAGTATATATAATTGGTACTCAAACATAATGGCTTTTGGAGCCCAGTAAAACGAAGGATTAGAGTAAGTGAGAGAAAGAGACGATGCACGATGTTGAAGTGTGTGTGTGTGTGTGTGTTTGTGTGTGTGTGTGTTTTATGGTGAAAACAGGCCACTTAGGCACATTTCTGAGTGCCATCACTTTGTGGTGGAATCATATTCACAGCTGACAAAGACCCTGTCGTGAGTCTGAAGGCCGCACCATCTCACAGTCACATCCGGGAAATCCTTCTAAATTTTGTCAAATTCTTACTCACTCTGCCAGTTTTTTATAACGCGGCGTTAAATGGGCAGATTTGTGTGTGTGTGTTTGTGTGTTTTCGCAGTCATCAAAGAACAGAGAGAGACCATTTTCAAAAGTTGGATTTCTCTTTTCATCTTGATCCGACTGTGACGAAGACCTTGTCTTCTTTCAGACTGCGAGTACAACAATGTGTGACAAGTCACAGCGTATGTGTGAAGATTAATAGCCTTTTCATTCATCGTGGAACACGCACGGGCTTTTATCAATTAGCTGCCGGTTCGTAATGAAAAGCAGGAAAGGATTTTTCAAAAGTTTCAAAAAGAAAAAATAGAAAAAAAAATAGAAAAAGGAAAAACACAACGAGGTGGAGTTTTCCTCTGTGTCACTGTGCCACTGATGATAGAACACAACATGCCAAATTTCACGTGATGTTGTGTAACGTGTGTGTGTGTGTGTGTGAGAAGGCAGCAAACCCCTTCTGGTAACTGGTCATGATCAGTCTGTCAGCGGCTCAGGGCTGAACACGTTTCTCTCACGTGTTCTGTAAAATTAACGAACGAGCAGAGTTTTTTAATTAAAACCCGATTTTTTTTCTTTGTTTGTTTTTATATCAGCCTCTCAGCTGGCCTTACATTTACAGCAACACAGTGGCACTGTTGTGCAAATGGGTGTGTGTCCAGTGTGTATCAGAGTGATGAATATTTTAAAATAATAAGTCTCAGGTCAAAGGTCAAAACCCTGCCCCTCTTCTGCTCCCCTTATCTTTAGTTTTATACAGTCCCTAACCTTTTAGATATTACTTGTAATTCTGTCTTTGGCTCTTTACATGTATTTCCCTTATAGATTACATTGAGTTATTATTAATCAATAAATTAAAGATAAAAAATAAAAAGCTTAAATCTTCCGATCCTGATTTTCTCCCAGGCTGTGGGTGAACTCTGATTACACCCGGCAGAGTGCTAGCGTTTTTACACAGAGCTCCTTCCCATCATCAGATTTCAAGATTTCTTTCCGCTCTGCTTGATGTGTAACTCCCCAGTCTGCCTGAAGGGTGTTTTCATGTGGCAGCGTGCCCGGTCTCTTCCCAACTGCACCAAAAAAACGTTAAAAAAAGAAGCCGGGATGACGTTCATCACTGGGGGGGGGGAAATGAGCGTGCGGCGGCAACAATGACGCTGAACTCCTCACAGTGAAATGTGTCATGGAAATTATTTGACAGGATTGTGCTGTATGCTAAATGGCTGCAGGTCATTTCTCTCACAACAGAAGACACACAAAGTCATAAATGGCGGCGTGAAGACGAACCCGACTGCGCACTGTTGTCTTTGGAAAGGAAAACCCGTTAGTCCCCGATTAGCCAGATCAGTGATAAGGGCTTTCTTTATGTCCCCACTTTCACCTGATAATGGGGGTTAATAATTCAACACACACTCAAAAAGCAGACTCCTCCTCCGCACACACACTCACACACACACATCATAGTTAATCGACAGACTATTAGCCGATGAGAAAGAATTAGTGCCGGGTAAATAAGTGAATTAGATAATGAATGAACACACTTAACTACATCCTGTATTCTGTGAAATCACAGCAGGAGAGAAAGACACGCAGCAAATGATCAGATAACAGGTTAGAGAGCAGAGGACAAAAGAAAGAGTGAATGAAGGAAGAGAGAGAGAGAGAGAGAGAGAGAGAGAGAGAGAGAGAGAGAGAGAGAGAGAGAGAGAGAGAGAGAGGCATCTGGTGACATTAATGTTTGCCTCTCAATGCTCTGAGAGCCAAGCTCTGGAGACATAGTCTGGTTTAAGCCAACACACACACACACACACATGCAGACACACACACACACACGCACACACACACACACACACACAGATACAAAAACAATGTTAGACAGGCAGTTTATCATAAGGGCAGGAAGAGACAGAGAAAGATTAGAGACCGTTCTTATACTCAAAGGAACATAAACAGAGTGTGTGAGTGTGTGTGTGTGTGTGTGTGTGTTTCTGGGGTGGGTGCGTGTCCGCGTGTGTGTGTGAGACTTCCAGAGAATGACTCAGGGTGAAATCAAACTAAAGTTGAATCAACCTGCTTTTGCATATTTGTGTGTTTGTGAAAATGTATGGTAGACATAATAAGGGGGCAGTGTTGTGTAAAAAGAACAAATGAATATGTTTAGGGGAACGCTTCTTTGTTTTGAGTTACTTGGCTGGACTTTGCTGCCTTGAAGTCTGACAGCGCGTCGATATAACTTTGCCCTCTCTGGATCTGGCTGAGGTGGAGTGTAGGCGGAAGCCTCTGCCAAACAAAAATGCAAATTCCAAAGTTGTCATACTCACTGTTTTCCCCTACCCTTACCATTACCGGCCAAGCACCCCCCACCCCCCCCTCAAAAAAAAAAGGCAGCAAACCTAGGGCAAACACTGATATTTGACTTTTGCATGGTCTCCGACAGCGGCTGGGACAACACTGGACTGCTGCAGAGCTGTGTGAGGCCGAGTTCACGGCTGGCACTCGGTAAATCTCTACACACGACAGCAGATTTGGCTTGGCGTGTGTCTGTGGACGATATGCATACACATTGCCCCTGCTGCTGTGAAACATGCAATAAAATGACTTTTTAAATGATTCATGTCAAATGAGTCATTTACTATTTTACAAGTATCGTGCCTCACACTGCATACGAGGGGTTCCACACAACATTGTGACGGTTCATTTCGACATCATATAATCCTTGTGCTTTTATGCCCTTGACTTATGTACATATTTGCCCTTGTATGCATACAGTGTGTGTGAGTGTGTGTGTGCGCGTGCGTGCGTGTGTTCATTTCCAGTGTTTAAGCCTGTTTATATGTTAATGAGATCTGTCATCTAGAACGTAATGGCTTCACTAATGTAATCACGGCCATTATCACGCTTATGATCTTTGTCTCAGACATTATCGCTGATGTCACATGCTTGTCATGGCGTCTCGCGACGCTCTGACGGCGGCGCCCCCCCCCTCTCCCCCAGCCCCCCCACTTCCACGCCGCGCCACGCCGACATTTCCCGCGCTTCCGCTGTCGTTCACAATCAGGGAATTACGGGACGGTGTGGATTTAATTGAAGAGACAGCCGTGTAATCCCCCGCGCTCTCATCTCGCTCATTTACATCCGTGTACATGTCCACATAGATGCATGCATACGTTTGTGTCTGTGGCTCAGGCAAAGACAAATTGAGTTTATATTGACATTCATTTTTAGAATAAGCCATTCAGAGACATTAACCTCAGACTTCATGGCTGACACGGAGCAGCTCTGCTGACGGTGTGTCGCGGATCAATATTAGTGATTCTGAAGTGTGATATTTAATCACGCACACACCGCCTCCTGCTTTATAATGACCACAGGCAGGACAGTAGGGGACCACCGCATCACCCACTGGGTCACCCGACCCATTTGAATCCTTGATTATCGAAGCTGTCAAGGCACAAACTGGAGTGAATCTTCAAAATGAGGTGACACAAAAACAAACCTCCCTCTCAGAGACGATGCAGAAATTTCAATTTACTGCCCACCACTGAGGAAACTAGTGTCTCTTACAGAGGGAGTGTTGGATTAGTGAGTGAGGGGATGGTTTTGGACAAAGCCACAGTTCTGCTCGAGTGTTTAAATCATTTAAATACCTAAACTCCTCTCCGCAGTTTCCAAACTGGCAAAACACACGTGTAACATTAGTCCACCAACTGCTTCTCAGTGGTCGTTGGACCAAATTAAATCTCCTCGCAGGACTAACGTCTGCCCTGATATTTTATATGAAGCATGGGAGCAGTTTCATTTTAAGATATTAAACAATGGCACAGAATATAACATAAAAAGGCTTCATAAAAATCCTCTATAAAAAAAACACCATTATGTGCTAATGCACCGCACCAAGTCCTAAAATGGATAAAAACTGCAACAAAATAAAGCCAGGGAGCGCTTTTTATCCTCGTCCCTAGAACTGTGCTAAGCAAGCAAAGCGTGATTTGTGGCACCTTGCAGAGGCAGAACTACCTGTTGTACAATAGGCCGACGTCTCGAGAAAACATGAGAAATAATAAATGACTAAAAGCCAATTATCCCCCTTCAGTGGCATAAATAAACCACCCCGCTGTTCTTACATGACCTTGTCTACTCTGCTGCAACACTCACACGCCTGTCCTGCTTTTCCTTCTCGCTGGCTTTGTGCATGTGTGTGTCTCTACGCTTTTGCATGCCAGCATGAACAAGCTGTACTGGACACACACACACACACACAGACACACAAATATACACATATTCACCACTGCCTGCCAGTTTGTTTATGTGCAAGACAGACGAAGGAGCAGCATGTGCGTGTGCGTGTGTGTGTGTGTGTTTGTGTGTGTGTGTGCGTGTGTGTGCGTGCGTTTGCAAGTGTGTGTCTGAAAAAGATAATACAATTTTTTGGACTCCGGCAGCATTACCTCTTCTTCAATGTTGCTATGGTAACAAGCTCTGGACCAGAGAGTGAGAGTGAGAAAGATGGATAGAGAGACCCCCAAGGACAAACACACACGCGTGTGCACACGCACACGCACACACAAACACACACACACACACACACACACACACACACACCACTTACACAGCAAACATGCCTACACACCACCTCCCTCTCTCCCTCTCTCTCTCTCTCCCTCTCCCCCTCTCAGACAAAGGCTTTTCCAGCCAATTATCCAGGCCCGGCCCATGAAGGGTTAACAGCTGCTTGGTGTCTGTACCACAGAGATTTTACCTCCAGCCATTTGGTCTTGGCTGTAGTCGCTGCATACTATTGTGTAGCTTTAAATGTATGCCAACTATGTGAGACAACATTCACTCATTTTGGGAATATAGATTATCAACTATGTGAGACAACATTCACTCATTTTGGGAATATAGATTATCCCCCCCCCCCCCAATACACACGTATGTTACATGGCAGCACCGTGAGGTGCTGTATACTGACTCACCACACACCAGCTGACCATGCTGTGACTTTGTCCTGTGGTACTTACTGTCACAGCCTTCTGAGGCATTATCTGTGCGTCACTCTATGTCATTTTTGTCATTACATAATTAGTATATCACTCGCATACCACTCACGGACTCGTAGGAAGGTTTTCACACTTATTTGTGCAAATGAAATTAAACACAATGGCCTTTTTTTTTTATTTCAAGTGTTGTTAAATCAATATTGCAATAAATGCACACAGGCACTGATCTAATGTATTTGTTTAATCCTATCTTCACATATATTCACAGCGTTGACGATCATCTTGAAAGAGAATTGGTGGTTTTTTGTTGATGTGTGTCATCACCTTGGCCAAAAATGCGGATGATGATTCAAAAGTCCTGAGGGGGAAGCGTCTACTTTTTTTTTTTTTAAAGCTCCGATAGTTGCTGACTTTGTCTGCGTGGTGTTTTGCTCGGGGAAGGTAACAAATGGTCGGATTAGCAGGACATTGTTCAGAAAAAAAGAAGCTGCCGGCAGTGTTGAGGAAAGTCAGTGGGCTGAGAATTCAGCGTGGGTTCATCCACTTTTCACACGACACTAAATTATCCGACCCACGGTTAATAGATCCGCTCGCATTCATATCTACGGGTCGTTTTACACTCCCTTCAGCACCAGTGTTAAATATTTGGCGGAGCGTAAGAAAGCGGCAGTATCGCCTATTATATATTGAATCTCTGACCGTAATAATAGAGCATTCAGTGGCAAGTGTCGTAAACAAAGTTTTAGGTGGAGGACAACACTCGGGGTCATTCCCATACCTTGGTGTGGGGCAGTGACCTTTTGAAACACAAAGCCACCGCGACCAGATAGACTGACCTGCCAGCGGAAGGAAAGCTGGTAGAGCTGTGAGGGATCTTATCGGAGCACTTGAATCAATCACTGCACATCGCCCCCCCCCCCCTCCCGAGAGGAGCGCTAACTTCATCCGCTATGAACTTCTTGGGGGGGCTGCTCGATAAATCCAGTTTGCTTCCAGTGGAGATGTGTGTGGGCGATACGGGTATCATCACCCTGCTTAATCCACACCAATAAAAGCGGGGCCGGGCCCGATGGTTTGATGACCTCCGGAAGTCCACCGGAACGCGGCCGCGAGAGTGTAAACCGTCAGGTGATCCGCTGGATTCGGTGTTTTCTTTCAGCTTCAACGCACCCAGCACACACACTGCCTCAGCGTCCGATCCATCTCCACAGAAAAAAGCCCCGAGGGGCTTTTGCATCAACACCGGCACCGTTTACTTTGCATACAGATGACTGCAGCTCTCTCTCTCTCTCTCTCTCTCTCTCTCTCTCTCTCTCTGAAATACTCCAATGAAGCTGTAATCCCGGACACATTTAAGAGGCTCATGAGTGCCACCGCTGCTTTTCAGCCTTACGGAGGAAAAAAAAAAGCAATCTGCCCCATCAAATCTGTCAGCAGGCGGAGGAGAGGACTTCAGCACTATAACTGGCCATGAGTTGAACTTTTTCAAATGAAGAGCTTCTTCATGAGAGATAAAAAAAAAAAAAAAAACCTTTGCTCTTTTTTTTTTTCATTTGAATTAGTGCTGAGGATTTAGGTTGAGCTACTGCATCTCCGTCTGAGGAAAAATCAGTGGCCGAGATCTGCCGAGCCTCACGGCGATTACCACAGCGTGCACACTCCCATGACATACTTCACACCGAGTGCACGCATGTTAAGCACTTCTGCAAGACAAGGGGGACAAGGCTTTTATGCGACATACAATATGTGTGATCACTTTGCCAGATTAGATCATGGAATCATGGATTCTGGGCGTTAATTTGTCCGGAGACATGACATATTAGAGGTCGGACCCCGGGCCCATCCACAATAAAAAAAAAAAAATCTCCGTCACGTGGTCATTTTTCGTCGTCGGTGTCTACATCGTGAAAATCATAAAACTAGGTGCTTTTTAAGAACATCCCCTGGATAAACAATATACAAACCCATTGCACCTACATGATTCAAAGGTATGTCAGCGGAGGCGGGGCCTCAGACTGTCACTTCACATAATGTTTGTTGTCATTGTTCGTGTGAGAAAGGAGAGAGAAAGAGACAGGGCGAGAAAAAAAAAAAAGAGTCTCAGAGAAGGAAAATCAATGCGTGGCAGTCCATGTTGATATTATTGTTGCAGTGGCCACGAATAAATCAATGTATGGGAAACACTGAGAAGTGTAAATATATTTTTCAGCACTCGGAGTCAGAGGAGTGGGTGGTCCTCCACTGTGGTCACACATCAAAAAAAAAAAAAAAAGTGGCAAAGGGATTCCCAGACCCCCGTGAGTGACCAAATCTGAATGCTTCACACCTATACTTAGATGCATGCAAATATTAATGAACGTGCCTATAATATATTAATAGAAGAATTTATTTCAAAATGAGAGGCAATGTAGTAATGCAGTGCAAATATGGAATACCTTTCCAATGATATACAACTAATGCAAAATGGATTACATCAGCATTTAGAGGAAGTACAAAAGAGAATTTAGATGACTAAAGACTTTTTCCCCATGCAATCAAAATGTTTAGAAGAAAAATGGCTCGGTACAAAGCTCAAAATGGTTTGAGTGACTTGCAGAGGAAACTTTCAGAAACACTCAAAATTGAGAAAAAATAATTTGCGGACATTTAACCGTGAAGACGGACTCAAAGACTTTTAGACATTCAAAAAGAAAAAGAGAAAAGAAATCCCTTTTTTCTTATTCTTTCTTTGCCTGTTTGTCTCGACGCACTGGGCTGTACCTGAGGCCTGAAGGATAGAGGCTGACAGGACAGCCGTCGTTTTCTAGGTCAGCTCTTCCCGCATGGCGGACCATCAAGGCCACCCACAGACCGGCCACCACATCGGGGAGGTGATGTTTAGAGAAGCCTCGTTCCTCAGCCCGGCCCGACAGACAGACAAGGAACTCTGTGTTCTGTCCGTGTGAAAACGTCAGACAGACGTGGAATCCGCGTTGTCAGTTTGCAGACAGGGGGATGGCTCGCGGTGATGGAGCGTTACACGCTGACACGGACAGAACAAAAAACAACAACACTGTTCTGTGTAGATTCAGACTGCAAGTCAATACGCGGCCCATCTCGACATAATAAAATGAATAATACAATAAAAGATGTATTTAGAGCACAAACAGAGCAGTGCATGTAATCAATCTCTCACAAGGAGAGTCAATAATTGCATTTCCTAAATATTTGGAGGAAATGACTTGATGTTCTAGGGATATTGCATTTTTTTTCTGATTCTATTTATACGTTTAGTATCTCACGGTGCAGCTTTGGAAGCCGACTCCTGAAAAAGAAAATCCAGCCCGCAATAAAGGTAAAGAATATTGAATATTGCCACCGACGCGTAATTTTCCAATTTGCACCTGCGATTACGAAAGTATAAATATCAAACGCGACTCCACAAAGCGGCCGGCCAATTAGCTGGCCAGCAGCAGGTCTCCCACACGCCTCAAAGGTCAGCGAGCGGCAGTGAATCAGGCAGCCGCTAAACAACAGTGGTGGCCTTTTCACGGGTCACAGATCCTCTCAGTGATGGAGTGCAGGTCCAAGCCGAGAAGACTGAATGGGACTGAATGATGGCCATTTGGTTGAAACGGATGCATTCACGATTGGTGGGTGTTTTTTTTTTTGTTGTTTTTTTATTGTAAAGCCAAAAAATAGCAGAAACCTCATACAACTTAGGATTTCCTTGTTGCTCTTCACGCCACTAATGAATCCCTGATTATACAAAGCGAGAAGCGGAAACATTATCTCTCCTCACAACTGATCCCAGAACAGTCTCTGGCCATACTGTCGTACTGTGTGCATCCGTCTTGTAATTTACTGCTCGTGGCCACAGTAGACGTTTATCTCTGGCAGCTAGTTTGACTACGGGCCGTGGTATCTCAACAGACAAAGCTCCCCTTGACTCGGCTGCCACCGAGATCAGTTTATCATATTGCACGCGCTATTTCACAGATACACGTGGAAACTGAAAAACGACTTCAAAAGTAACAGGGGGGCGGTAGCAAGGACAGATAAGCCTCATTTATTTATTTGCTAAAGTTGTTGGAAGTTTCACTTTGATCGGTATCCGTGGTGATGATGATGATGATGATGATGATGATGATGATGATGATGATGATGATGATGATGATGATGATGATGATGATGATGATGATGATGATGATGATGTTTACATTTAACTATTATTATTAAATAATAGCCGATAATGACCTCAGAGTGACCTTAAATATGTCGAAGAATACAAAAGCCACTTATTTTAGATACGTGGTCTCTCCACCCATCTGTAAAACTCTCCACACCCTGCAACCGAAACCATACAGTAAAACCATAGACTGAAGACTGTCTGACTTTTTAAGGCCTGTAAGCAACTTCTGATGATAATGAAAAGGGAATAAAAAAAAAGCAATTACTGCTGGAGTCTGTGCACAGTGCTGAGTAACAGTACAGAGCTTTAGTCTCTAGAAAAAAAAAAAAAAAATCTAACATTATCTCCGACTAAAAATATCCAACGCATGATATTCAAAAATAAAGAAGGAAAATATTACAAATCCCCACGAAGCTAAAAGACTTAAGACCCGAGGATTTACTCTGATAACAAGGGTGATTATACTCGGAGAACAAAAGCCATGGAAGAAGAAAAACCTGAGAGAAATGAAAAGAATAAAAGGAAGAGAAAGAGTGGAGGATTGAATTAGCAGTGTGTGCGGAGCGACGGTTAAATGTTGGAGAATTTGGGAGGAGGAGGAGGAGGTGGTGTGTATGCTGGGCTTTGTGTTTATGTGTTGTTATTTACAGTAACATTAACAATTTGACCTGCTTTCTTTGGAGATTGGAGCCCCACAGGGTCTGAGACGATTGTTTTTGCTCAGGTTTATTATCTTTATTATTCCCCCCCCCTACCGTTTCACAATTTCCCCCGAGAGCCTAAAGACTCGCGTATAACCACATATCTAATGATGTGCAAATGCTTCTTAACAAATTCTACTTGTATTTCCCTAATGGTGGCGCTAAAAATAAATTCTAGAGCCCAGGAATATATCAAAATTTGGGGGGGGGGGCTCAATTGTTATTTATCTATACTTTATACATAGGAACTGTGTAAGGACTGGAAAAACATATACATTACATTTGCATACATCTCATATATATATATATATATAACATCAAAGCAGATGATTTTGCTGCACTCGTAAATACCTCTGGGATTATGGACAACGGTAAACAGACCCACCACTACAAATATGTAACATGTCCACAAATACGTATTTTTGTATCTGTCCAGTGAGCGTGTGTGTGTGTGTGTGTGCCCTCAATGTTAGTACATGTATTAACACAGGCCTGGCTCTTTCTGCGTCTCTTCTAATTTAACTTTATGTGTGTGTGTGTAAATACTTGAAAGTCAAACAAAACCCAAATAGGTAACTGTCCTCACATTACCCAATAATGCACAAGGCTTCAATTCCCAGCCGCTAAAAAAAAAACAACACGTCCCTGCGACCACTTTTAAAAATGATGCTGATGAATCACGGTGGAGCCGACTTCATCCGTCATCATTTGTGTGTGAGAGCCAAACTTAATGAAACCCAAACACGAGCCGAACCATCAGATACACAAAACGGCACCTCAGGATCAATACGCATTTAGACAGCCTGCCCTTGTGCATACACAATGCAAATGCACACCCACGATGTATACAGACGCTCGCACACGGGCGCAGACACACTTAGTGTATTGATTGAGCTGCCTGCTAGCCGTACTCTCCACTAGCTGTATGGGCAGGGTGAAGGCTTACAGCTTGCAGTCTGTCCTCTCCAAACCACCGCCATCTATCTGCAGGTTAATGAGCCTCAACTTAGTTTTTTTTTTTTTTAACTCTTCTTTATTGTGCTTAGCAGCAGTGTTGAAAGGATTACACACAATTATAAAGGTTACTGTACTCAACACCGCGTATCAATAATGATCAGTAAAGACCTGGAGGATAATAAGTAAAATACACTTTCCTGCTCATGTACATGACCTTTGTTTACGACGATGATTTTTAAAAATATTTTAAGAATGTGACTATTGTGCCTGCCAAGAGCTTTCTGTCTTTTTTTCAAACCAACTCTGCCTTAAGATTTATTTTCCCGTTCTTTTACCCTTCCCAGCAAACAAATATATACAGTACATATACACAAAGGATCTTAAAAAAAAACATGGGTACTGAAGAAAAGTGTGTGCTTCACAGAATAACTCAACATTAATGCAATGAATGGTTTCCCTGTGAATATATCTTGTACTGGGACTTAATTATTACCATAATATCCTTATTATATGTCATTTCTTTATCTATTTGGTTTAGTAAATAAGCTGAATACGGAATAAAGGTGGAGCAGTATTTGCGGATATGCTCGGTGGATGACGGCAGAAAATAAACCCATTTTACAGTTCAGGTCTGCACTCACAGATGAACTGTGGCTCCACTGTAACAAGACATGACAGAAATATTCACTTTCTGCCCGGGTATAATCATGTGTAAATGCAAATGCAAACATGTCTAAGGTGATATAAAGATTAAATTACTCTATCTGCTGGATAAGCAGGGCCATTTGAGTGTGCGTGTGTGTCTGTGTGTGCTGTGTTTATGTACGTAAACATTTTTATGGCATGTACTTGGAGGAGCAGACTGGATGCGCAAAGATCTGGTTGAGTTTTTTTTTCTTTTTTTTCTCCAAATATACAAAACAAATGGGGTTTTTACTCTCTTTTCATGGTTATATACGGGGCCTTGAGGGCAACTCCACTCAGGAGGAGACATTTAAAAGCAACATTTAAGAACGATTGCTAATGGCTATCACTCAGACACACCATGAACCCAGCATGGGACCCCGGCCAAAGACCGAGACCTAACGCGCACTGAGAGAAAAAAAAAAAACACCGACATACCAAGAGACGCTAGAGAAGCTGAGAGAGATGGAGCTCACGCATCCACACAGACAGAAAAAAAAGGATCTCTGTGTCCTGCAGGCATTCAGACAGAGACAAATCGTCTGCCTGTAGATAATAGTTCCCCAGAAGTGAGGACGAGGGGGCATCCTGAAATTCATCTATTCAAAAAGCTGAGGAGCAGCACAGGCGGAGAAGGTGCGGAGAGAAGAAAGAGGGAAAAGTCCGAGTGAAAGAGGGCGAGCGTGAGGAAGACATCTCCGTGGAGTCATAGAGATAGAAAGGGGGGCATGTTAATTAGGGAGGAGGATGATAACAAATGTATTAGCGGGCCTCTGAAAGGAAGGCAGGACAGAGGCGAAGAGAGGAAGAGGGGTGGGGGAGAGATAGGAAAAGGTTAAGAGAAAAAGGAAAGAGAGGGGAGAGAGAGAGAGAGGGAGAGAGAGGCAGAGACGGGATAATTATGAATTAGTTGATAAAGAGGTAATACATGTCCCAGAGACAGGGGACACAGAGGAGCGTATATATGTATATTGTATATATATGTATATATATATATAGTTTCTGGCCGCAGACTACACGAGATGCTGCCTCTTAAAATAACCAAAATTTTGTGAATTTTCTGTGGGATCTAATTTAAATACTAATATTTATTCACTAAAATGGAAACGCAAATATTAATATTTCCCACCCGCACATTCCCAAGTAAAAGAGCATTTAACCACAATTCCCCTTTGGCTCTCCCCTTCTCTGGATAGCCCAGAGGACACAGACATATCCACACTGAGCTGCTCTTTGGGGAACTGGCTCTTCCCCTCCAGGGGAAATAAAAACTACTGAAATGTCTCTGTTGCACTGCTGAGAAGTTGTGTGAAGTTTAATGCAGCTCCAATAATGAAACAAAAAATATGTATCATTATAGGGCAGAAAAGGACAATTTATTTACAAAGTCACATCATGTGAGATGATGCATGTGCGGGCTTGGATCTCCCTCATTGGCAGTTCCCGTGGATCACCTGTCAATCAAACAGTTTCAGCACTGCACTTTCCAGAGATCACCCGTCAGTCAAAGAGTCTATTAAACATTTTCTCCGTGATGGATTTATGCATCATGCCATTTATGTTTTTCTAGGCTGCCCGGTCACGCTGATCATGTTAATCAGGCCACCTCTTCTTGAGTTGAAGCCAAAATAATGGGAAACGAAACCCATCACTTTCTCAGCTCCAACTTATAGCCAGTAAAAAAAAAACTAAAACAAAACTATAGAGTGAAATCAGTGAACAGGTGTGCCTGCAAAACTGCTACAGCCATCCTGTCTGATCTCCTTTTGAAATGACCAACTGAGCGTAGCCAAGAGGCAGCACAGTGTTGCATCGAATCCGAGTGGTGGCCTGAAATGAAAACATCAAAATGTTGTGGGTGAAAAGTCTCCTAATTGCACGTGAGGACGTAGAAGTCCCATGTCACAGATGCAGGTGTTGTGCTTTGATAAGAGCGTCATTAGGCAAAGTGATAGCAAATGTCTTTGGGGTTCTCATGTTAACGCTGTAGACCAATTACAGTCAAACACACACACACACACACACACTCCCAGCCTGCCTGCACTTCTAGTCTCTGAGTGTCCCTGGGTCTCACAGCCTCTTCCTGCCCGGTGTAAATAATGTAATTTGTCATAGACAGGCCTCCATGTAGGAGATGACCTTTGGAAACCTCACCGTAAATTGGCCTCGGCTAGAAAAGCTACGTCATTAGGCCTCTCCGTTTCTGTCTCTCTCTCTCTCTCTCTCTCTCACACACACACACACTTCCCCTACGTGTCCCAGCTTTCAAATTCACTTTTATTATTTCAATTTAATTTTAAATTCAGTGTTTAATCTACTTCCCTGCGAGGCTAACTAACCCTCTGTCAGTCTCGCTCATTCTCTCCTTTTCATAGTCACACACACACACACACGCACACACTCACTCACACACACACGCACAGACACACGCACACAGACAGAGGACAAAACCATCAGGGCTTCTTTGATTGACTCATATGTTAAAATGAAAAACAACCCACTGTAAAGGTCAAAGTAGCTGTCCCACCAGGTCGAGCCAATGCAATCCCAAATTCACAGACAAAAAACATATACAACATGACCTTTATGTTTTCAGTGGTAGCTACATGTGAGCTCTGTGCAACAAATGGACAATTTCGAGACTATCTGCAATCTAGTCCGATTTGGAATAATCCAAAGTCAACACAATATATTATCGACATCTGATTGTTGTTGTTTTTGACCTTTCTATGAGCCGGACGTTCGCTAAATCTTTGGAGGACTCTGCTGGAAACATCCAAATGTCCTTTAACGTTTTTACCATAATGATGTTGGACAGATGGAAGCAGCTAAAACGTTTGCTAAAACACTCCACCAACAGCCAGAAAGACGGATTTCCAATATGTCTGTATAGGGCAGGAATTAAGTTGGCTTTCTGCCATCTTGAAGTACTCACACACACACACACGCACACACGGATATACATTTATACGGATATACACAAAATAGGTATCAGCAACATCACCAGTGCCAACCATGGCACAGGGGAGAAGAACTACCAGTGCACTGGTTTCAAGGCGTACTGTGTGTGTGTGTGTGTGTGTGTGTGTGTCTCAAAAACACGGAAAAAGAAAGAATGTGTCTGTGAGTGTTTTTGTGTGCATGCGTTATCATTCCTCAGCACCATGCTCCTCTTGGCAGATGGCTCTGCCGACCCCAGGACCTGGGGTGGGTGTGTGTGTGTGTGTGTGTGTGTGTGTGTGTATATGGTGTTTATGCATGTGCGTGCCTGCATGTGTGCGCGGGTGTGCGCATTGTATTGGTATCTTGGGGGGCACAAGGGCAGAAGCTACTTGGTGTTGACTGCCAAGTCTCTTGCTCTCTTGTGCTCTCTCTCTCACTATAAACCTTACAAAACACACCACACACACACACACACACACACGTGCACACACACACACACACCTACCTGCACACACCACCCACAGACGTGTACTGATACGCCTTGGCCAGGCACAGCTTTTATTGCATACGTGATTGAATTTAGTTTTTTTTTAATAAGGTACAGCAGTTAAAACGGAAATTTACTATAGTATCTTCATGACAGTGAATATCATAACTCTCACTCGGATGAACAAGTTCACTATTCTCCGTAGCATCAGTGCAGCAGCATGCATCTCTGTGCTGAGCTCCGGTCGTTCATGTATATCCAGTTATGGCTGAACAGCAGGTCAATGCCGTGGAAAATCTGATCTTCGTCACACGTGTCCACTGTCAGACTTAGTGCTGCCGAACAAACACTAATTCACTTATGAAACGAATGACTCGTTACGCAATCACAGAAAATAACAGAACACTACATCAAGCAAAGAATGAAATCTTAATTAGTTCGAACAACAAATTAGGGAACGGGCATTTCAAGCAAGTTATTCGTTAACTAATTTGACCCACTACTCATTCAACTCTCACAGCAAATGAATATATATACGTTTACTAATGAATTACAAAAATATATATACATATCATAACACAATGCCTATTTTGTATTGGCATGCACTTGGGTGTTGGGACGAGCCGCTACATTTCCAGATACATGCCTCCTCGTGGCTTTGTGGCTTTGTATGCTGTTCACCACAGCGGCTCGCTCTCTCCTCTGTGTAATCTCTGATGACGGAAACGACCCCAAACTATCCTTCAAAAAGGCCTTAATACCACTCTGGAGCCATCGCTGCGCAGATAAATATGAGCACTAAAAGGTGGGAAACACCAGCAAGACAATGACTCCGCCAATATTGGAACAGCAGTAACAACAAAAGCGCGATGATCTGTTCCCATGGGGAATAGTTATGTTGGGCCTATTACGCTATTCTGTTTCATGGTGTAATCAGTACTTACAGGGCTTTTAGTCTATTGACAAAGATACTGCCATCATATATAGGAAATAATATTTACCATAAATCTGGTATGTTTCAAAACAGCCTTTTGATTGGGGGAACACTCCATCCTCTTTTCTCTCCGTCTTTTATTAATAAATATATTGCAGCTCGGGGGGACATACCTCAGTGTAAGTACTTCAGCTGCACTCATGAATGACTATTTACTGCACCTCTATGAGCCACTGAGTGGCTTCTGGGTCTTATCATCTCGTGTTTGTCACGGTAATTTGCGGTGTGCGAACTCACGTTGTTTCTTATTATAGTTTATCATGATCTGTTTCAAATGTAATAATCCTTTTATAGTCGTTATAAAATAAAAAGAATGATTAATAAACAAAGACAATCCCCAGCCATCCAGCAATTTTCACACGTGACGCTCTAACTATAGACTGGATGGTTTAAATAATCAGATTTACTCCAGGATTACTCGACCTCTGGAGATAATGGCGCCGGAGCTAATTGTCATATTGTACTTTAGCGAGCCCTGCGGGCTTTTTGGCTAATTATCCATGACATGACCCAACTTACAGGGAGGAAGTGTGGTATGCAATTATAATGTTATTTTAAAAACGTATTCAAGAAAGACGTGACATCCTCAGCCAGCGCCAGTGTCAATCTTGCTCATTATTATTTTTATTATAATTCATTATTCATCAATTAATGGTTCTCTTCGAGCGAGTGGAGTTGGATGTGACTTCCATGAATGGCAGCCATTTTGTTATGAAAGAAGCTCAGGGCTTATATTATATTCTTAAAAAATAAATGTATAAATCTTCAGTAAAACAACATGACCAATCATTTTCAGTGTGACTGTGAAATGTTATATTTCTAGGGAGGTGCACATAATGCTGAGGTGTAGGCTATATATATGGTTTTAGGTATACGCAGCTGAAGGATATATCTATAGTGCTCATTCAGCATGCCAGTATATAATTGGCCTTTAACTGGAGCTGCAGCTCTACCACATTCCAATATTTATCCATGGCCGGTGACTATTAGATTTCACGTTAATATCGGAAGCTGAATGCAAAAGCGCCGAGAACAGTTTACGACAAAACATATGTTATTGTTTCCTCGACTCCCCTGAAGAAGTCTCTGCGTTCATATGTTCATATTTTCTCTCGACAAGACTGATGACGGCAGGTTTCTGGGCATTTCAGTGCATTTTTAATAACCTCCCCCTAATTTTTGTTTGACTTTGTCATGGCCCGAGTACCTGCTGGAGACATAATATGGTAAAGGATAACGCTTGTGCTGGAAACTGAAATTCAATTTTAGTTGAAGCCTCTCTGCAGTATTTCTGTGTGTAGTTAAAACCCACCCATAATGGATGTTCTTTCTGCATTTTTTTTTTCCTTTTGATTCCGTGCCTCTATTTTCACAGCCTCTTTAATAACTGGTTCTAATCCTTGGCTTTGTAAATGGCGAAATTATTTCAGCCAAGATAACTCGGTACGCTGTGAGATATCATTTAAATCTAAATCTATATTTTCATTCTGCTCTTTCACTTCCCTCCGAAAACATGACACTTGATTGGCGTCTTCTCGACGGATTGGTTCAGCTCTCCTTTTCCATGGAACATAGGTCGTCATTTAAAAGCTTCCATTACCGCTGTATCGATTGAGAAATATGAGAGTAATATAAGAACCAAAACCCCGACATCGTTGTGACTTTGATCGAGAGTTTGATCAAAATCCACGCAGACTCACACATTTCTTCCCATCTTTAAAGGATAATGGGAGGAAAGGGACAGCGCCCTCCTCACAGGCAAGAAGACAAATGTGCTGTGAAGGACTTTATATCCCGTCCAGATGGTTACTGTCTTATTTTCTTATAAGACACTTAAGAAGCGGAGCAGATGGCTTGGCTCTTCATACTGAGCGCGTGCGAACCCCTAAAAGGTCTCCGCTCTTAGCCGCAGCTCGCCGCTTTGATTTACACAATAATAAAGTCTAGCCATGTGACCCCTGTCGCCGCACCACCCCTGCCACCCAATCATTTGAGTGGTTTATCCGAGGAGAAATTAGCCCAAAGGATCCATCTCTTTAATGATGATCTCGAAAAGATTTCAACAATCAAGATATTGAATAATCTGTGCCTCTGCTCTGATGACTGACGGTTTGAGTTATTTGACACCGACATCTTGTTCTGGGATGTCTGGGTACTCCTGATGATAAAAGTAAACTGTCAGTCAGTCGTAAGTGATGGGGGCAGGTATCTTGGAGAAGCAGAAACTATATAACAATTCAGATGAGAGTAGTTTCTCCTTCAAGCAGAGTGGGGGCCATTTTCACATCTAATAATACACAGATGGGATATTTGGACCGAGTGACTATGGTCTTTTGCCATATTCTAATCACACTCGAAAGAAAAAAAAATCCAAAAAGAAACTGAGAGCAATATTATGCGTCAGTTTGGAGATTATGCCTCAATGCATTCTAGACTTCCTCGTTAAAATCTATCTACAGCTGGAATGACACATCTGTATAACGTTACACTCTTCAGCAAGGAAAAAGTCAGTCTGCAGTGGATCAGTGACAAGTCTGCACAATTATTGCTTGGCACAGAAATTGAGTAAATACTTCTGGAATACATTAAATCCGAAATCAGTATTTTTTACATATTTAAAAAAGGATGTAAAAACCGATAAGAAAATGATCAATTCTAATAATAAACCCACCTTTTTTTTTTTTTACCAGATCTAGTGGTGTGTTTTAGTGTCTTTGACTTCATTGTGTGTTTTTTTTGGCCTCGGTTTACTTCTTTAATTTTCTTCTGCCACAATATGCAATCGATTTATGCCGAAAAAAAAACTTCCATGTCTTACTTATCTTACACTGTATGAAAAATGTTTTTTTATTTTTCATTTTATAATTCTGTGAGTTGGAAAATCCTTAGGTTTGGAGCATTTGGTCCGGTTCTCGATACTTAATTGCTTAATTAGACAAACAAAGCGGCATATATATAATATATATATCAATTATTAATTGAATTTGCAATACAAATTATTTGTGGCTTATCCCACAGTGGCTGGATCTCATTTTTTATTGCCAGTATCTTCATAAAATGTGAAATTGGGATTTTTTTTTTTCGCTTTCTCCAAAACATTGAGACTATGTCACTCTTTGTAACCATTTGGTTGGTGTTGGTGTATTTTAGTTTTCATCAAAATGGTCTTTTATCAGTAAGCTGCTGCAGATGATGCGAGAGGTTTAACCGGCTGGCACCCGAAGACACAGAAAACCATTTCACATCCCCGAGGAATGGCTGCAGCACCGGCAAGGAATAGAACGGATGGATAGATTTTGTTTTTTTTCACGATGGAAAACTTCCCTCGTTTGTATCTGGTGCATTTTCGGTGCAATTGTTTGTGGATTCTTTGGCGGATGAGACACAGCATCCTTTCACAGCCTCTGAGCCGCTGATGATGTTGGCGCGAAGTATCGAGTGGAGCGAGGGGGGGGACATTTCAGCGGCGCGATGAACGATTGTGGGCCTTGAGCTCGCACGTGTGGCGCGTGCGCCGATGGGCGGACCGAATATTGGACCGCGAGACTGAACGTGGAATGCGAGGACCCTGTCACCAGTCCGATTTTTCGGCGGATTCCATCGTTTCCTCATGTGACGTTATCCCTCGACTGAGTTTCTTGGGGTTCAACAGAGAGCTAAAACCACAGCTTCGAACATTCCCCGTGCAATTCTGCAGTTTAAAAATCTGTGTAAACTGAAAGTCTCCAAGGAGATCCTGCAATAACATCCCAATCATAACAATACTAATAAAAAAAAACAGATGTTAAACTTTTAAATTCCAAAACACACAGCATTCCTCGCTGACGATACATGTAATCAATTGTCTAATTAACTGCTTAAATGGTTCACCCAATCACCATCAGTGTCAATTAACATTCAAAGCGACCCCCCCCCCCCCCCCCCCCCCCCATTCAAAGCGCCCCCCCCCCCCCCCCCAGATTCCACCGCCATGATTAGCCGGCTACATGATGGGCAATTACAACGAGGTGCGCGCCACATTCAATGTGAGCCCTATTACAATCATACAAAGCCTTCAGATCTCTCAGTGAGAGAATGAAACAAGGGGTGAGAAACGGGAGGAGGAGGAGGGGGAGGAGGAGGTGGAGGGAGAAAGAGCAACAAAGAGGGACGAGATGAAAGGATATTTCTCCAGGAGGAGGAGGAGGAGGAGACCTACAGTGCTGGATTCGTTCAGATTTAACAAAGGCGCGGGGAGCTTCGAAATTGTTTTCTCTCTCATTTTTTTTTTTTTCTTTTTTTGCCTTAAAGGGAAAAATCCACTGTCGAACATCAATGGCCGCCGAAAGACTTTTAACTCGAATATCAGTGATTTGCATGGTCTCCATTGGAGGTGTGTGTCGCCTTTCATGTCTGAATAATCCATTGTTAAAAAAATGTGAAGAGGAAAATAAGTCCATTTGGAAACAACCCTTTCCTTCCATCGGCGCTGTGATTGTCCGGATGATCTTGGACAGTTGGGTCCGGTTTTTTTTCACATTTATTGGCACTGAGCTGTCCACTACATCAAAGATGCTCCCCGGAGCTCAGGGCTTCCATCCCCGAAAACATCTTTGGTCTAAATTTAGTCTCAACTTGATTTGTTTTTGACTGGATTTGGGGTCAATATCTTTCAAATTCATCATTTTCTTTAATCCGTCATCAGACTGTGTCCATCTTACTTATTCCACTGCTTTACAACCAAAAAAAATCCCCACACAAAAAACACTTTCACACAGGCCTTGATTCATGGCATTTTGTGGTGTGACACTTATTTGCACACACCGGCCCCAGCCATACTAACATAAATGGATTATTTCACAGTATTGAAAAATCTCTTACTCATACATGTATAGAGAGAGAGATTTTCCTATGATTTCAAAATAGGTTGTTTTTTGCCTCACCAGTCAAACCATCGGTGTCCCTTGTTTTTTTACGGTCGGTCTTTGTCTGCACATTTCTGTGTTTTCTTCTCCGTAAGTAATAAAGAGCATTGCTGTGTGCGAGCCCCAATTTCCCATAAGGACCTTTCTGACAACAGCGGGGTGATGGAGTGGTGGCAGGGGGAGGGTTACATGTGTAGACACCCTGAGCTTGTTGTTGAGCCCTGAGCAGCTCCACTCCAGCAGCGGGGGGTTAAGTACCCTGCTCCAGGGCCCTTCCACAGTGGCTGCTGAGGGACAGCAGTGTGTGTCACTTTTCCGCTCGCCGTATATGCAAAACACGGTTGCCAAGTTATTGTGCTCCCACTGCAATACAGGCTAGAGCTGGGAGGCTGACTTTTGCACAAGGCAAGCAAAGTGTCCGAAAAAATGTCCGACACAGTGGTTTGTCCAGCATGCAAAGAGAGAAACATGATCTTGTTTCATTTTTTTTTTTTTTTTTTTTTTAATAATATTTAGCTGGCACCGCGGGCTGTCCGCTAATTTCAGGGCTGACAGTAAACGGTGCTTTGGATGAAAAGTGGTGTATGTAAATACAGTTTAAACTGCAGCCTAAACTGGCCGGCACGATCAGACATCTCAATTTTCCAACTGTCCCTACATATGTCTAAACGCATACTGATGTTATATGAAATACAGTCATATTAATCCCTATAGTTCACGGCCTCACTGTGGTCTATAAACCAACCACAAACCAACATGTTTTAGCTTTCCTGGCTCAGCACCTCTCTCAGAGCCTTTGTTCTTATGTTCTGCATACAAAGTGACATCACTGAGGAATGCAATGCAATCCTCTACAGTATGGATAAGGACATATAATTGTATTTATTTTTTAATTAGCGATTTTTGTTTTCATTGCGGATTATTTCCTAAATCAAACTTTCACGTTTCTCAGGTCAATGCTGAATTCACTATTTGGGTGTTGGTGATCACATATATTTGGGAATGCATGTTTTTGTTCTAATATATTAAATAAACATACATGATAAATATTTTTGAGTACGAGATACCTGCAGAGCACTTTCCATATGCAACATCAACTTGTCAGTGCCCTCTGTTGGGAAAAGTGTGTTACAGTGAGAATGTTTTTTTTATTTTTTATTATCAGACTTACTGCATTTTCATATGTCTTCAACATAAACATGGTCTGATATCATCACGTCGGCATTAAGTTCAAATTTGCCAACACACAAGTCTCACTCTATTATAGTTTAGTTTTTTCAGTTGATTGAAAAAAGCTGTTTAGCTTTTAAAATGGCCATCACTAGTAAAGCTCGAGAGATGGAGGTCCATATTCATGCTGGTATTTGAGAGCCAATAATAAATATTAATGACATTTTTCACAGATTCTCCAGATTTTTTAGCAAGGAAAAAAATGAAATGGGCTGGGAGAGACATTTTACTGATGAAAAATAAACCGGTCACCTCCCTTGTGGACAGACTTGGACATATACACAAATACGGAGGTCTCACTGTTGTGCCAATATCTGCCAATATTGATCTTATGGATTTCTCGGCCAGGCTTTAATCACAAGTTGTCAGTGATCACCACAATTGTCCAAACATCAGAGGATTGAAATTCCTTTTACATTATTGAAACTGGAATCAGTTATTGATGATTTTTCAAGACAAAACAAATGGGGGGGGGGGGGCGAGGACACATGTTAGACTGTGTGTGCAGCAGACGCATCACACACTCAACATGACTGTATGAATAAATGATGCCACAGGATATAATAGCCACTTGACTGGTTGACCACAGAGATGCACACACACACACACACACACATTCATGGTTTATCATGACATGCCATGATCACAACACAACTTCCCACCTGCACTGTTCAAACTGATGAACTCTGTTTACCAACAATAAACCCAACACACGCGCGCGCGCGCGCACACACACACACACACATTCTAAACTTCATCAGGATTTCATTCATTCATTCATTCACATGTGTGTGATGTGTCACCATCAATGCTGCTCCTCACACAAACCGGTGCACATTAAAATCAAACAATGCTTAATAATATCACATTCGGAGCCGTGCGTGCGTTCTTGCGTGTGTGTGTGTGTGTGCAGCACGACGTGTGCGTGCCTGCCGGTTGGTCTCGAGCCGCTCCACGGTGACAAAGACCGCGGCTTTTAGCTCGGTTTCCACCCGGACTCACTTTGACGGGCCCCGCGGCTCCGACACGAACACACACGGGGCGATTTAAAGCCTCAAACACAGCGTGTCATATCCGCGCATCCCTGCGAAAAACACACACAGACACACAAACCAACACGCAGGCATGAGGGAAACACACAAAGCGGCGTGTGGAGGACTCACCAGGGTTGCTCCAGCTCCCAGTCCCTGAAAAAGTCGAATTCAAAGAGATCCATGATCCTCCTGCTCCCGTTCACTGCTGGTTAAAATCCACAGCTGGTGCTACGTGGTTCTACATGGGCTACTGACACTCTGTGTGTGTGTCTCTGTGTCTGTGTGAGAGAGAGAGAGAGAGAGTGAGTGTGTGTGTGTGTGTACCAGAGAGAGGGAGAGTAGACACAAGCTGCTGCCAGGAAGCTGCTACGTGGTCGAGGCAAGCTGACAGCCAGGCAGAGGTGAAGAGAGAGAGAGAGAGAGAGGGGGGGGGGCGCGCACACACACGCGCGCGCGCACACACACACCGGAGAGGGCTGAACAAGTCACATCCACATGTGTGTTTGTGTCTCTCTAAACTTTGACGTCACACACACGTATATATATCACGCACACACACACTTCACCCCCCCCCCACACACACACACAAAAAGTTAATGAAAAACAGTGATTTGGCAACACCTGGGAAAAGAACCTGGGGTTTAAAGGGCTTTCAAATGTCGCCTCTTGCAGGAAAAGCGCACAGTTACACACATCACTTTGAGAGCTGCACTGTGTGTTATTATGGGTTACAAGTGACATTTTTTTTTTAGCATGAAAGGTGTTTTTTTTTCTTATCTTTTTAATGGTTGGCTCTATTTGTGTAAAATGGCATGAGGAAGAGGGAGGGGGGTTTTCTGATCATGGCAGTGAGGAGCATCACACATGCTGCTCACTGAGTCTTTGTTCAGGCTGAGCATGCACACATGGTGCTACACAACCAGGAGTCCTCACTGACGTCTGAACACACTGGGCGAGAAGAGTACACTTCACAGAATCTGGGCAGACAGAGGTTTGAGTCTCCATTAGGAAAACAGATGAGATAAGACTATGTATGTATGATACCATTTTTTCATATCAATATGTGTCCAAAATATAATAGGTAATAATGTATTTCTGAATTGCACATTTTATCTTCCAACCACATTATGAAAACACCCTTTTCACAAGGATCTTTTTTCTTAAATATATACATAAATAAATAAATAAATATATATATGTGGGGCCAAAAATGAGTTATTTTCATGTACTGTGATTTTTCTCGTATCAGCGATGTCTTCTGATCTGATGTCTGACAAGATGTTTCATTTCATGCTGAACAGCGTCTTGAATATTTATATATGAAAATGAAAATAAATGGGAATGGAATTGATTTCTGATATCTAAACGTGTTTGGCTAATTATCCTATTTCAAATGACCCAGACATTATCTCTTGTCAGACTGTCAGACTTTTACTTTTTTTACTTTTTTTTTTCTTTTCCCATGAACGGGTTTAGTTCCAAGTAGACGTGATTTTCCATTTGCCTGATATGACCTGAACAGTTAAGTCCCCCCCCGAAGTTGAGCAGCTATAATCCAGTGTACGGTTTCCTCTCCGCTCGCTGCATCGCCGAATCTGCTGTGCCACACTTGGCCTAAATATAAGTGTGCATGTGGACACAACTGCCCCTCTGTCCAAACTTCAGCCTCCTCCACAGCAGTGAGCAAGAACTCTCACTTCTACGCCGCCCGTTTCCTTTTAATGCCTACTTTGCATCGAGGGAAGGACCTGGGGTTGTGTGAGTGTGTGCAGCTTTATTGATGGTTTCATTACACAACTCCCTAAGTTTGCACACAACTCCGTGGTAATTTAGTGCCACTCGGGCCAAGTTGCCTTGTGCAGCTTCAGTGAAATTAGCTTTTTGCAGAGAGGCAGCAAAGCAGCAAGCTGGTACTGATGATACTCCACACTGTACAGTTTCCAGCCCAGAGGCTCTTCTGCTTCTCTCAACACAAACCTTTTTTTTCTTGTCATCCGCCTTTGTGTCTTTATCTGACCCCTCCACCCCGGTGTCAGATCATCGGATGCGCCGGCCTCTTAATAAGACTTTAGCAGCCCACCATGCACTTGCTGCAACACATGGCCGGCAGCACGTTTTACTGTTTACGCCTCGCTATGAATAATGATTGAGCAGATGGTTGGAACTTCTCACTCAGCATGTGCGGGAGCAGTAGCTGTAACTGTGGTTCCTTTATGACATCACTGTCCTCTCCTTAAAAAAAAAAAAAAAAGAAAGGCCTCAGACACAAAAGCTTGTGTGTTTTTAACCCCCGGATGAGAGAAAACAAAAAGTCTGAATGTACAGGAAATTATATGTGAAGATACACGATAGGCTGTGTGTGTGTGTGTGTGTGTGTGTGTGTAGGTGTGTGTGTGCGTGCGTGTGTCTTTGGTTTGGATGGTGTGTCCCTGTGTTTGTGTGTGTGTGCGTGAGTATTTTGGTCTGGTCCGGGGCAACATGCCAGCACTACTCTGCATCACATTGTGCAAGTACAAACAGCAGCCTTGGATGGAGAGGAGGAGAGGGGGAGAGGAGGAGAGGAGGGAGTGAGACTCTGTCGGCCATAAGCCACATTGTCTGGAAGTGCCGTTCATGACCTTGATCAATTCCAGCCATTTCAACCTCACCAAAAATTAAAATTCCAGGCATCTCTGGGCATTAAAAACACCAGATTGAAATTCAACCAATTTTCAAGGATTTTAAGCACCTGCAGGGACGGTGTGTGTGTGTGTGTGTGTGTGTGTGTGTGTGTGTGTGTGCGTGCGTGTTTTTTTTCTAGCTATTTTAATTCATCTTGTGTGCGTGCGAGTGTGCTTGCCTGCGTGTGTGTGTGTCTGTGTGAGTACGCGTGTGTGTGCGCGCGTGTGTGTGTGTGTGTGTGTTTGCATGCATGTAAGGAAGCCTGTCCTAAACTAGGTCAGACACTGGGAGACAAAGAATGACTGGAGAAGGAGGGAGAGGGAAGGAAAGAGAGATGTAGCAGAATTAATGAAACCAATTCTACGATGACTTGTAGAATTAGATGATAAAAGGAGAAAGACCAGACATTTACATAAAAGATCAACTATGCAGACATGCTCACATATATTCCCGATATATATTGCAGTGTCTTTAACTGCGACCACGGCAGCTGTTTTTTGTTTGGGGATTTCATTTTGCCTCAGTGTTTTTTTTTTTTTTTGCAGTGTTGTTAGAGCCACACGTCTGTGCCAGGGATTCATATTTAAACAATGACACAGTCTCACACGCAGACACACACAGAGCAAAAATACGAGCTGATAAAATAGTCAGGAAGGAGCCAGGAGTCGGCTTTGAGCTCATTGTACTTGCTGTGTATCTTGCAGAAGTTGAGAAGTGCATGTCATGAATTTTCAACATGTGCCCAGGCTTTTATCCAAAACCCCTCAACGTGTGTGTGTGTGCCTGCTATGTGTATTATTGAAAGTAGACAGTGCCACAGCGCCACCATGTGCTTAAACACAAGCATTGCACAATGCATTACACACAGACATACACATTGACAGACAATCAGTCACCACTTAACCTAATTAACCTGCAATCACTGCGAGCGATGACTTCTGAACTGGATTTTCCTCATTAAACCTTATTTTAAAGATTTGAATGTAGGTTGCTCTTTTATTTACATTCCTTTATTTACTTCAAATCGCGCAATCGTCTGGTGTCCCACATCAATGTATTTCTAGGAAACATGGAAGTAATCTCGAGAGAGAGAGAGATCCTGAATCTAGAGTGAATATTCTGAGATCAGTTGTAGTTAACAGAGGACGATCGAACTTTATTTATTGAAACTGGTTGGCATACAAAATATAGTGCACTATAACCACACGTGTCAACCCAAAGAGCTTAAATGCCAGTAGTATGTACAAAAAAAGACCAAAAGTGTGCACAGGTTCTTACAGCTTTCTTTAACTACCCTCATTGTAAGTATCTACAGAGTCTCTGTGCGTCACTGTCAGGCACTCTACCCTTCAACCGCTCCCACAATGAGTCTGGTTAGTATCTGTGGAGGCTTAATATATAACCTGCAAACGAACGAAAAACAAATCTGCCGTGGGCTGTCAAACAACACACAACCATCAGAACATCTTATCTCCTTTGATTCCACATGAACCGTGCGGCTAACCCAACCACTTGAATTGCAACACAATGAATATGCTTGGAAAGGAAGTTTGTGGACTAAAGTGGTAATCCCAAAGTGCAGATTAGGTCATGGACATCCCTCTTCTGCAACCCATTGAATGATGGATAAAATAAAAATAAAAACACCACACTTTGGAACAGCAGGCCATTAAAGTCAATCCCAACAGCAGATTGCAGGGAAAAAAAACAACAGCGTTAAAACACAAATATTTCATGAGAACAAACCGTATGACTATCATTAATTTTCTTAAGGACACAAAACCTAATTTTGTGAGCAGCTGCCAATTTAATAGCTCTAAAACACCATAAATCTGGGCCAAAGTTATGGGAACACTGTTTTAAATTGATTGGTGGAAAGATCCAAAGATTCTGAGGCTACAAATGTCTAATCCGGTTCCTCCGTCGACCTCTATAAAATCTTTATACAACAGACATTAGACACAACATTTTGGACACCTTCTATGAGAAGCTTCAGTCTCATAGCACCTATTCACGTGCATGTTTCGGGTTCCCAAAGGGTGCACAAACCTACTTCTAGGGAAATGTCTCCGATTCTTCCCAAATGTCTGTCATGTGTTGTGTTTCAGTTTCCTCAACATTTCCATGTTAGAAATTCTCTGATTTCCCTAAGAAGTCAAAAAAATGAAATAAAAAATACACCAACATTCTGAAGTACGGCCACAGCCGCAAAGATGTGTCGTCGGTGTTGTGACATCACGACACAGCGTAAGCTTTGTGGTGTAGCTCCTGTAACCCTGCGACGCTTCCCAAAGGCATCAAACTTGCATGTGGCCCTTTTAGTCAGTTTTTACCACCAGCAATTCAATTCAAAAATGACATTAAAATTGCAATGGTATGTCTTCTCTTAGCTATTGGCACAAAGACAGAAAAAAAAAAGGTCTTCCCAAATTCCCAAAATGCCAATCTACTCGTAATCACGTTTTTTCAGGTCAGACAAGGGAGATTATGCTGTGTGGGTTGAGGCGTTTCTATGGAATTTGTGAAATTGCACGATTACAATCAATCAGAACCACTGTTACTCAAAAACTACAGATATAAATTCCTACCCACCAATTCTGACACATCCAACGCCACTGAGGACCTTTTGCCTCAAAATGTAAATTCAGCAATCATCACCGTTCCTGTGTCAGTTAAACTGTCTGTCAATCATTTTAATGTAAAAAGGTCATCTTGTATTCACTGGCATTATTTTTCCAGTTCTGCAGCACTAAGCCCTCTTCGTTATGAGTGAAAGCTGTGTGTGACGCGACCCTGTTGTTTTTCCACACATCATTAAGTTTATTATCAAGAGCTCTAGCATTTAACTGATATTAAACAGCAAAAAAAAAAAGAGAAAATATCAGGATAAGTGCACATCTGAAACAATTGTACAAATCTTTTCTCAGACAAATAATGACATCATTATATACAGTATACCACCCTCCCTTTTCATTTTTTTTTCATCTTGTTGCATGTTTTTTTTCTTTCTTTTACAATACAAATAAACTCCATACTGTTGATGAGGTGACTTTCACTTCAGCCGTTTGTTGAAATGCCACATGGCTACAGTGTGAACACCGAGTGAAAGCAAAAGTCCTAACGGATTAGTGATAGAGAAAAACTGACACCAATAATACTTTAGAAAAAAAAAAAGGAAAATTACCTTCTAAAAAAAATAAAAAAAATAAAATGTTTGTTATTTATTACCGTTTCTGAAGACATTTTCTAAAAAGGGTAAAAGATTCCCATGTGTCACTGGCTCTGAGCGGGTGGATGTCAGAGGATGCTACTCATCAAGGGAGAGTCTGCATCTCCAGCCAGGTCAAGGAGAAATAAGAGACAGATTTTTAATATTTTTTAAACTGCCGTATGTCTTTTTTTTTTCATAAGCTACTGACTTGTCTCCAAAATCCATACTAAAAGAAGTGCATGCATCGCAAGACTAGCAAGGTTCACGGGTCTCTTGGTAGAGACCTGGCTCAACCTCCAAAATCTTTTCAGTTCCTTCCTATATTTAAGTTAACCTTCAGGAATAAAAGAGGGGAATAAAGTTACACGGGGGGAGGGGGGGGAGAGTCACACTCAGGATTAGATGTTAGAAAAAGGTTCATATGTGGATTTCTGGAGGACTTTCCAACAGGGCACTGGTCTACACAGGTACATTTCACAGATCCACTGAAGCAGGTTTGTCAACTGTACAAGGACACAACATCTTCAGTGTTACAAAGGGACCAGGTGGTTAAAGAGGGCCGTTGCCAGGTCAGCTGGAGTGCCCTTCCATTTTAACACACAGCCCTCCAGAGTTAACAGGAAGCTCACAAATGCTCAGCTTTGCCAGCGATGACCCAGTGCGAATTTCCTAAATCAGGGAATTGGCCCTCTTTGCCCATCTGGCCCACGTCTCCTCATTGTCCCTGATTTACAAGTCTAGGTTGTGATACAAAGTCACAATTTAAAAAAGGCACATGTCACACAAAAAATATGGCGAGGTTTCTCTGAGCATTCACAGCTTTCCAGTACAAAGAAAACCTTTTTTTCAGCTTGTAGCTAAACTGAAATAATCAATCTTTTTCCTCTGGTCATGAATCTCTCAGCAAGGTGAGAAAGTTCTTTTTTTTTTCTTCTCCAAAATGTTACAATTGTTTTTTAAGAGCACCAACACAAGGGAGGCCTAAGCTAAATGAATACATTTACCCTGTATTTGTGTTTGACTCCACTACGTGAACAAAATGGCGATCGACACAAATACTGAGCATCACTTCCTGTGTGGCCCAGGAAGTGATGCTCAGTATTTACAGGTGGATACTAAATTACAATCATTTGATGTAATACATTGCAAAAATGTTGAACGAATGCACAGAGAAAGCTTGACATATTTTTTTTTTTGCTTTGAATTATTATTTTTTTTTACAGTGACTTTCTCACATATCAACACGCCAAGTTTTTTTTTTTTTTTTCCAAAAAACATCCAAACATAACATCACTCTAAATCTCATTTTCATTCATAAATCTATAAATAGTTTCTTTACTAGCCCATCTAACGAGTGACAGCAGTTAGTATGAATTTAGATTCAAATGTGGGTAAACTGACATTGTAAGTGATCAGTAAAGGCCTTCATGCCACCTAAAGTGTAATTGTACAGATGACGGTGATGATCTTTCCATGCAGAATATTTATGAAGACAGTTACTATCTAAGGTGGCAAACAAAAAGCTGGCTTAACATTTCAGAAGCTAGAAGAGGACATGTTGTTTTTTTTCCCCCCCATCATCATCATTTGATGTCTAGAAACCTGCGCTGGTTAGAAAACTTACTATCAGCTATTTGATCTGATTTGATTACTCTAAGAAATGCGTTAGGTCATGGCGTGGTGCACCACAAAAAGAAAAAGAAAACCAAAAAACAAAACCCATGTTCTCCGTATCCTTAACATGAATGAAAAATAAAATAGCAGTGTTACACTGGGTTCAAACATACAGTATAAAAAGGTCGGATCTATTCACGGTAGCCGGATGTTGGGCCACATTCACAGAAATGGAGGAGCATAAATTCAAGGCACAAAGATTTTAAAAAAGAGACCCCTGTAGGAATGGCAGGAAACTGACAGGCCACAGTGAGAAACACACAACACAGAGGGGATTGAACCGGACTGACTAAAAGCGCGCTTCATGAAGCCAGACTTTATACTTCGGCTTAGAGCGGCTGCACCGAACGTTACTGTGCAGATAACTCGGTGAGGTGACATTCATAATCACACAATTCATAAGCAGGAAGAAGGAGAGAAATGCAGAATTCGAAATACCAGTCCATAAAATGAAAGAAAAAAAGAAAGAAAACATGTAAATAAAATTAAAAAAACAAACCCGGTTACTGCTCGAAGATTTACAAGCACATGATCAACAACATCGCAGCTGAAATTACAATCTTTGTAAAAGTCAGACTGCCCTTTCCCTCCTACCGCTTTACAAAAGGTGGCCGACGTGACGCCCAAATAAAATCTGATTTATCCACACAGAGGGGGGATGGGGGCGGAGGGCTCAGAAAGAGTTGGAAAACCAGAAAGAGTAAAACTTAAACCAAGTTTTTTTTTTTTTATTATTATATCAAGGCATTACTCACAATAAGTTGTTTCCTCTACACTAGTACTTGAAACACTAACTGCAAAACAAAAGAAGTTAAATACAAAGGTTCTTTCATAAATTATGTTGCCAGGTGACACAACATTTGCTGGGCTAATTACACTGTCGTTCATCCGAGACTGCTTCAGTAAATTTAGGTGAGTAAAGTTAAATTCTACTCGGCAGCCCAACACCACTCTGTAAAAAGATCCCGTTATTAATGTTGAAAAGGTTTTTATCCGCCTGGTGCTGGATGCCGACACTGTGATCCTACTGGTTCTAACCCATTGCTTTATATCTGCGGCCTTTTTATGGTCCCACATGACGGATGAATTATTTATTCATTTTAAAATATGTTAAACAGTTCATCGCATTTCGTGATGTGCCGTTTGCTTCCTCTCTCACTCGTCTACAGTAAAGCATTTTTTTTTTCCCCCTCCAACTTTTTATTTGCTTCAAGGTGCCTCAGATTTATGTTTCTCCATCCTTAAGTCCTACTACTGTACTTTTTTTTTTTTTTTTTTTTTATGAAATTCATGCTCGGTCTGACAGTCAAGAGATATTAAAGGAACTCTACATTACGCAGGCAACAGGAAACAAAACAAAGATGACTCAAATGAAGAGAGTGGTAAATCATTCACCGCTAAGCAAGTCCTACGTGTCCGGCTATGCTCGTTTCCCCCTACGTCGTAGTTCACTGTGAAATCTTTCTGGAATCACAGAAAGACATCAAATAATGATGTCGCTGAATTAGAAATGTGCGATTGCCAAATGTTGGATTTTGTAACTTTATACAACCAAAATAACGTGTCGGAAACCGTGAGGCCAACTCCTATAACCGCACCGTTTTTTGGGTGTGAAGGTTCCCTTTTCCAGAGGGAAGACGTTGAGGCCAAGCATTTAATTTCCCACCTCTCAAGAAGTGGCTTGTTCCTAATTGTTTTGTTTTGCCATATTTGAGTCATTTCCTTTTTATCATATGAGCAATTTCAGATAAAACGGTGGCAAAAATAAAGGAAAAACAAGTATTTGGACAAGGAAGTGTGTCTGGGGTTCAATGCCTCTGTAAGTGATCCCTCCTCTTCTTTTCCTTTTGTCCAAAAAAATAAAAAATAAAAAATTATAATTTTATTTGTCACTCCACAGAAGAACACCAGACACCATACCAGTTCAAAAGTGCACAGACCAGTTCAGAGACCAGGAGACCTCTAGTTTACGACCTCACTACGGTACACTTCCATGCGGATGAAATGTGTGTATTCGTGTGTCGGACAGACTAAGAAAGAAAAAAGCGAGAGACCCTACAATGGTTAATGACCAGTTGCCTGTGTGTGTGTGTGTGTTGTGTGAGAGTATGTGTATCTAAACGAAAAGGGTCCTCCAGTGGTGCATCTACGACACTCCGTTCACCAGCGGAGGAGCATCCTGTTTGTCCTTCTTCATCCCTCGCTCTCTGATGGGTCTCTGGTGATGATGACGGGACGGCCCGTCCCCTCCGGCGCCGACGCCACCCTGGGGCGAGGAGGAGGAAGGCCCTCCTCCTCCTCCTCGACCCCCTGACGAGTGCTGCACGCTGCGCTCGTTGTTGCCGTCTACGCGGATCTGTGGAGAAAAAGGCAACACAAACAGTCCAGTTCCCCAGTGCAAGGTTTCTGATGGTGATTGCTGTTGAACTGTTGCCTTAGTCCCGCGCCCTTTACTGCTATTATCAAAGTTTACATTCTCATTGGGTGAACAGTCAAATAAGTATAAAAGATGTCAGATCACAGGTCACACCAAAAAAATGCACTTCTTGGGAAGGTGTGTGTGGGATGGTGTGTGTGTGTGTGTGGGATGGTGTGTGTGTGTGTGTGTGTGGGCGCACGCATCTTACCTGTAGGCTTTCTTCCTGTGCTCTTGTCTTGGGGTCTCTGATATGACGAGGCCTCGGCTCGCTCCACTGCATGTCATCACCTAAACCAAGACAAAAAAAATCCACAGTCAATTTCAGAAAATTAGATGGAAACAAGTCATTTGAAAATGATTCAAAAATCAAAAAAGCACTAAATTTATTACTGTCATGCAGCAAAAAATCCTTACATGTCCCCACATGTCTGAAGTGAGAAACTCTTGACAGGGTTAAATTTATGAGCGTCATAATTAGATTTATGTCAGGGGGGGAATTCTTTTTCAATATAAATGTGGGTCTCCTGGAAATGCAAAAAGCAACATTCTCATAATGAGAATTTATTAGCAAAGGGATTCCACACAGATCCGATTTGATTCATGCCTATTCTTCAGGCTATAATTTGATCAAATGCATCTAAAACACAGTTATTCCCATTCACCACACTCATTTATTTCCCTCTCTTTTAACCGATGGAAATATAAATCGGCAAAACAGTTGTGTAACGGATGATAAGAAAAAGATTATTTGGCTTCTCCATTGGAAATGCTCAACATGTCTCTGTAAATTCCCCAAATAAATCTGCTGCGGACAATCCTCGCTGCTGCATAGTACCAACCTTTATACCCTCCTCTTCCTCTCCCCCCTCGTCCCCTTAGCCCTCCGCCACCTGCCCTCTTCCTCCCATCTGGCCGCCTGGGCATGGTCCCGCCTCCGGACATCAGCTCCTCGGTGGGGGCCAGCGACCAGTCGTTGAGCTCCTCTCGGTGGTCCGACTCGGTCTCTGAAGCGTTGGACGCCTCCGAGTTGGTGCCTGGGGGACAGAGCGCGTAGGCGAAGCCTCGTTAAGCTGCCTCAGAGAGTGGAATTAACCTTTGACTAATTGTTTCACCTAGTGGCAACATCCTATAATCAGTACTTGTACTGACTTAATTCCCTTTGTACATGTACAGAGTATTTAAAGCGTTTTTATTACAGATTAAAATATATTTCAATGGATTCACTTTGAGTAAGTATTATAGCATACCTGAGGCAAAGGCACCTCCTCCTCTTCGCCCTCGCCCACCTCTCCCTCCCCCGCCTGTGTAGGGCTTCCCTCCGCCTCCTCCCGCTCCTCTGCCCATGCCCAGCCCCATGCCGTTATCGAACACGTAGGTTTTGTCCTTGGCGTTTCGGGGACCCGTCCCTCCCCCGCCGCCTCCCCCTCCTATCTGCCTCAGCTGCTCGTCGATCTGAAGACGCTCCAGGCGAAGCTGATCCACCTCCTGTGGACATGAATCATTGGGAGAAACAATAACTGATGTTTAGACAGAGCCATCTGACTGCAATGGCATTTTATTGATGGAGGTAACGTGTGGTGACTGGAGACATGGTTATGGTGGCTATAATTATTTCATAATTTACTATAAAATATAATGGAATACATAATTTGGAAGATGTTATTATGAGTTGTGATTATAGAAACCTTAAGGTAGTTGAGATGGTAGTCGAGGAGCACTGTAGCGTTGGAGATGCTTTCCTTGGTCCCCACAAATACAAACGGCACCAGTCCCTGGAACAGAATAACAGAAAGAATGTATTCATATCGCATCAAATATCATATTTATCAATAGAGTCAGGTCATAGTATTATATGGTCCAGTGTGGAGGATTTATGAGAATCCCAGAAATGAACCCAAAAACTCTTCACACTGAACATGTTCATATTTACTAATTATATAGTCGTATTGTTGTGATGCGTCACATAGCATAGACACTTTTTCGATTTTTACAAAGTTTCCTTCCCACTGACCTCGTCTGATCCCGATGATGCCGCCGCCGCCGCCGCCGCCGCTTTTTCCGGCTTTTTGTCGTTTTCAGGCTCAATACGAACCCGCACCACACCGGATTTATCCACCACTTCCTGGATCAGTTTACCGTTCTTGCCAATCACTTTCCCTGTAAGGCCAAACAAACCTTAAACCCAGTCTGCTAAACTATGTGGCTACTCCTTTAACAAATGTAGGTTACCACATGAATGTTGTCATCCTCTCAGCTGAGTGAATTTCTCACCTACTAAATTCCGGGGAACTTTGATGACATCTTCAGAGAACTCCAGGAAACTCCTCGCTATACGGACCGCCTCCTGGTCCTGAGAGCAAACAACCATAAACATCATCATAATCTCTCTCTGAAAAAACCTTCACATAATATGAATATGAAATAAGCCCGTGTGCATATGTGTTCATCCTACCTCTCCATATATGTGAAAGGTGCACGTTTCTTCATCCAGGTCTATATTCGTGACTCCAGGGACTTTACGAGCCTGCTGGATGTTGGCCCCGTGAGTGCCGATGGCCAGACCCATTAAATCGTCCCGAACTACAAACTGTTCATGAAACCGTGATGCCAGCTGTCTGGAACTCTGAGGAAACACACACCCACACACACACATCAATAACACAACAGAGCATACAATAATCCTTTGATTCCTGATAACAAATCCACCATTTTTTTAAGTGACAAATGCTGATGAACACACACACACACACACACACACACACACACATTTGCTGTGGTAGTTGTCTGTCAGTCCAAATTTTTGTGCGCGTGTGCGTTTGTGCTAAAGTGTACCTCCAGCTGTCGGCTGGCCTCTTCATTCCTCAGCATGAGCGACAGTTTAGTGCGGAGGCTCCTGAAGTGCATGTCACTCATCATGTTGGCCCGCTTCGTTGTGACCTCGTTCACTGACTGCGAAAAACAATCAAGAGCCCTTTCACTCACGGAGAATTTGAATGTGGAATATGACAGAGGTCATGACCAAAATGATCATGTACTACACAAATAAAACGTTACAAATGATGTACCAAAATGACCAGCTGCTTTTTCTCCGAGTCATAGGTGACAGTGAACGCTCCCACGGCCTTCTTGAAGTCTTTGTGTGCCGATTCCTTAGAGCACCTGTTGAAATAGAGTGACACAAATTCGAATTATGTAAAATTCATAACTAAATCATTCAATAATCAGGGAAATGTATCACAGATTTGTTTTTGCATTACAACCAAGTATTGTTTTGTTGTTTCAGAGTGCAGTATAAGTGCACTACTGTCGCCTGCATTATACTTACTGTTTGCTGTTACTGTTTTTACTTAACAATTCACTTATTACTTATTTTATATTATTATTGTATGTTTAATGATTAATGTTACTGCTTTTGCACCATCACGCCAAAGAAAATTCATTGTATTTGCTACTAATTACTCTGCAATAAATGTGTTTCTGATTCTGATTCTATTCATAGTCATTTGTATTATATGTTTGATTATTGTTGCTGTTTAAATAATTACAAATCAATAATTTAATATCATACACATATTTTATCGACCCAAAATGGCGCTTACATGCTCTGATATTATTATTATTAACAACCAATCAAACTAACCAGATTTTGTCCTTTCAGAAGTGGTAACTAGATTGGATTTAACTAAATGAATGTAGTAAATATAAAAGTCTTTGTGTTTGTCCGTGTCTTCAATACAAACTTACATCTGCCGTAGATCTTCGGGGACATCCAGTCTGATCTTGATGAAGGTGGTTTTTGTGGCTGGTTTGTTCGGGTTGATTGGCCGTAACCTCTCCAGTGTCACTATCTCATTTAATGTAGCATCACAGGCAGCGTACTCTATTACATAGAACTGGAGACACAGACACACACAAAGATAAGATTCAGATTGATGCAGTGCTGTCTACAACAGTCTAACAACAGTTATTTTTAATCAAAATTGTTAATGAATAGAGCATTTGAAATAATTAAATTACTTTTTTTTTGGACACACCGAAAGGGAGAGAGACAGAGGAAAGACCTCAAGATATAAAAAGGCATGATGAGATAAACCGGAAAACCAGACCGGAGACAAAAAATTGAGAAGTGAAGACAAAATGACAGCTCAGAGCAGTGAGACATGTCTGACTCATTAGCCTAAATCTAATCTGCCAATCAGTGGTTTGACAGCAGACTGTGTCATTAAAGCTGCATTTTGAATAAAATTAAATGACTACTGCAATTGATTGCTCATGATAAGGTGAACCAGTGATATTGTTGCAGTGCAGCTTGATAATATCTGGATTGTTGTGAAGTGCCTTAGATATGATGCAGGCTGAGTCTTACCTCTCCTTTGACCATGCGAACCTTAGCCAGCCACCATCCACACGGCTCCTTGTCATTAGCCCTGGAATATACCTGACAACACACAGAGTGAATTTATTAAAATAATAATAATAATAATAATAATAACGACAACAAGACTCGCACAAAGAAAATGGCAGGACAAATCTAAATTTAATGCAGAGATAAACTGAAAGTGAAAATTGGATAATATTCATGAAATATTGTTTCTATATATGTATATAATGTTTTTTCAGACTTAATCTTAATAAAGACAAAAGAAAGTAAATCATTGGTGTGGGTTCCTTCTTTCTTTGAAATATAAATATATCTCTTTTGCTGTAAATCAGCCATCTCTTTTATTAATGTTCCTTTTATGAAATAATTATTTGAATCAGACCCACCTCGACTTCATCGCTCTCGTTTATCTCCTTGCAGAAGCCTGTTGGAGGAGGAAACCGCACGTCCTGAAACGGGATCTGCCGCTCTGGCTGCCAACTGGGACAGAGGGACACAACCAAACATAAGTGTGAATTTCAACATTGGCAAAGGCAACATTTAAAGAGCATTTTATTATTTGTTGTGGAAGCGCATTACTTACTTGTTTTCAAACGCCACGGTGACGGATCCTTCATGCACATCCTTCACAAAGGCCTATGAGAATCACAGAGGGGAATAAACTAACATCAGAACAACCAGGATTTGACATGCCTGTGTAAATGATAAACACACGTGTCACAATAGCATCAGACAAGTGAAGGAGCTACAATTACAATACAAAACCATTTCCTAATTGGAGCTTTGGACTCAGGTTTAGTTCTGGCTGTTCATATAGTCTTTGTCCATGTGTGTCAAGTATTGCAAGTAGGACATCTAATGCCTCGGAGGGAAATAGAGAGATGGAGAGTCTGGCCTAGCCGGTGGGAAGCATTAACCAGACAAGCTAGAAGTCAGAAATTGATTAAATGAAGTAGAAACCTCTGATAGAAGGGTTCTCAAAATCCCCAGTGATTATTTTTAACTGAGCTTATATTAAGGTCAGAGGTTAGCTTTCCTTTATGTTTTCAACAAACAGTGTGTACTGTTAATGAATTAATGTATTCATTTAAAACAATAATATTACTCAGAAATGACCACAATGCAGCTGTGTGTTTCAGTAATCACAAATTTCTCATTAATATATGTAAAACCACTTTTCTTCAATATAATTTCTCTAAAATATTAAAAAAAAAAACCTTCACAATTGCTTACACACACCAGGTATATATATTTTTTTCTATAAAATCAAACAAACAAACCCGTAAACATGCATGCAATCTTAAATATGTTTCAGCCCTCTGAGATTGGCTCCATTACACATGGAATAACATGCACCAAATGTATCTTGATATTAGCATCATGGAGTCAGGCTGACATCAAAGTGCACTTTCCTACCAAATGAATGACAGCACAGCATCAGTGGGGCTGTGTGAGAAACACTCCTCCAGCTTTGTGTGAACAGTGGGGGTGTTTCTGATCAACTGCCTGACTTAAAGTCATTCGTAAACAACAACATAAAAACCATTGATTAATTACTGGTCACACAATCACAATTGCAGTTATCTAACTAATAAATGTGAATATGTGTTATATTTGCTATTTATATAAACATCATTGACATCCCAGTAAATCAAGTTGAGCTCAACCTTTGTTAACAGGATTAATTATGTATGTTTTTTGTTTGTTTTTTTATAATATTTAAATATCTACCTTTTTTAATATCTATATTTTCCTTTTGCAAATCTTCGTGTAATGCCTGCTATTCAAACAACAGGCCACCATTCTTTTCTACACAACCAGCACCACACCCAGCTGGGAGACATAAGCACCTTTGAAGTACTGTAGCCACCTGTAATTTGCTTATAAAGAAAACCCCAAAAGGTGTTTTTTTTATTAATCATTTCCTCCTTATACATCAGACCAGCACGTGTTGTCTGCATGATGAAGAGTCTTCATGGCAACAGTGGAGCGCTGACTCACTCGATGCTTATAACAACTCCGGGTGCATTCTGATATGGCTTCACTGCGCGTTCATTATACGCATGTGTTTTACAATAGTGTGCAAAAGCACAACTTGTACGACATCAAGAACATGTCGGCCACTGGCCCCTAACACAATAGGGGCCAGCAGTCACACTTCAGTCCCACTGACTTTCAGCTATAGAGCCTAATGTACCAACTTCCTTCCATGACCCAGTAAGCAATTACTTTCACATGAGATTTTACAATCAAATCAGAACTTCATAAAACACTGGTGAGGTTTTATTACCTACCCTCTTGACCCCCTGCCTTTTCTATGTGTTGCTTCATTTTTTTTTTCCACTATTGCTCAATAATAATAATTTTAGGAGCCCCGAATCTGGAAATACAAAATTTTCATCCCAAAATTCAGACTGCTGTCTTTAATGTATGCCAAGCTTACACGGAATTTCTATTATATTCTATCGAAAATGATATTTTAGCACTCACACCACTGACAAACAGACATCAACACTGGTCATGTCAAAACGAAACTCGTACTGCTCTTATTAGTCAGGAGATTCAACGCGACCTCCTAAACGAATGCCCAACCTTTTTAATATCCCCAGAATAACCCCCAAATGGTCAATTTTTAATCAAAAATATTTAACAAAAAATAACGTTCACTGAGAGACAACATGCATGTAAGACTAAACCCAGAGTTGCTGCTAATATCCTGAACTAACCTGCCACCTTCTGCCCATCCGTTCACACACACGCACACATGCACATACACACGTACACACCTCCACATCATACAACACCACAACACAACTACAGAATCGTTGGTTTAACACAACCGCGAAAAGCAACAAGAAGTCATTAACGGCATCGGTGTGGTGTTATCGTTGTAAACTCGTCTCCACGTCCCGGTGGAGCCTGGACTGAAGCAGCGAGGCCCGCTGATGCAAACACATTTTCCCTGCATATCCGAGCCAGACTGTCCCACGTTAGCTAGCTTCACGTCTGTGCAACCTGCAGCGAGTGAGATGACACCGCTCCACACAACGCGTCCCCTTACCTTATAAAAGGCCCCGCTGGTCCCCCTCACTTCCACGACAGGTTCATCCATGACGCAAGTTACTAGCCAGCTAGCTAACAACTGTTAGCGACGGCAGTAGCCTAGCTAGCTAGCTGGCTAGCCTGACGCTAGCCAAAACAGAGTTAGCTATCGTTGACTTGGCTAGCTAGCCAAAGCAGCCTGCCAGCTCGATGCGGGAGGCGGCCGCGGTCACCGTCTGTGGCCGTGGTGTGTACGTCGGTGTGTGGTGCCTGTAAATTCCGATTTTATTTCAGCCAGGCTCGCAGATCCGATGAATCAGAGGCGAGCCATGGAGCTAGCCGCGTTAGCTTTGGGTGGCTGGTTGTGTTACTGTTGTGTGGTGTGTGTTGGTGGAGCAGCTATCTCTGGTTTGCGGCTCCCCATGTGACGTCTCCACTTTCTTCTTCCTGTGCTGAGGCTGAGCACACACGATCAGCTGTTTAGTGCTCTCCACAGGTGATGGATGACACTGTCTCCAGCCCCATAATCTCAAAATAGAATTATAACACTGGTTTATAATAATTGCCAAATATATTTATAATATAAATTATAAAAAGCATGTTTTTCAATCACAGATTTCTCCATTCACAAGTGTCCTGCCTCAAAATATTTCTATTCTGTCTCTCCCTTATTTTATTTATAATTTTTTTGTTTTAATAAAATCTTTTGTGACATGGGATGGCAGGTAATACAGTCCACCCCCGAACCCTAACCCTATACTTAGGCCACCCATAGGGTTTTGTGAAGGGGAGCTGCTAGAGAGATGGGAGTCTAGTCCAGAGTTTACCGTCACTTGAATTTGCTTTTTGGGTCGAAAACTTTAAATTTTGTATTTATACTGGAACAGTTTAATCATCTGCTTGGTAATTTTGATGGTCGGCTTGCAACCAGATGTCAGTCTGTTGATAGCTGACCTGTCGAAGCACGTCATCCACTCCAAAGGGATATTTCCCCACAAAAGAACATCCAGCCTATCTGCAAAATCTCTACAACTGAATTTATCAAAACTCCCCAATCTGAATGTCTAGCCATGTTTTTTGACTTGTCATTGCACGTTTATTGCTCAGAGACATCTGAAAATGCAGCTTGCATGAGGACTTCAATAATTAACACCGAAGCAGTAAGGTGTGCCATTAATTACTAATAAAAAGCTTTAACTATACTGAGTCTGCAGAGTCAGTATCAGCAGGGGCATTTTTTAATAAAAAATATCAACTTATGTTTAAGCCTCATGATCATTTACGACACTCAGCAGCTGCTCCATGCATTAAGCCACATGTTTGGAGAGAAAAAGATGAAAAGACAGAGTGAGACGGACACTATTACACTTGGAGGCAGAGAGGCAGTAGAAGTGCTGAATCCACAGAAGCACAGACGGCGAGATGTGAGACAGGCACAGAAGGACTTAAAGGGATCAACTGTATGGAGATGAGGACAGGAATAGAATTAGATGGCAGCAGAAGCATGGTGACACATGAAGAGTGAAATAAGATACAGGCCAGAGAGCAGGAAAACAGACTTGAAAGCCCCGAAGTTCCTGTGTGTGAGAGGCGAAACGGGCCCTCGCAGTGGAAAAAAAAAGCTTTTTGAGGAAACAAGTAAATGAATTGACAAAGCAGGCATGTCGTTGTGTTAAAACATGGGGGGCACATCATGTTAAAAGCTGAATTAAACATTCAAAACATTCAGAAGGTTGATGTAGAACTGGTCTCCAAAGAATGAGGCTCTGAATCAAGTGAGGCGTCTTCAGCAGTTTTATCACAAGACAAAAGACAAAAACAAACTGATACAAATATTTAAATCACAGCCAAAGAACATTGTCCTCTGAGATCATCAATTATCACAATTGACCAACCCCACCTCAAGGCCCGCATATCACTAGTTTAAGGCTTTTGTTGACGGAATATTTATGAGTTTGAATCTGAAATGTTTGTTTGGTGCAGGATGATATTTTGTATTTAGAAAATCAGATGTGGATTAATTAATGTATGATTCCTCACCGTTTTCATGTGTTTGTGTCGCTGTAAAAACAATAAAGTTGGCTTTTATAGTTTAATGGTGTGTATGAAATGACCTTTGACCTGTGTTTCTAGGTTGCTTATTTCCCTTTTATTCAAAATATTCAACTCTGAAGGTTGATATTCCAGCTCAGCCAGTACGCAGTATGGGCATATTGTTTTTATTTGAAAGGTAAAGGAAATTACAGTCCAGAACTGCCAATGGAAGTGAAAAGTCTTGTTTTTTCACTTGTAAAATGTTACCGTGTACAAATACAATAGATCCCTTCGAAAAATAATTGACCAGTCAACATTTTGGAATAAAAATCATCAAACCTAATAAACCAGAAACATTGGATCTCTGGATTTCAATTGTATTTGCTCAGTGTTGAATTTATATTGAGTTATATTGATGTAATAAAAATGATAGCTCAAAAGTAGACTACAGTGTGAAATCAGGGTAAGAGGATGTTCCTATTTATATTGCACAAGGTTGTGTGCAGTGGATAATGAATATGGCTTTTATACAGTGGTTCATGCGGCCCCTGTCATCCTCCTCCACTCACTCTGTACATGCCGAATAATCAATTCCGTTCCGTTTTTTTTCCATTTTTCCTGTCCTCTTTGAAACTGAAGACCATGGTGTCGGATGTACAAAGCACATCGCCTCAAACAAAAAGGACCTTTACTTTGAAAATGTTTATTACAGAATATGAAATATGCTGTGGATTATTATAGAGAGACAGAGCCCGTTGGCTTACTCCAGGTCACACATGGTAAAGACCGGATGCTTTCGGCGTTTGCACACAGAGAGGAAAAAGCTGGATGCGCTGCTCCGCCACGGTGGGAAACATCGAGGATATGTTTACATCACAATTCAGTTGGAAAGAGGAGACTGGCGTTGACGGGGCATTTCTCCGGCTTGAAGCCAAAAGGATCTTACTGCCTCTAAATCAATACGTGCCATGCTGTCTGACAGCGTCTGGGCGGGTCTTTTTCAGGAAACCTTGTTGTCAAGGGCTTGCTGTTGGTCCTTTGACCTTCACCTGGATGTATTCTGTATTTTATGATTTCACAGTGATTTTTAGTCAATGGTCCTATTTGTGAAGAGTTGCTATCAGACACATAAAAATGCGGAGGGAAGAAATAAATCAATAAAAGAGTCTCATTCATCCTCTCCGATCTTCCACTTAAGACGCTCAGTGTTTGCTTGGCGGTATAAACCAAAATCATCCCGAGTGGTGAAAACACTAAAACCTCTTTGCTACCTTTGCCCGAATGGTTAAAGTGAAAATAAAAACAAAGACTGAGGCAGCTTTTTAAGGCAGTAGAAAGGTTTGGAATTGCTGCTTTCAGTTAGGGTGTGGATACAAATTGGACTAGAAAAAAATAAATAAAATAAAATAAGACTGAGTTATACTGAGTTCTAATTTGGTGCCTGAAGATGATGGTGCTAATAATGTCTGTGACTGGGGCTGGTTCGGTTTGCCGCCCAGCCCCCAGAATAACTTACAGGTTTACAGTGTTGCGTTCGGTGCTTTTTCCCCCGGCTTACAAACGGTATGTTTACTCAGATTCTGTCTATTAAAAAAAAAAAAAAAAATGGAGGAGCTTCAACACTCTACTGGAGTCTAAAAGGCAACATTGTCTCTGAATTGTTAATAAACATGTCAGTTCTCAATCCTCTTCCCCTCCTCTTTCTGTCCTCAACATTTTCAGGAAGAGGAATATTGATATTTCTCTCGCGTACACAGGCTGTACTCTTACTACTCTGCTCCACCACCCACTCCTCATACCTAAAAAAAACACTTTGCCCTTAGAGTCAACCTAAACAAGAGAAGTTGCACTCAATTTAACACTCTCATGTTTTAACTTCACTCTCACTCGCTGTGCCTGTCCTCCTCCTCCTCCTCCTCTTCCTCAGCATGTACAGTTACACTTCCCTCTACCCTTCCATTATGCTTTCCACCATTTCCTCAACAAGGACAGCTACTCTTTGTCTCAGTCTGTTGTGTGAGTCGCACTCTGCCGTCCTCTCTCTCCACGTCCCTGTAGAGCAGGGATTTCTGGGCCTTCAGACGGCACGCCAGGGACATGAAGATGGAGTCCACGTTCTGACTCTCCCGGGGGTCCTTGGCCGACGTCTCGAACAGCAGCATGTTGTGAGCGTCGGCAAACTTCAACGCCGTATTGGAGGGCACCTGGGAAAGCAGTGTTTGCTTGTAAACCTTGAATCAAAATTGCTGAGGTAAATCAAGTATTATTATAGTTGTGTTCTCTACACCAACCTGTATATGGTCCACAAGGTCACACTTGTTTCCCACCAGGACTCGAGGTACAGATGCAGACACTCGATGGCCATTACACTCCTTGAATAAAACAGAATATGTAAAATAAAAAAAAATATGAGAAATTGCGGATATGAAGTTAAAATGTGAGCCAATTACTTGTCACATAACACTTACACAATTAGAAATGTTCAAAAGTAAATGCATTACACCAGGCACAAATATTCACTTGGAGAGTCGACAATGACCTGACTAGAAATTGGTGGTCAAAGGTCAAGGTTTGCCGGAACCTCACAGAACTCTTTTTTGGCAATAATTCAGGAATTCATCCATTTATGCACGTCATTACCTTTGAAAAATACCTTCCTGCATACACAAATACACTTCCGAAAAGAAATTCTGACTGAAGCCACAGAGCACCTCCGAGAGGCTGAGATGGGACTGTTGGTTTCCTCACAGCAGTTGTTACAGTAGTTGCATCATTAGCATTTAGAGTAGGAAACGGTGCTTTATAACATAAACGTCACTTGGAGAACCCATGGGTAATGAATAAATTGAGGCAGAAAAACTAAAAATAAAACGGGGAGATGCTGATAGTGCTGCAGTTTGTGCTCAATCAACCTTTTCCTGAAGGAAGTTGTGAATCACCGTGTTGCACCTACCTCTATCCATGTTTGTAGGTTGCGAAAGGAATTCATCTTTGTGACATCGTACACAAAGACCACTGCGTGGACATTGCGGTAGTAGTGCTCCACCATGGACTTCCGAAAGCGCTCCTGGCCTGCTGTGTCCCATACCTGCACCTGCGGAGATTTCATTGGATGGGAGTTAGATAAAGAGCTTGTGGATCTCTGAATATCAGCGTAGGTCCTGAGCAAGGGGCAAATTAGGATGTTGTGTTTAAGAGTGATTTAGTAAGCAACTGTGTTTTCTTGTTACCAAGTAGATTCATCTCAGACGAAAAAACACATTTGTGAATCTGAATCTGAATGTACTTTGTCAACAGGAAAGAGCTCTCGGGTATTCCAAGCTGCAATGAGCTTTTCTGCCTAATCATTAAAAAAGGCCTCGGGCAGCTCTTTTCTACGGGTAAATGAGGGGCAGTGTAGCCCAAAATTAAATGTAACAAGTGAGGAGCCCAGTTAATGAGTCATTTTTTTTCCACGGCAGACATAGTGACGATAATAATGAGTCCATTCCTTCAAGTGCCTCAATAAACAGTGTCGGTGAGGCACAACGCGGCAGCCCTGGAGCGGACTCATCTAAATGGATTGGAGCCATTATACATTTTATTAATTCCACCTGGGCTTCACCTGCTTTGACGAGTCAAAATGTCTGTCGTGCCATGAGGCTGTTACCATTTGAAAGGACCCGCCTGGCTATTCAGCATCAGGGGCTGAATGCCGCGTTGATGCTGCTCACAACATCAAAGCTCTGTCTTTTGTTGCCAACACTGTGTGCACCTTATTTTTAGTTCATCCATCATGGCCATCCATCCAGTTTGAAAGCTCTGGTTCGAAGTGAACCGAAATGCTGATAAATAAATTGCAGGGAGCGCTGGGTAAAAGCTCGACACCAGTTGTGATGGTTTTGGAAGATATCTGGAGAATAACCAACGTGATTTTGACACCTTTCCCTGCACATCTACGCCAAGCTATTTATAGGCCTCTGCAGCGTGCAGCATTTGTTGTTGCCAGACGACTGGAGAGGGAGTGAAGGCACCCCGTCAAATCCATGCATCTGTGAATCTGACTACTGAGGGAATTTTAAAACCTAAACCCCTCTTACACTGCCATAACATGAGCTCATAACCACCTTAAAACGCCCTACTGCATTAGAGAAGGCGCCTACTTCCTTACTGGAACAATGACAGGCTCACAATCTGGATGACACACAAATACACAAGACCTTAGCATGCTATCCAAGTTCTGGCAGTGAATATTCCTGGAGCCGGTTGGATGCGAAAAAAAACAACCCTGTCTGCTTGTTAAGATTGAGTTCTCACTAGTCAGTTCTGGTTGATACGAGTTATACGACAAACACAACTTTTAAAGCCTACTTTGGACTGCTGGTACGCTGTGCGAGATCACACCGTGAACAGCAGCACTGCAATATAAATAGGACAATTGCATATATACAATTAAGGGGAAATTGTGCCCTGATGATGACCACAGATTAAAGGTGCATATGTCACTCAAAAGAGAAGAAATCGTCCTCACAGGCAAAACAGTAATACGACCAGTTTCCTCTGGCACTAATGGACAGCAACACCAATCTATATTACCTCATCTCGGTCGACCTTTAGTATGTCAATAGAAATATTTATTTACTTCTAGTTTCAAATCTTTAGTAGGAAGGAGTGAAGTCATGGATCATTTCAATTGGTTACAAGAGTGACATTCACACACATTCTCACATGGCTGACTACACAGTGTTTATATGATATGCCCATTGTGTAATGTAGTGTTCAATGTGTGTGTGAGTCAGCATTAGGGGGCATCTGGAGGTTGCAGACAGACCGAGACAGGGAGGGCAGATGCACGTGTGTGTATATTTGCTATTCCCACTTGTTCAAAAGCAACACAAAAACACCATTTGTCACGATGCTTCAGTTGGCCGGTAATTATGCTGCTGCACTCGCATCCATCCTGCTGTAATGGGCCCGTGTGCGTTCCATGAATGCGTCTTCATATCATAAAATGTTAATAAAGCAATTACCATGGAGACATTGCTGTACTATGGCTTACATTTCTACTGCTGTGTGTTTCCCCTTGTCTGGAATTTGTTGTGAGTGATATGGTGCGATCACATTCCAGTCACAGAGATATTGCATGCGTTTGATAATAAAAAATAGACGCGTTTATATATTTCTGAAGGGTAGTGGAGCTGCATAGGTGCCCTGAGACATGTATGGGGTTATAGATAATTGTTTGGCTGAGTTGTTTATATGCTAGTTCAAGCAGCGCGTCTTTCCGTTGGGGATTTCTGACAGAATTAGAATATATCTAAAGAACAAAGAAGGACAATCATAAAATGCAGGGTTTAACTGCAAACATGTATTATATGCTTTGCATTTTTATAAATATGTTTCAAACTATTAAAAAACAGATGTGTCTTTCCAATTAAAATTGGAAATACAGCTGAAGCCTGATTTCATAATGAATGAGTTTTCTGTGCAGCAGGCCACATTTTAAACAATAAAATACCTGAGGATATTGTTGTGTGTGTGTGTGTGTGTGTGTGTATTTTTCTGAGTGCGGGGCTAAAGGGAGAGAACGGGCCCTGTGTGATATGCTGACACAGACACGATCAACAAAAGGAGGCGAGGGGGAGGAGGAGGAGGAGAGGAAACACCGTGGAGCAGCATTTTTACCTTGATGGTCTCCCCTTCGATCTCCACCGCCTTCTCCCTGAAGTCCACGCCGATGGTGGCCTCGGTCTTGTCGGGGAAGCTCCCGCCGGTGAAGCGGAAGGTGAGGCAGGTCTTCCCCACGTTGGAGTCCCCGATGACGATGATCTTGAAGATCCGCGTCTGGATGCTGAGCTCCATGGAGGAGGTGCTCAGGTCCACGGAGGAGGTGAGGACGGGGCCGGCGTCGTTGCTGCTGCTGCTGGCCCGGCTCCGGCCGGCGGCTCTGTGCAGATCCATGGAGGACGTCAGGATGGTGACATTATCATCCGCACGGCTCCTTTGTGCGACTCCTCTCCCACCGACACCTCCTCCTCCTCCTCTTTCTCCTCTTCCTCCGCCCGGAGCTCGGATCTCCTCCTCCGGAGAATCGTTGGTCATTATGCCGGAGGAGGCGATGCGCAAATCGGGGTGCGTGCGTGCGTGTGAGGAGGAGAGGGGGAGGACGGATGGATGGATGAGTGAAGGGAGGAGGAAGGGAGAGAGGAAGGAGGGGGAGACCCGAGATGCTCTTCCTCAGCAGCTGACTGTGGCCTTAAAGGGAGAAGCAGGACAAAAGAAAATACATTTTATCCACGCTATTTTAAAGCTCTTAATATATAGATTATAGCAAATGCATTATACACTCATAATTAGGTAATGACACACACTTACCTTGTACTCACATAGTTTCTTTGGTATTTGTATTTCACTGGAGCCTCTTGATTTCACTTTATTTTAAAACATGTGTTTATATACTGTATATGTGTGTGTGTGTGTGTGTGTGTATGTGTCCATATAGTTTCTATTCTTGTTCCTCTATACTACATTAATTTATATATTTAAGATTTGATTTTATATAAACAATATATTAAAACACTATGCATTTTACATAAACATTATTATTTTTTCAAAATTTTGAATCCCTTTTAACAGTCTCAATAAGAATGTTGTAGCTGTAAGTGAAACAATTCCTCTTGGGCTTGTTAAAAAGAGAGAAAGTGAAAGAGATTTTCTCACACTAATAAGTCATGTGATCTGATCATCTGGTCATATTATCACATTCCATGAACCAACATGGCCATAATGTAAAGGATTGCAGAGTTGCTGGATTCCAGATTTGATTACTTTCTCTCTCCCTCTATGGTAAAATAAAAACAAAAACAAATACCAATTCACTTTTAAATGTAATTAACATTATTAACACAAACTTTAATGGCAATATTCAATATACTTTAAGTCACTTTAAGATTCCTTTCATGAGAGGACGAACGTATTCATAAAATGACATGGTAATCCAGTCATTTTATTTTTGTACCTCTGTTTCCTTCCTAATCCCACTATAAGCCCATTTTCCCCCGGTAATCAGCATCTGCAATAGCATTCATTGATGCAGATTCAATTATGCTCATGTTTAATTGCAGAAGCTCTCATGTTGAATAAAATTGGTTTTTAACAATGTGTGAAAGGCTCGTGATTTGGAAGAATGAAACAAAATCAGTTTTACTTACTTGGTGAAATGTAGCCGCGCAAGGTGCTGCCAGGTGTTTGAGCGGCTGATATTCCATTTTGACTACTGCACTAGAAAATAAACTAACACACATACACTTGTGCATACATGGGGAATAAACCTGTACGCACACTCCCTGTTGATATCAGACCAAATTGCAGACAGAAAAGACAACACTCGTCCCGTTTTCCCCTTTTCTTAGTCTGCGTGCACCCAAACACACAGCCGTCCTTCACGCACAGACACAATCTCTTCCTCACAGACATTCACACTCTTTCTCAAAGAGACACACATAATCCCTCTCACACACGCACACACACAACAAACACACTGCGTCGAACAATCCCGCTGCTTGTGTCTGACAAAGCTCCCTTCTTCCTCGGTTAAAGGCCTGTTTGTCCAGAGATGAATCTCAGTGGGACATTCACATTCTGGTGAACACAAACCTACAGTGAAATATAGCCGGCATTTACATACATGCACACATTTGTATGCATGCATACCACCCAAAACTCTATCCTGGTTTTCTATTTCCATACGTGCCTGGAATTCTACAAATGCATGTGCTACATCAGATGTGATATTAGGGTTAGTGCAGTAAGTGTGGGGGTAAATATTGGAATGATCATTACCGTGGTTTAATTACCATTACCATGTTTTTAGAAGAGTTGTTTACTGACTACTTTGTGTGATAAACTGACCGACTGCAGCTTCCATGGTATTCATGGGAATATACATGGGAAAACAAAGTGAATAAAAAAGATAAACATTGACACGTTTCTTGAACTGTAAAGACAACATCCTCCTCCTGCAAAAAACAACAGTATTATTGATAAGCCATACCCTGAGTCAATTCAATTAAAACGACACTATCAGCAGTCATAACACACTGCATACAAAAATGGAATCCACAAGGCTCAGGGCATGAAGCTGTAGAAATAACAGTGTAGGCTAAATACATTTTGCGGAACCAAAAAATCCTGTATATTTATTTTACTTATTATATATTTATATTTAAGGTAAACGTTTACGTAATGCCCGAAAATCAATTACCTGTTCTCTTCTCTGAACCTCCGGATTATGGTGGACACCACACAGTGAATCTGATGATGTTGGGTTGTATTCTTTGTCCTGCTTCTCTCGTCGTAATTCCATGGACAAGAACATAGTTCATCACAGTAGGTCAGATTTTTTTTTTTAATCAGAAATGAATGTTCTTTGTGTTATTCCACTTCTCTCCGCTCCTCGGCCCCCTTTTACAAGCACCGTTACCCTGCCTTTCGCATTGTTTCGGTCCATTGTACATCCTTCACCAAGCAGTACTCTCTGAACTGGCTTATATTGGTTTCCTCACATTGTTAGGCACAGCTGTGATCAATTTTGAGTCATTTTGTTTGAACTCTAACACCTGCGATTTGATTGTGCCTTACTTTTGCGACCTGTGCTTACCAGGGTTTAGTGTTTTCGCAATTGAACAAAACTCCTTGTAACTCCTCACACAAGTTCTTGTTTATTACAAGTGTCAAAAGCTTTGTGACACAGAGATAACGTACTCAGACCAGCTCAGTTACAAAAGGCAAGGTCATGTACCAATGTCACTTGTCATGTAGCTGCATGTATTGTAATCAATGACCTTTATTGTGTATCAGTGTATCATTTGTAAATATGTATTCTATTCAGTCTGAATCGTGCCATGCATTGTTGATTTAGGAAAACATAACTTTGTCAAATGATGGATTAAAAAAAGAACAAAGTGGTATATTGTATTTACTGATAAATGATGTACTTCAATATTTTTATGTGCGTGTTTTATGTATTTGGAACTGTTCTTTCCCATCATTATGAACACGATTAAATGATAATTATACATACACAAATTCATTTGTTGATATAAACTTGAATTTAGTGGGAAAAGTCTTCTCGTGTCAGTAATTGTAATAAGGTTAAGGAATCACTGAAAGCAATAATTCTTCTACACACAACTCATACAAGGGATATACATTATATATAGATAGATCAATACAAAGAGGGAAGACCCTGAAGTTCTTTCACTTGTAGAACAACACTTTTTTTACAAAATTATAATCTTGTGAGGGAAAAAAATAATATTTGGAAAAGACCAACAGGCAAACATAAATGTGGAGTGGAAAATACATTTCAAGGTTCAAGTTCAACTAAAATACTTCTGCAACATTTAAAGTAAAACCAACAATAAAAACACATTTATAAAAAAGTCACTCTTCACTGTGAAGTCAAAGTTTGATGCTTCATTGTTCAGTGGGAAATGCTTTGCACGTTATTTAACCACCTGTAATAGGGCAGCTTTGAGTCTGTTTCTCTCTGGAGGATCTATCCTGATGGAAGAATCCTCCTCCAGTCTTAATTCTGCCATGAGATCTTCCCATCAGAGAGCGGCTGGAATGGTCACCTAGACAACTTGCAGGTAAGTAGATTTGAAGTCTGTTCCGAGCGCGTTTTTTGCGTTACATTTGTAAATACCAGAGTTCATGAGCACAGGGTTCTGTATGACCAGACTGCCTTCCTCCGTCATGTGGATCCCTCCCTGCACTGTGTAGCGGTTATGTGGAAACAGCGTCGTGCGCCCAGGCAGCGTCCATGAAATATCGGGTTTGGGAATGCCAGTCCCAACGCAGTTTAAAGTCACCGCTGATCCACGGTGGGCTCTCGTAATCGAGGTCAGTGTATTGGTGATGCGTGGTGGGAAGAGCATCACTGCAACTGGGTAGGATAGTGTTGAGGAACCAAAAGAGTTAAATGCTTTGCAGACGTACGTTCCCTTGTCAAAGGTGGCGACCTGCCTCAGCTGGAGGGTCCCATTGGCAAGAAAAGACACCCGGCCGATGGTTTGAGGTTTATCCAAAACGAGGCCATTGGGTAGGGTCCACGTGATCGATGCCTGTGGCCAGCCATCGACAGTACAAGGCAAGTTAAGATTAAGGCCGTACGTGATCTTCATCCCACCTGGAAGAGTAACATTTAAGATTGAATATATTATTTCATAAAAAATGTATACATACGCCAGAAGGGATTGGTGCTTCATTATTTATATGAAAAAAACATACCTGTGGATCCCCTGATCACCGGCTTTCTGCCTGCTTCCAGCGCGTAGCGTTTTTCTGCTTGTCCTGCCACATTGTTTGCCAGGCACCGGTACACTCCCTTATCGGTTGCAACTGGTTGAGAGATTCGTAGAGTTCCATTACCCAAGTGATGGGTGAAACGTTGGAGTCTGGCACCAGGCGCTAACAACTTCCCATTTGGTAGCACCCATGAATATTCTGGGGTGGGCTTCCCACGAGCGGGACACTCCAGGATCAGTTCCCTACCATCTTGCTTTATTGGTAAGATTTCAATATTAGGAACAGCAAAGCTAGGTTTTTCAGCGAGCGATGCCACGTCTAATTCAACAAAAAGTGAAGCTTCCCCGAGATGATTTTTAGCTACACAGGTGTACCTCCCTTCATCTGTTTTCCTCACGCCTCTCAGCTCCAAGCTGCCGTTCCGGTGTACTTGGAATCGACCCCCAAGGTAGGGCGTTGAGAGCGACTGGCCATAAGGAGTCACCCACCAGACTCTCGGTTCAGGTTTCCCTTCCACTCTGCAGTCCAGAAGCAATGTTTGGTAGGAAACGCCCAATGCCTTTGTGCTACTTTTTCCTTTCAGGCCATTGATAAAAGGTTCCTGGGGTTCAACTTCCAGTTTCATATTTTTAACATCGTCCCCAGCAGAATTACGTGCCACACATACATATTTTCCTTCATCAACGAGTCTGACCCTTTTCAATACCAATGTTCCATTGTCCGAAATCTGAAATCTGTCAGATGACACAGGTATTACGTCATTTCGTGGTGAGATCCACATTAATCTCGGTAAAGGTTCACCTGTTGCCTGGCAAATCAATTTTGCAGATTCTCCCAACTTGACTGTCACCAAAGATTGTGGTTTTAATCTAATCTTTGGAGCATTGGGTCCCACTTTGATGCTGAGTTTTCTTTCGTCTTTGCCCAGTTTGTTCTTAGCATAGCAAGTGTAGTCACCCTCATCTTTTTTGCCCATCTGCTGGAGAAGTAAAGTTCCATTGCCAAAGATAACATAGCGTCGGTTACGAAGACCGCTGTCATCTGATTGAAGTGCATTGTTGATTAAAGTTCCATCTGGCAGAACCCAGGAAACTTCTGGATCAGGGAGGCCTGTTGCAACACAGTCCACCTAAATGAGAAAAACAAAAAAATCATACAATGGTAAAAAAAAGGAATGTACAAGAAAATACCAATATAGAACACTCCATATTGCCTTTAATATTTGATTCTCGTTTTTATTACGTTTAACCAACTTCGAGCTATAGCGTCCCATAGTTACCTGGAAATTTTCTCCAAAGGTGACCCTGGGCTGTACAGTTCTTACGTGTTCAATTCTGGGGGCAGTCATTACCACCTCCACCTGATAAAGAAAACACAAAAATAATGAAGCCACCTGTAGTAATAATAATAAACAGATAATAATAGAGATCAGAGACAGGATAAACACTTGAAGCACACGTATAGCAATGTGTCTTTAAGAGGGTTATGAAAGAGAATAAGGCTAAATGAAGATACGTAGTCATTATCTTTCCTGGTCATACCTGAAAGAGCTCCATGTCCTCCCCGTTTGGCCGCTGAAAGACACACAGATAATTTCCACCATCTAACTCTGTTAGCTGAAGAATCCTCAGGGTGCCATTACGAAAGACTTTAATTGGTCTCTCTGGACTGGAGACAGATGGGGGAGAAAATGAGGCTGAGGTTATTGCAGTCAGGTCTAACGCCAGTCTGCCCACACAGGTGTTTTCTGATCTCCTCTCAGGGTGATACAGGTGCAGAAAAACAGGGTTAGACAGTTACCTGTATCGATGCTCCATAATGGTCTTTGATGGTAGCTGCCATACGGTCCCTCTCGTAGAACCAGCGGACTCTGGACAGTGGAGGTAGACAGCAGAGCCGTACATAGCAGAGATGGAGTGTTGGCGGGATGGCACAGCATGCCGTGGAGTTGGAGGGAGAGGAAGAGGAAGAGGAAGAGGCTGGTGGAAGGAGGGAGAATCTGCCCTCACCTCTAACAGGACAGTCCTTTTGGCCATTCCAACGGTGTTGGTGGCCAAACATTCATACCTGTGAAAAGATCAGATGCAACCAGGTGGTCAGCTCAGCTCGTCGGCTTGATAGCTCTGTTATTATTTGACTTAAGCAATTGAGAACACAATCTGCCAATTTAACCTGCCTGACCGGATCCTGGCCAATGATAATTTGACATAATTTTTTTTTCTTTTGACTAGCACACGCAAACAGAATTCTATTCAAATGAAGAGCATACCTCCCACCATCAGATGGTGAAACATTCTTTACAAGCAGTGTCCCGTTGGGGAAGACAAACAGCCTCCGTCCCAGAAACTGTGACGGCTTTACATGGACGCCTGTTGGGAGCGTCCATTTCAAGGCAGGCATCGGTTCGCCCTTCACAGAGCAGTGGATATACACACTCCTACCTGGGTAGATGGGACTGTATGAGTCTAAAACACTTGTTTTGACCATGTGTAATGTTCATGGAGTTTGTTTATTTTTCTTTGAAAGAATTAAAATCTCTGTATCATACCTGGCTGAATGATAACTGTATCCATCCCTCCTTCCCCGATGCTTGGAGGCAGTGCGGCCACGTGCAGATGATACGTAATTGTATCCGCCCCAGCTGCATTGCTTGCTATACATTTGTAATCCCCTTTGTTGGAGAAATTGGCAGAAAAGATTTGCAAAGTTCCATTCTGAAGCAGAGACATTGAAGAGAGCAGAGTGCGAACAGTCCCGACTTCACGGACAAACGTCTTGTCTGGAAGAATCCAGGATATTTGGGCAGGTGGTTTTCCAGAAGCTAAACAGTCCAAAGTTAAACCTTTTCCTAAGTAGACTGCTATCTCAGTTGACTTTGGTGGTTGGATCTTTGGTGCCTCGGTCTGGACAGCTAAGGTGGTGACCATGCGATCTGATCCAAATCGGTTCTGGGCCGTGCAGAGGTACTGGCCTCGATCCTGAAGCTGGATGTTTTTAATTAGAAATGTACCATTCTTGAAAACTTCAAAACGGAGACCATGCTTGGTGTTGGCTGGGATAGTGGCACCTGAAAAAAAAGATGATATATTGATCTTTCTCCCTTGTCGTCAATCGTCAAATATCAAAAAAATATATTAGCAAACAAATCTGACTCAACAAAATAAAATCAACACAGACTCTGTCTGTATTTTGTATCTCCATCTACCTGTGGAGACTTTGGTCCATGCAATGGTAGGTTCAGGATTCCCTGCTGCTTTGCAGGGAAGAAAGACATCACTCTCTGCTAGTACTGACACACTGGCTGTGGTAACTGTGGTGATGTGTGGCTTCATCCCACCACTTCCACTTTCTGACTTCCATGGGAAAGGTGGAGCAGCTGTTTGCCGCCGAGAGCTGATTCGTCCTTCTAAAAATTGGACAAATTTAAACAATGATTTAAAAAATCATAGTCCCTGTTACTGATAAAATATACAATGACTTTTCCACTGTGAAGACATTTCCTATATCTGTATACCCACCTCCAACTGGCCACCAACTTCCATGTGGAGCCCCAGGGGTGGTAGGGGGGTGAGCGGTTGGGATGAAACCAGAATATGACGAGGAAGAATGTTTAGCAGGGTTTTGACGTATCAGATGGTAGCCATCAGTGGCTACTGGTGACTTTGGGGTGGAAGGTCTGTACAGGGACGGAGGGTTGGGTTTGGGTGCTATTGGGGATGCAGGATTGTAGTGGCTTGTGCGAGGTTTGGGTGTCACCATCCTTCTTAGCTGAGCAATGCGATCAAGCTGTGCCTGAAAGAATCAAAACCATCAATTACTATGGTTTCGGCAGAAAATGCCAAATGAAGTATTCATTCATGAATTAACACTGAGACACACAATCACAAAATAGGGAATATTTGTCTCAGAAAGCTCACTCACTGACACCACTCATCCATACCTGTCTGTATCTGTTCCTAAGCCTCGACAGGAATAGTTGATCTATGGTTTGGGTCCTGCCATTCACATGATGATTTTGATGACGAGTATGTGACAGGTTGGGATTAGGAAGTGTGAATTTGGGGTTTTGTGTTGTTCCAGGGGTTGTAGTTGTGGGTTTTACTGTTTCAGCTGTTATTTCTGGCCTGTTGGTGACAGAAGTGCCTTTAGCCCAAGGGTGGGGGAGAGACCAGGGTCGATGGGTGGGCACGAGGTATGATCCAGGACCTAGGAACAGAGAGCAAATATTTGATCAATATTTATTCATGCTTAATACCTTAATAAAGTTTACAACATGCTGTCTTATTTTGGTTTATTAGGTAGTCAGGTATTTTTTCACACTGTGTACCAATCATTTGTTTTATAACATTTTATCAGGAAATAATTGTAGAGCAGCTTTATTTACCGTGCTTTGGATGAGGAAATGACCTTTGACCTGGCCAGGAATTGTAGAGGGGGTAGTGATGTTGACGATGATAGAGTGGAGTCCAGTGGGAGGTCGGAGGGACTCTAGGAGGTGGGGAATATTTGCCTGGATTTACTTCACTCCGTGTTCCTGAATTTCTGTCTTGATTTGTGTGTGTTATCCTGGATGTGTTGGTTTGCCCTTTTCCCTGGGTCTTTGGATGGAGCCAAGGGTGGATTGGCTCCATTATTGGGAAACTAGGGATTGGGATCTCAGGCTTTACTCTTGACTTGTTGACCTCTTTACCTTCACTCTCTGTGACTTCTTCTCTTGTTCTCCCTCTGGTTGAATGTGAGGTTATGTCTTTGGAAGATGTAGGTCTTGCTTGCGTTGGTGTAATTTGTTCAAGTGAAGGACGAGTGTTGGGTCTTTGTTTGTTTTGTGTTGTGAACCGGTTTTTGTCTGGTGTATTGTAGTTTGGTATAATCCACTCCTTTTGAGATTTTTCTGCGTCTCTCTCCCTGGATTCTATAATTGTTTTGTGTTTATCTTGCAGTTCCATTGCTTTTGTTACCTCTGTCTCACTCTCTCCTGCAAAATTCCTATAGTGGCTGCCCCTTTCTTCAGTTTTTGTTTTGATATCAACTTTCCCTCTCTCTTTTTTATCAAAAAGTCTTTCTGTAGGACGAGGGGTACTATCTATCTTTGGAGGGAAACTTGTCTTTGGATTAAGTAAATTATGTTTGCCTGCAGAGCTACCTACATCTGTAACTTTTTCGGTCACTTTTGGAGCTGTGGTAGAGCTACTGTCAAGATCCTGTGTGCTATGGGTTACACTGTTTAAATCCTCGTTATCATCTAAATGATCACTATCCTTGTCGTTATATTCTTCATAGTATTCATCTTCATCTTCCTCTGTCTGATACTCAGCAGATAGGTTGTCATTGTTTTCTGCTGTGGTTGGAACAGATGTTGTAGTTGTGGTGGTTGTGGTAGTAGTAGTTGTCGGCGTGGTGGTTGTAGTTGTTGGCATGGTGGTGGTAGTTGTCGGTGTGGTAGTTGTAGTTGTCGGTGTGGTGGTGGTGGTGGTGGTTGTCGGTGTGGTAGTGGTGGTTGTCGGTGTGGTGGTGGTGGTTGTCGGTGTGGTAGTGGTGGTTGTCGGTGTGGTGGTTGTTGTTGTTGGTGTGGTGGTGGTGGTTGTTGTTGGGAGAACAGTTGTTTGGGGCTTGTTTGGATGACGGACAGGGTATAATTGCGGGTGGACTCTTCTCATTGGGGGTTTTCTGCGTCCATAAGGGGGCCTTCTCCTGTTTGACCGACCAGGAACAAAGTTATGATTCCTTCTACCTTCTCCAAAATGTTTGTTTACAGACTGAACAGTTGGCTGGGAGCCTACAGTAACAAAAGAGTCTGTGATTGATTTAGGTATTTCTGAAATTCCACTAACGGGGGGTCGGGATGTTTCTATAATTCTGGGAGGCAGTGGCATACTTTCGGGTGCTTCTGAGATTTTGGTGATATCGCCTTGTTGATTTTCAGATTTGTCATCTGACTTCACTCTTGTGTTCATTAGAAATGTTGTTGGCACAATTGTAATATCAAAAGGGGCAGTAGTAGTGTGGGGTAAGCTGTCAGTGGTTGTAGCCATAGTAGTGGGAGTTACTGTAGTAGGTTCTGGTGTGCTTGTTTTGACTGTTACAGTACTGGGCTCTTCTAGTGACGGCTCTGTGGGCAGAGTAGTACTTTGTTTAGCATTGGCTTTTGCCAATATCTCTGCCCAACGATTAGGATCTAATTCCTTCACCGATTTGTTGGGTTTTCTTTTTGAATCTTTAAATTTTATATTTTTGGAAAATCCATTGGGGTTCCTTTGCGATATTCCCACCCTCCTTGGTAACTGTGTTGAATAAAGATGTATAATTTCCTGGTAATGACCCCCTGAACCCTCTCCTTCCTCCATGCCTGTTGGTAAGAAAAGCTGCTGCTTTTCCTCTGTCTTTACTTTAGACATTACAGGTGCCTTCACTTCTGTGACTTCCACCATGTGTGATAACATATCAACTCCATACAGATTTGAGACCAAGCAACTGTATTCACCTGCTTCTTCTGGTGTCAGCCGTCTTATAACCAAAGTCCCGTTTTCCTTCACTTCTGCTCGTCTTGTTTGTTGTGTGGGGAGTAGAATTAGATTTTTGGGCAGGAACCACACGGTTTGACTTGGCTGAACTGAGGTCACGTCGCAAGGAAGAGTCAATGAGTCTCCCTTTTTGACTACAACTTTCTCACCATTGAAAGCGGTGGGGCTAAGTGAGAGTTCTTTAACGGTGAGCCTCAAAGGCATCAAATCCACACCAGCTTTGCTTCTGACCATGCAGTGGTAGAGGCCAGAGTCGGACAGTGTCGAATTTAAAATCACGAGTTCTCCTCTTTCAGAAATTTCTGTCCTATGGTCTGCATCTTCAACAAATGACAAGTCTGGAAGCATCCATTCGACTTTCACCTCCGGTTCTGAAGTGGCAACTGTGCACGCCAATTGAACTTTTGAACCCTCAAGAGCCGTCTGAACCCGTCCCGATGTCCCCCTATGAATCAGTGCCCAGGAAGAAGGGATGTCATTGTGCTCTTCCTGTCCTCTGTGACCATTGACCTGCTTAGAAATTAAAGTAGTGAAATCCATTGCCAGTTTCTTTGTTGTTGTCTGCTGTCGATTGAGCCTCAAAGTGACTCTGGGTTGAAGAAGCCATGAGGGTTCCGCTTCTAAATGTCCTTTTAACTCTGTAAAATATGGGGAATTTTCATTTACAACTTGTACATACTGATAGGTTACTCTACTATCATTTCCTCTCTGTTGACCTCTCTCCAAGATAGCGGGGGTTTCGTAGTAATATGCCACCAGCTGCCACAGATTTTGCAAAGTCTCCCGATCAATCTCACACTCGAGGACGGTCGCCAGCGATACATTGACGGATAACTCCCCTGAATGTGGATTTACAGTCCAAGTCATTGGCGAGCTGTCTCCAGGGTGGCGCACATTACACGCCACGTGAGCTTGGTTTCCGTGGCTGTCAGAGAGAATAAAAGTCAGGGAGCCCAAAGGTTTTTCAAAGTCCCTGGTGTACGGGAGGTCTGGCTCTGTTTCCGATTCCGCCCACACCGGATTGTCCCATTGTTTGAGAGGAGAGCGCAGAGCCGGCCGTTCACAGGTGAGCTTGTCCCGAGCTAACCCCAACAACAGGGTAGCATTCAGGGTTTGAGGAGAAGAGCACTGGGGGCATATCTCACTGGAGCCACGTTCCTTTTTGCACTTGATAACACCTGCGACAAAGAGAGGCAGAGTGGAAGACGAGAAGGAATTAAAAGGAGGCGTTAAATTAACAGAAAGTTAATGAATCTACTAATGGATATATATACATCTCCACATGGCCTTACCATCATGTTTGGAACTCCAGTCCACCAACCAGCGAAGCTGACAGTCACAGATCCAGGGATTACCATGCAGAGAGAGAAGCTCGAGCCTGGGGGCAGTCTTCAGCGCCGAGGCAGGGAGCTGCTCCAGCAGATTGTCGGACAGGTGTAAATGTCTAAGACAAAAACATTACGTAATTTCCTTCACTCATTGGTCTGCTGGATGAAAGGGGGATAGGGCCTATCCTAGTGTAACGTTTGCAGAAGATATGGAAGCCAGTTCAACAAACCAGTAGGGGTCTTTAAGGGGCCTTCACATTTTAAAACTGGATGAAATGTACAATATCAATTAAAATGTGTTTCTTACCTGAGTCCGGATGTCCAAAAGTTTCCGAGTAGTGACACAGTTATGAAGGCATGAGGGTGTATCTCTTTGAGGAGGTTCCCCTCCAGCTGCAGGAGTTTTAGAGAGGTCAGGCCAGAGAAAGAGTACGGCTCTATGAAGTCGATGAGGTTATGGTCCAGATGTAGTCGGATCAAGCCAACGAGACCCTCAAACAGACCAGGAGTCACTGACGTTAGCTTGTTGTAACTCAACTTCAAGATCTGGAAACAAAATAATGGGTGTTCAGTCAGGACAGACCTGAGTTCAAAGGTTATGTAGTTTATGATGTTTTTCTCTTACTTTACCCATACAAACTAGTACACACACACACACACACACACATTTTCTACCTGTAATGATCTTAGGCTGTAAAACGCGCCGGGCTGGACTGTTTTAATGTCATTGCCGTGTAACATGAGCATTTCCAGTTGCCGTAGTGACCTGAATTCTGACCCCTCCACCTCCGTCAGGCTGTTATATCTGTCAAAAAAAAGAGAAAAGAAATACGATCAGTTATTATGCAGGGATGAAAGAGTAAAAAATGGTCACTGGGGAAGGAGGGTAAGATTAGCAGTTTGCAAGTGTCGGGTTGGTGTTAACTTTCAGATGAAGGGAAAAAGATATCGGTGGAAAGAATGCCAAATGGAAAAAAGGGAAGAGAGAAAGCAGAGAGACCGCAAGCAACCTTTAACCCTGCCAATATTTTCCTCATTCTTAAACGTTGACCATGTGCATGGCAGGCGGTATAAACTACATCCGTGTTAACACACGTGAGCAGCAGGGGTCTGTGTGAAGAGGGCCAAAAATATTTTATCATCAACATTATATGTGCAATCAGAATACAGAGTTAGAGAAAAAACAATGAGTCCAACGGATTTGCCAAGTAGGGGTATAGAAAATGGAATGCCAGTGCCAAAGACATTATTTATCAAATGAACAACTTGTTCTTATTCTTATTCTTTTTTTTTTTTTTTTATGGCAGACCTGTCTTTGCTCTTTCTCATAATTCACCGCCATCATATCATAACCCATTATTGAAACCGGATTTAAGCCTGAGGCACTCGGCATATGTCAAACTGCTGGCTATTTGATGTCATCACTTATCTCCTCCCAGCCATAAATCCTTTGTGTTTTCAGGCTTGTGTCCTGTAGGTGGTCCGTATCATCCTCAATGCCATTTGCTGTTCAATCAACACAACAGTTCCTTTCAAATAGGATGGAAATTGGTACGGCTTATTAGAGCAATTGGACTCTTTTGCATTGGACCAGCAGGGCTTTAACCCTAAAGCAAAACAGACCTCCGAGTGTAAATAAAACACTCCAAACATGCATGGTGTGAACATATACCAAAAGCTTTGCATTAGAGACAAAGGCCCCCTGGTCTGCTCTCTATTTGACAGGGTGGTCTTGTGTTTACAAAAGTTAGAGACCATTAGCCGCTCTCAAAGTTTGGTTTCTCTCCAAATATCTGCTCTGCTGTAAAAAAAAATATTTCTATGCGACTAATAATTATGTAAGAATAAACTTGATATATGAACTTGATGGCCACATGCTATATATTATAATAAGGACCTACTACGAGCAAAATCTGTATTCTGAGCAGTTTGTGGTACAAAAAAGGAAACAGCTATCCACTGTGTTTGGCCAACATGATTGGTTTTTTGGGTAAACAAGTTTGGCTACGGACGCTGGAATAAAAACGTTGCCAAATCTAATAAAAATCAGCACAGATCAGGCCCACACTCTGCTACACACGCAGCGGCAGAGCAAACAATTATTGTTTCTCCCAGTGGTTAATTTTTTTTCTTCTTCTTTATGGAATGCTCCTGGCCACAACACAGGGGTAGGTTACTGCTGCAGGTTATAAGCTAGTTAGATGTAGCAATGTTCTTGTTTCTTTTATTTTGTGCTTCATCTATGATATTTAAATCAGTGTCAGTGTTGCGTGTAGTTCGTGTAAATCTAGTGCACTGTGTGCTGTACCTCATGCATGTTTCTTTGGGGTTGTTTCCACCAAATGTCTTCATAACGGTTAAAGACAGATCAATGACACAAAGGTCAAGAAGGGATTTTATTTTTTTTATTGTAAGTACCTGTTACTTAGACTTGAAGGGGCTATAGGGACTATTATTTATTATCATTATTACAGTTTGTTTTTGTAAATCTGCGTCCTGCAGTTTAATGGTGGCATATTCTCTTTGTTTTGGAATGGCCTGATATGATGTCCCACAGTACAGGAGCACATATGCAGACAGTTTGTCTCATGTGGTCTGAACTGAAGCTTGGCTCCATATAGAATCCTTTGTGATATTTAATTACTGACATGCCTTACACCATCAAAGCCTTATCCAGTCGCAAAGAGTTGACACTCACAGCGCAAATGTGACGCACCTGACGGACGATGCCCGCGATAGAAGCGTACGTGCAAATGTGAACAGCGGTGTGGCCACGGCCGCCGGCTGCCAGTGTAAATACGGCTTGTTTGGAAACCAATGATTCGACAAATCAATTATAGTGATACGCAAAACAGAGGCTACTGGGCTATTTCCCTGCTGTGCTGGGGGACAGTGAAAGCTCTGTCCACAACGCGAAGGCCCACATGGAAGTGATTAGCAGATTCACTCCCTCCAGTTAAGCACCACATGCTGCTGCTGGGGCCGTATCTTTTAAGCATTTTAAGGAGAAATTGTCAACTGAACTGCACCGTGGGCTACGTGAGGATTACCTCCAAAAGACTAAGACTCTAAAGAGCATCATTATCCCACCTCTAGAGACATAGTTGATTCTCTGCATTCTCTGGATCAGTGGTCCCTAAAAGGGATCTAATGGCTAAATTAGTCCATTCAGAAAGCACTTGGCTCCACATTTTCGTTTTTGAGTTGTCGAGGCTGTGTTGATAATGTTTTAGCAAAAGAGAAACATTTTGCTGACATATTATCCACACCACATTCCATACTATTTCCTGTAGAGTGTTTATTCTTCGTCCCCTCGGGCTGTTATTGATCACAGCGCCTCTGTGGTCCCGGGTGTGGGTGTGCGCCTAAGCACATAGGAGAGGAGTCTTACCCCAGGTTGAGCCGCTCCGTGTCTTTCGGAAAGATTTTGGGGATGGCGGTCAGGTGTCTGAACGTACAGTGGACCTCTCTGACGCCGGGACAGCTGCAGGTCCGCGGGCAAAACGGGGCGGCATCGACCGGAGAGATCTAGGGGAGGAGGAGTGGAGGGAGAGAAGGCCATCAGAGTCAGAGGGATGGGTGGAAGCGGAGAGTCATTCAAGGGAGGAGGTCAGGAAGAGGAGAGAGTGTAGCCAAAGGATGAGATAAGACGTGGAGAAGCAAAGAGATACGTTCAGACCTGTGTAATAACTGACAGTTTGGAAATGAATCAATTGTAAGTGGAATAAATAGACCCGAGGCTTATATAAAATAAACCAGGTGTGTTAACATCCTGCGCTCCTGTGTCCAATTCATGCAAGATCTATATATCAGAATTTTTCATAATATTACTGTTCAGATTACCAATAAAAATAACACGTAAATATATATATATATATAATAATATTTAATAAGAAATACATGTTATATAGCTTACTCACACTTCCATCGTGATATTGTCTTTTTTTTTCACTCTATGTGACCCTCTTCACGTGAATAAATTACAAAAGGCTCCAGCTTTTGAAAACATGTGGTACATGGTACAACAAAGCATTTTCACATATAGTCATGACAGCGAGCAGAGCTTTACTGAGCTGAAGCTGGGCACCGGCTTTCTTGCTATGTGAGGCCATTACCGTTTGCCACAGCAGTGATGAAAGCAGCAGAGGGATCCACACTGCAGCCAACCTGCAGAAGACGTTGGTGCACCACCACAGTGCCATGACTGGATGGCTGTCTGACCGCTCACGCCATTAATACACCTGGAGAGAGGGAGGAAGTGATTAAGCCAACACCGATACTTTAAATTCCTTTTAAACCTTCAGACTTCATTGTGGACAAAACACATAATAGAACCCGGCAAAAATGTCTACTACAGGCAAAATCCTGCCGTGCACTCCACTTAGTTCATCAACGAGTCTCTAGCCTCGTCCGAGTGCTGTTTCTGGAGGTTCGGGAACATGATTTAAACTGAGCCTTAGAGAGGTTGAGTTAGGGTTAAGCAGATTTCCATTTTTTGATTTCTAATGAGTTATCGGACAAGCAAAAACTCATTTGATGGTAGTTTCCTGCCAAAGGCGAGTTTATTAGCTTCCGACAAAGACGATGAAAGAGAAAATTAGCATAATTACTCGCAAAATATACAAACGGCATTAATTACTGTTTAACACAAGTCTAAGCTGGTCCACGCAAAAAATGCTACAATGAAGACATCAAGGAAAAACGAAAGAAATGTGTGCATATTGCTGAACCAAGACAGAAGGTTAAAGCAGAGAGAGAGGAAAAAAAACCTCCACCACTGAATGACTTGACAACTGTAGCTACTCTCTTTGTATCAAACTATTCGCCCTGCAGCTTGATAAAACGAGGTATGAACACTGGGGTTAAATCCTGCCAGTCTTCGCTACACCTTTCCTCTGGGAACTCAATGGAATGCAAATCCTCTTTCATCCAACACCGTCGCGCTTCAAACTGCAGGAGGACCTGTGTGTTGATAGACAAATCGTCTGTTAGTGTTTCGGATTAATGTGTCTATGCTCTGCAAGGTGATACAAATACTAGAATAGAAAAATGGGGTCGATACGAAGCATTGCAATACGCAGCGGTGTGGAAAATAACCACTTGACACTGGCAGTTGTGGTTTGGCAGCCGTTGCCTTGGTTTGAATGTTTACATGCTCCTTCGAGGGCATTACATACCAATTACATACAGCCACGCTCGCTGATGCACACAATAACACACACCCGCACTCTCTGCTAAGCCACGAATCGCCGTGAGTGGAGAAAGAGAAATGTGCGGAAAAATTACAAGTGTGTTCACAGGTAGAACCGAGAACAACACACACGTACATATTTGAAGCCATTAGAGGCCAGTTTGGGGTTTCTGGTTTCCACGTGTATGCCTGTCCTCTGTCCTCACGGGGAGGATAATTCACCTAACAGCTGCTGTGTTTGTGTGTGTGTGTGTGTGTGAGAGAGAGAGGACAGGAAGCTGGAAGGAAATTGCCCCTTAGTGAAATGAATCATGATATAATTTCTACAGCAGATTGATAATCATGCTTTCTCTTTCTATTTCTCTCTCTCTCTCTGTCTCACACACACACATGCACACTTGCACACACACACACTTGCACACGCGTACGCACACTCACACACACAGACTTCCTGATCTGACAAACACATTAACCCGTACAGGGGGTCAGTCAAGCTCATTGCTGCTTTCAGTGGTGACAGTTCGGATCCAATTCATTGTTTCCAACATAAAGGACTTTGTGACGAGTGGCAGCTGGTGAGAAGAATAACATGTATTTAACCCTCAATTCCAAGGAAATCCCGTTTCTTTAGCCCCGAGCTCCACGTCGAGGAGGCCATGCTCGTGTTAACATCACATTTTCACCACTGTGATTAATGTGAATGCCTGACTTAGAATTATATTCTTCCTGTTTTTTTTCTGGATCTGACACCAACAATCTTAGGCCCCGTGGAGCTTTGAGTCTATTTCGTCCACGGAAAGGTCAGAGGTCAACTACAGGACAGCAAGCAACGGAGCCGCTGTCTGTGGTCAAAGATCCCCGGGAAGGACGCATGCTTTCTGAGCTTGAACCTGGGTCCTCGGGTCTCTAATGACTTCTCCAGCATGTGTCAAGAATAATAAAACGTGTGTTTAAAATTTTTTTGAAAATGGACTTGGTCGTAGGACATGGTATACCTATAGGTCACGGTGACCGTCCCATATTGTCTATATTAGTGAAGCCAGGCATTTTATATTTTAAACGGCACATGACAGGAGATTGGGCTGCAGTTTACTAGGTGTTACATGACATGACCCCTGACTCATAATACAACCTAGGTTAGACCTAGAGCCACAGCTTCTATGTTGCTTTTACAGAGCAATAAAGGTGTCCAGTCTCCGGCATCACGATCGCAGGCGAAAGCATTACACGCTGGTAGCACACCGGGGACGGAGAAAGGACAGGAGGAGATGAGAAAAAGGATTCCCCTGTACTGTGGAATCACTTAGCACCCCTCCCGGACTCTCTCACCTGAAAAAAAAAAAAAAAAAGATAAAGGGCCGCACTTCCTTCAAAAGAGCCAGAATACTATACGCCGTCCCACTTCCTCATATTAAAATCATATGTCCGCCAGCTCAGGCCTTTGTATTGCTCTCTCTTCTTTCAAGTTTACAAACGCCCTCTGCACTTCAAAATATGATCAGCGCATGTGAACTGCTTCATGATGTGCAGGATCGACATGATGATTCTGAACCCGCAGTGCAATATCAATTAAAGTTGCCTGGCAAAATGAGAAAGCAAACAAACAGGTGGTGCCTTGCCTTTAGTTTCAGCATTGTTACGCTCCCCATACCTTAGATTTTTATTATCCGAGCAGTACAATCTATAAAATAAATCCTCTCTGTCTGCCATAAAACCACATCAGCTTAATCAGGATTTTAGCTGCAGTGAGGAAGAAAAAAAAACACGACCATGTGTGCATGACCACAGGTGAAGTTTTGGTCTATAGTTAATCGTTCAAAACAAATAAAAAAATAAAAATAAACATAATCTCTGTAAAACACGGTGTATTCCTTTAAGAATGTCCCGAACGAGGCCGATACGTCTTAATGTCAAAAGCCTTACGCTGACTGGCAGCCAACTCACAGCTGCTCTAGTCAAGATAACACATGTCAGGAGAGGATCTACAATATGATTCCCATATGTTTTTTTCAGTGAAAAAGCGCGGCCCAGACTGTATCTCTCATCATTTCATCCTCCATTTCTTAATTGTGACCTTTGAATGCCAGCCCACTTTTAATGCCCTTTCCCCCTGAAAAACATTTATTGGGACATTTTTCAGGACTATTCATGTTTAACTAGCGCGGATTCATTAAATTTTATTAGACAGTGACATCACTTTTTGAAAAAAGTGTCGCGCTTGAATGTATGCAATGAGCAAATAAATCCTTTGAGTGGATGCTAATTGAAAACTATTTGAAATCATTTTCACGGGTAGATTGCTTTCAGACTTCCCTTCAAAAGCGTTGGCAGTAAATCTGTCAGAGTTTTAAAGGGCTCGGAGAAGCTCATGTGGGTTTCAAACAAACTCGAAATGCTCCATACACCCTTACCAAGCTTTGTTTTTGCCGCCCTGCTTATTATTACCCAGAGCCGGCCCGCTAGACATCACAACAATGCTGTGTGTGCGTGTGTGTGGGTGGCTAATAAATACTTGAGTATGTATTTATATTCAGAGCCCGTGTGCCTGGAGTGCTGACTGGTAGCAATATGATGGAAATGCCACAAGGACCTGGTCATAGTCAACAAACTTGCCCGGCAACAGGCTGTTTGACAAAAAGGGCCTGGCGCACAATAAAACTTTTATTTTGAAAAAAATCTTCGTGTAAGTGGGCACGAGTAGGAAACACAAAAGTTATAAAATCACAAAAAGCTGCCGTAGGGGGCATTCATTGAACACATGTTAAAAGACTAGTTCCAGATAGAAAAGTCAGTCAACGGATGAATAAGAGAGGCAGGGATCCCATCTGTCACAACATGACAGTGAGTTTGAAATCCGGTTTCAAAGTCAGATGACATTCCTCGGCGTTGAAAAGACAAATAAGGCTCTAAAACTGTCACTTTTGCAGTTTTTCACCCGGATCGGAGGACTTGAAGTGGTTTAACCCGAAAGGCTTTGAGTGAGGACAATCCGCTCAAAGTCCTCGTGCATTTCTGTCAAGCTCAACGTGCTGGAAGAGAATCGTTGTGAAGATTGTTCGTCAACGCGTGAGAAGAATTTCTAAATGACAGCCTCCACGTTAAAAAAAAAAAAACAGACTTCTGCACCCAAAAAATGAACCAACTTAAACTCCCGCCTCTGCTTCAAATTGCCTTTACATCTGGGAGCATGAAACAAGTTCTCCTTATAAAAAAGACAAAAAATAAAAATAAAACACTCACCTGCAAAGTCCCACAGAAAAATGCAAACCAAGAGTTGAAGTACAAATTAGACCCCAAAAGGACTCCTTTAGTTTTCACTGCAGGCTGGGAAAATCGGAGTTTTAGGAGAAAAACAGACGGGGAAAAAAAAAAAAAAAGTATCCACTTGATGTCCTCTGGATGTTTGCTGACTTGTGAAAGCCACCGAGGTCCTGAGGTCTGTGGCAGAGAGCGGGGATGAAGCGCTCGCTGTGTGTGTGTGTGTGTGTATTAGTTTGACCCTGTGTTGGTCCTTAAGGCATCTGGATTTCAGATCAGCTTCTTTCCCTCTCTCTCTCGTCCCCTTCTGTAACTGTGTGGTCAGGAATGCGGCGGCTTCTCCATCCTCCTTCTACACCTACGCTCCCTCCTTCACCTCCTCCACTCATCTCTCTCCCACTCTCTCCCTCGCTCCGCTTTTACCTTTGCCTCTCTCTCCCTCCCCAAAACCTTTTTTTTTCTCTCCCCCTGGTGGAAACATTATCTCTTCCCTTCCCTTCCTTACTGTTTTCTTTCTTTATTCACGCCTTTCTGTCTTTTTTTTTTTTTTTACACCCTATTTAGCCCCGTTTTCTCTTTACAAACTTCAAACCTTTCAAGTCCTTCCGCCTCCCTCTCGCTCTCCCCCTTTTCTCCCTTCCCGAGATACATTACCGTTTGTGAATGCGGATTAGACGATTACAATAATCTGTCTATGGTTGTCGGGCACCGTGCCGGAGGCTACACACGCTGGCACACATTTTGCAAAAGTTGGCAGGCTCTCCGTATTATTCGTGCGATATCCCAGCATACAATTCACTGTCAATCAAACAGGACGAGGAGTCTTTGACTGTCCAATTGCACTTTAAGCCCCGCGACGGCACACAATACCTGCAGTGTTGACGCACAAGTTAAGTGAATTGAAGACATTGTGTCTATGATAGATAGTCTTACGTTGTCATAACATGGCTGGTGACATGTATGGCCTGAAAGTGGGTCTTAGTCCCATTGTGTGTGTTTTGTTTTGTGTTCGTTTTTTTACTGTGTGATAAGTCTCATTTTGTCGCTGCCATTTGGAAACACTTAATTCACTGACCTGCTGATTTGTTGCCCGAGTGTTTTGTGTAAAAGAGCTCTTTTGTTGACGTGCCTCTCGTTTCACTTTTTTTTTTGGTGCACTGCGGTCGGGCAAGAAAGAGATGCAGCCAGTAATGTGCGGTTTACAAGCTAAAGCTTGTAAATCGCTTAGCCACACACACCCAGACACACACATCTTACTTGTTAGTAAGAATAGTTTTGAAAACGGCTTTACCTCAGCTAATTCATTTAATCGTGAAGCCAATTGTAAAGTAATGGCTCAATAATAGTAATGAAGAGCGTTAGATCTTGCAGCTGGCGCCGTGAATGGCAATTTAAGGTCAATATTTCTCCAGGATCTACTTTTTTGTTGGCTCACTGACCGTCAATACAAAAATACATCAGCAAATGATCCCGTGTCACAATTACATAACGACTAAAAACACAAATAGCACATCATTATTAATATTGTTGTCGATCACCGGGTAACCTTTGTCCAAAAAAAGATTCAGCATATTTTGAATGCTCAGAAGATATCCATGTCATGAGGACTTGGTGCCAGACCTTGAAATCTCATCCATCATCTTTTTTAGGGAACAGGCCAGATTCATTGAAGTTGAAAAAAAAAAAAAGATACTATTTTATATAGAAAGCTTTGCAGTTTAAGATGGAACGTACAGGAAACTGCATTTTATTGGACTTTTTGTCAGATATTTACTCATTCATTCGTTCTTCCTCTAATCCTTGTGTCAAACTTGAGACAACTGTAGGGCTATTTTTATATCACTTTGCATGCTTGAACTCGCACACACACACACACACACACACTTCAGTCATCAGCCTATCATGGTGATGACAGTGGCTGGTGCCAAGTTCCGCTGGCGTTCCTGTCCCACCATCTTTCATTCAAACACACACCTACATACACATAAATGTACATGTATACAAGTGAGTCACTGTAAGCTATTATAAACTTCTGCATCCTGTTTGGACATGGGGGGGGGGTTCTTCCATCTTGTTATGTGTTTATTTTGAAGCAGTGTTTGCACACACACACTCATGTGCATAAACATGTCTCCGGCTCATTCATCCTAGAGATTCAAATCTCTGTGGTCGCGCCACACGGAAGAACGATGACAATTGCTGGTTAAAAACTTCAGGTGGGAGAGTTGCATGGGACTCCTACTGGGTGTGCCATTTCTTGATTGTGGGCTAAAACGTCTCCACCTAAAACCTAGTCAAAAAAAAAAAGAAAAACTTTTTTTCACATAGAGCCATTTCAGACTTTATTTATTGCGATCCTCAGATAAAAGTTCAGGCTACTGTTATATTATTGTATCTTAACATGTATATGAGGTTCTGCTTATCTCCTTCATTCCAAGTCCTTCCGTTGAGTTTCTCACTGCTGGTTTCTCATTCCCCTAATCTTCCGAGATATAACGACAGCTACCAAATACCCCCACTCTCTAGTTAATCTCCCCATCTCCATATTTTTCTATTATCTGTCTGCTCTTTATCAGTGTTTCTTTAGCCCAGTTTATATCCCTGTAGACTGAGAAGCAGATTTAAAAGCACGTCCCCTTATGAAAGGAAGTCCCCCGTTTATTTGTGGTGTCTTTCCCGTCGGAGAGGCTCCATTCCAGATATTAGTCGGTGGATTAGACAATTGTTGCCTATAGCTGAGTTTGCCTTGACTCAGCTGGTGGGCCTTAATCCCGTGTTGTTTGTTGACTTTGCCGCTTCTCTCATGGAAACCTGAAATAATCCCGAAAATACATGAGGATGACATGTGGGGGCTGCCAGTGTATACTTTGAATCAGGCTGGAGAAGGGCACACCCTCGGGGTCTCTATAAGCATAAACAGGGTTACCAGGATAAACTCTGGCAGGCGCACATTCTGAAATGGATTAAAATAGCAAAAAAAAAAGTGGTAAACAATGCCACGTATAATAATGACTCAGGCATTCCATAGGCTAAGTTTCATTAAAATCATTTAGTGGTTATGTTCTGCATGCTTACCCACTTACACTGATACTGATAAGTACAGTATGTGGGGAAAACATAAAACAGCTGTTGAGATACAGTAGATCAGACTACAATCATCAGAAGAAAAAAAAATGGCAAAAAATCACTCTCTCTCTTTTTATTCTTTATCATGGCTCTCGTGTCCAATTGCTTTTTGGTGCTTTCTATTCGAAGTTGTCCACCCCAGCTGTGTGAATTTGTCAGCGGTGATGGTTACAGACACGGAATGAAACCTGTGGGTCTCTCATCTGCTTCTCTGGAGCTCTTGTCACGCTCTCTCTCTCTCTCTCTCTCTCTCTTTGTGTTCTCTCCTTCACAGAGCCAAGATTCCAACAACGGTTGGACCATAAAAAACGTTAATGCTCTCCACTGGCAGTGTGATGCATTATTTGATGTTTCCCCGGCTAGAGTTTCCACTTTTTAGGAAAAATACAGCAATATTTTTTGAAGCAGGATTGTTGTAAAGTAACAGCTTTTATCATTGTCAAACATAAAATATAACTTAAGCTCAGTTTTCGGAGAAAAAACCTTGCAAAATGATTGCAACATTTCCCTTTTTACGGACGTGGCCTTCGGCACCGTGAGAGATCTGCAATTTTATATTTTCGCAGAAGACGCTTCACCCATAGAAACATTAGCCATTAGCCATTGTGACACATAGTTATCATTTAATGGTGAATTGATTTTATCTTATGGTCATGTGTAACTTAACCACTCTTTTCAATAAATACATTTTCGATACCTCCATAGATTTCATTGATTTCTTCATCTTCTCCACATGTCTCATGCTGACGTGAAGACCTGGAGTCGCTGAGAGTGAAGAGTTGAAAAGAGGACCAGGTCACAATCTCAGATGAACATTTCATGCAGGCGGACCAGCTGGCTGGTGTGAGTTGGGTCTACGTCATTCAGTGTATATATCTTGGCGCACACATGTACCTGTGATGGTGAGAGCAGCCTCCCGGGCCTGGTGGCCTGGTGCCAGCTTACTCGGAGCTTTGTGCGTCTGCTATATTGTCACGTCCTTCAACTTTTCCCAGATTATATGGCTTGATTTATGTATTAACATTGGCAGTGGCAGGGGCCTTGGTCTCTGAGTCAGATGGCCTTTATTATTTGTTTTTACCATGCAGCCTTTGCTTCTTGAGGACGTGGCTCTGCTTTCTGCAGCACCTAAACGTTGTGTAGTGATACTCAGTGTTTGGGGGCGTGGTCTTAACCGGTCTTTCAGGGTCCCCCCGTGCACATGGAATATGGAACTGTGAACCGAGGTTACCCTATTAGCCCACATTCACATCTCACGATGTGTCATGAAATGAGTGTTGCGTCATTTCACAGGCAATTAGCCACAGGTGAGCTGAAGCGGTCGCTCCATGTTTCCATAAAAATTGTGTGCACTCAACTCTTCGGCCCTGCTTGCTGCGACAGGTTTGCCTCTGTTTCAAAAAGCACGATGTTACTCATGCTCGAGGTATTCCTCAAAGTATCGGGAGTTTGTGTTGGATTTCTCTGGTGCGCCTCGAATCCCAACAATCCAAACCCCAGAAACGAATAGAGGCCCATGTGTTCACCATTCATTATTTTAAAATAAACGCGGCTGTTTTAGATTTTTGTGGACTCCCGGTGTGTTCACTGGTACTGAATGGTGCGACCTGCACAGCAGTCAGTGTTGATTTTGTCACTCTCTTTTCTCCGTTGTTTCAGGCAAAAGGGAGACATCTACAGCCTCAAGGGTCACACGTGTTCAACCTCTCCCATTTTCACATGATAACACAGGTGTGGTTCACTGCAATGTTTTTATATCAAGGCAAAATGGCAAGTTTTATAGTGCTTTGCCCCCGCGGGGCCTCAGGAAATGCGGTATGATAAGTGTTTCATTTTATGGTGCAAACATTAAAAAGTCATGAGAGTAGGTTAATATATGCACATTACGAAAAAGACAAATGTGAAGATTCTTCATTCTAAACAGAAAAAGAAAGGATTTATTTTTTTCTTGCCATTTGGATATCATATTTCAGATCTTTTGAGGAATTAAGAAATCAACAGTGACAGTTTATCAGACTCCAGCCAATCGTCCCTCCAACATTTAAATTGATTAAACAGCTCCAAGTCATTTCTGTCTCGCTCAGCATCAGTTCATCATCGACAGCCACACAGCTGCAAAACACACTTGTGTAATATATTTTCTGATCGTTTGCATGGGAACTGTTTGGATTTCACAGCTCATTTATCTGTCACCGAATGAGCAAGACAATGATTCCACTCTTTTTGTTTATTGTATTGTAGAATATAGTGGATCAAATGAGGGGAAATAGGTTCATTTGCATATGCACATCCTATTATTCTTATCACGAAAACCAAGACCACCCATGTGATCATATAGGTCATACGTTACACCTAATTGTTTTCAGTAAACACAGCATTCTCTTCTCAAGCTATAGTGTCTGACGTCAGCATGCTATAGTAGCAAATTGCAGGTTGAAAGCAGTGAATGGAGCATGCACACAGAAGGATGCTGATGGAATAAAAAAAAACAAAAAACGTCCTAGCTTGGCTCGTTGTCAAAATGGCCTTGTGGAAGTGTTTAGGACTCAGAGTGGACTCAGGGTGCTCATAGTCATCAATCACAGTCTTCATAGTATCGTTATAAAATCCTGAAGGACTGGGATAGAAAATTCTGATTTCACAGCACACTATTGCTTCACCATTTCGAGATTTATTGTTTTTATCCCAACATAATGCTATCCGATGCACACATTGTCACAGTAATTTGTTTTTCTCAAATAGTTCTGCTTTCACCTTGTCCCTTCTGAATTTAGTATATGTCTTTCTCGGGTTTGGTGACGGTATGGTTCCTGTATGAAGATGCCAGCTCTTTCTAATCTCTTCTCTGTCTGTGTCCGGCTCACAGGTTGCTGAGCCGCAGCCAAGTGAGGTCAGTAAAACAACGTGGTCAGCGCTGCAAGGGGCTTCTGGGAATTCATTGTCTGTACACACCTGCGGTGTATTGCGCAGTTTCTCAGGGTCCTTCTCTTGATTCAAGACAAGACAGCATCCAGAGGGTATTTTATCAGAACCTCTTGTAGTGTGTTTATTTATTGTGTTTATAAGTGTGTGTGTTTGTGTTCTAGTGTGCGTGCGTTTGTGTACACACATCAACTATACTTTGATGTTTGCACCATTGTAAAAAGTCCTATATGCATTTGTGTGTGAACGAATGCCAGACATCTCCACTTCAAACATGCTTGTGTGTGAGCATGTTTGTGATTATATGCATACATACAGTATTTGTTTGCATGTGTGTGGTGTGTGTGTGTGTGTGTGTGTGTGTGCGCGTGTGTGTGTGCGTGTGTGTGCGTGTGTGTGTTACAACCGACAGGCAGATGCATGACAGAACAGATTTGGACCCTGGGGCCACAGCACGCCAGCTAAGGATGAAGCGCAAGCACATGTGTGTACATATGTATGTCCGATTCTGAATGTTTTCTTTTGTTATCGTAATTAATTGATATGGATAACAGAAATGTTGCTGTGCGAGGACAGTTTGTTTTTCGGAAGACACTGAAATTGCAATTCATTTTCGTCACTTTAGATGCCATAACTTTCACCTGAGCCAAACTTCAGTCCACAAAACCAACACTGCTATGAAAATGTTTTTCAAAACACCAAATTCAAAACACAGTCCACTCGCAGTTTGGTTTGGTTGGACATGGGTTAAATAAATCTGAATTCCAAAAACAACAGATGGAGCCACAGTTCAAGTAAGTTTGACACGATGGCTGAGCTTCGTTCATTCCTTGTATCAAAAGGTGGAGTACAAAACATCGGCTCTTACTGAGGGGACATCACAGACTCACACCCACAGACAGCCGGCTCCTTGTTGCGCTCACCTGTGATGAACCTACTGTAATCTGTAACATCAGGGATACACAATACACATACTATTCAATCCAAAGAAACTCTGCCATTTCGCTGCAGGCAGAGCGACATGGAGAGGAGACAGAGAAACAGTGAGAGAAGAAGCGAGAGAGTCAAATGTACTCTCAGACATTCCAAAGCAAAACAGCCGACAAGCCAACACACATTCGGCAGAGAAGGTGAGGCCGTCTTTTGCTCTTTGAATTGTAATTCATAGCAGCCTCTCCATCAGACTCTTCAGAGTTTGGTCTCCTCTGTCTCTACCTGTTACTTTCACACACACACACACACACATTAGGTTTTTCACTAGGGGAATTTCATTTCTTCTAAAGATGTCCAAAGTGATTTTCTTTTATTTTCCACCGTCTACAAAGTTCAGTTAGTTACTTTTAGATGCTATCCACTTTTCCCTTCCATCTGTCTTTCCATAGAAAATAAATAGGGATCATGTCCTTCTGCGGTGTGTTAGTGGGTGTTTGTGTGTGGCTTTTTTGTGCCTGACAGCTTCACATTTGGAGCTATTTAGTTTGATTTATTAATGTACACATCTAAACACTTCATCACTATGCGCGCACACACACACAGAAAAATGTGCTCATGATTGATAAAATGAATTAATACATAACGTCTAACAATACAACACATTAAAATGTTTTTTTGTACTTTTTCTAAAGTATGTTGTCCATCAATCAGAGCGTGTAATTTATTGGTAATTGTTGCCATTTCTTTATTTCTGCGCCTATCCGGAGTCCGCCCCTCCCTTCTCCCTCATCACTGTCGCTGAGTGATGACGCAGTTGCCTCCGGTGTTTACCATGGTAGCGCTTATCTGACAATTGAAAGAAAAATGGGTTTTATTTAGCTGTACAGCTTAGTTTTACAGGGAAAAGATAGCGATTTTTTTTACACAATGAACAACAGAACATCTTACTTTTACGACCCAGACGTGGGCAACTTTCATTACGGTGAGTTTGGTAGTCGTAATGAACAGGCCTACAAAGGGAGTGCTAAGCAGTGCTAATGTAAACCGGCTACATGCTAATCACCTCAGGGTTCTTGTTTTATGTTTAGATATGGTTTTGGGCATTTCACGCTTTTGCAGCTCTTTGTGGGGTTTGTGGTGATACTTCAAGCTATTACAAAAAATATAATAATATTAACTACATGTTACTGTAAAATCGTTTAGTCCCTGGTTTGCTTAGCATGCTAACGTGACATTACATGCTCTCTGTATTGACACTTGCTTGTGTGTAAACTGTGTTGATTGTCTGTTTGTGTGTTATTTTTTGTGCATTGCTTGCTATATAGTTAACTGCTTAGCCTATAGAACCTGCGCTAAGACCTACTAATGACTGTAAACACCATTTACACATGATGCACTTACTGCTCTCTGCAGATTTACTAAATATGAGCAAAAAAAGGATGGGACTTTACTTGTATAACTACAGTAATTCATTTGAAACGTGTTGATGCAACACATCATCATCGACAGTGAAGTCACTCTAAAGCACCATGAATGCACTTGTGAAATGATTGTGGTATAATGATGAAAGTGTCCTCCAGGTGCTGGCCATCCCATGAAGCCTCACCGTTTGTCTCTGACACACAGTCTGGTGCTGCACTATGGACTCTACAAGAAAATGATGGTGAGCAGAACAGACTCAGAATGCGTTTTTTTTTTGTTGCCGAGTACAATGGAGATGCTGCATTAGTGTAAAGCATTATCCCCACGATGAATATGAACACATATAAAATTTCCCATTTTACTCCTGTCTTTCTCACTTCTTGGTTTTAGGTGTTTAAGCCATACAAAGCATCTCAGCATGACATGTGTCGGTTCCACTCTGAAGACTATATAGACTTCCTGCAGAAGGTCAGCCCCAACAACATGCAGGGCTTCACCAAGAGCCTCAACACATTTAATGTGGGAGACGACTGGTGAGTAATACTGTTCTTCAAAATTGGTTTGCAATGCTTTTTTGATAGTTCTTATCATGTTAAACATCAGAGTCAGAGGAGATTTTATGGGAGACCTTTTAGTCCCCCCCCCTCCATCTATCAAATGTCTGCTTTATAACAGCAAAATGATATAATATCAACCAAATCATGTTGTCTATTGACTTTGCTCATTCCGTTTTTAAGCATTTAATTTGATTTCAATGCTGAATCTGAAGAATAAGTTGTGCTGGTGACACTTGAGCAGACGGGTATCCATTTCACGCCCCATTCATTTAGATTGAAGACTGATATTGTGCTTTATTTTGCCTATAAGTTCTTGGGTCTCACACGGCAGTGTAAATACCATGCCTATTAACTCAAAAGCCCACCTTTCTGTTGATTTGATCCAATACAGAATAAACCGTAACCTAAATACCTTTTCTCTGTTTTTCAGTCCTGTGTTTCCGGGTCTTTTTGAGTTCTGCTCAAGATACACAGGAGCCTCTTTGCAGGGAGCTACACAGCTCAACCACAAGGTAACACACACACAAAAGCAACACAGCTGTATCTGCCACAATGAACATTGGTGGTCTGTGTCACTTCGCAAGAAACGTATCCATTGTTTCAGTAGAATTTTGTTTTTTTTAGCTGCAGCCAACTCAACATCCTGTGCTGCTTTAAACCTGTTGCTAAGCAGCTGGTGGTTGGAGATGCTTAAAGCCAAGACATTTAACAGATTATGGTTTGTGCTTTCTTCTCCAGATCTGTGACATTTCCATCAACTGGGCAGGAGGTTTGCATCATGCCAAGAAATTTGAGGTCAGAACAGAGTCTTAAAGTGGTTTTAGTCCTCTCTGCCTTTTTTTTGCTGTGAGGAATTCTTTGATCATTAAACCATACTTTTTCTGTGTTTGCAGGCATCTGGGTTTTGCTATGTGAATGACATTGTCATCAGTATTCTGGAGCTACTCAAGTAAGAACACACTCCTGTGCATACGTGTGATTTTTTATAGTTAATTTCCCTATTTAAACTCGCTCATTCTGTGTTACAGATACCACCCTAGGGTTTTGTACATCGACATAGACATTCACCATGGTGACGGTGTCCAGGAAGCCTTTTACCTGACGGACCGCGTCATGACTGTGTCCTTCCACAAATATGGGAACTACTTTTTTCCAGGAACAGGTACGAGCTGCTAATGTTGTCTAAAGTTAGAATACACTGTGCAAATTGTTTTTTGTCACTAAAGATCAGTGTGCATTAACTCGGTTTGTATGTGTGTTTTCTGTAGGTGACATGTATGAGGTCGGTGCAGAGAGCGGCCGGTACTACTGCCTCAATGTTCCTCTCAGAGATGGCATTGATGACCAGAGTAAGTTCACTCTCTATAAATATTGAAATGTAACGCAACACATATTGTCAGCTGGTTATAGTATCGGTGTACAACCAACCAGGGTGTGTGTGTGTGTTTGTGTGTGTTCAGGTTACAGACATCTATTCCAGCCGGTTATTAAACAGGTGGTGGATTTTTACCAGCCGACCTGCATTGTTCTACAGTGTGGAGCAGATTCTCTGGGCTGTGACAGACTGGGCTGCTTCAACCTCAGTATACGAGGACATGGGTGAGAGCAGCTTATTTAAATGCACTTGTATTCTATAAATGCTGTCGTTAGTGTTGTGTGTGTATTTGTTGAGCCCTTGTTTATGGATTAAGGTGTTAATGCTTTGATTTGTGTTGTGCAGGGAGTGTGTGGAGTTTGTAAAGAGCTTTAAGATTCCTCTGTTGGTCCTGGGAGGAGGAGGATACACAGTGAGGAACGTGGCTCGCTGCTGGTAGGTTAAAAATCAACACATTTGTGGGCCTAAGATTAATTATTTTTGATTTCATGGGGCCATTAACAAGTCTGTGCGTGCATCTTAGTTATTCTTTTGTTGCGGAAGAATGTTGCTTTTATTTGCCGTGATTAATTTCTGTGCTCTTGTGTTGTAGGACCTTTGAGACGTCTCTGTTAGTGGATGAACCCATCAGCGATGAGTTGCCCTATAGCGGTGAGTTCTCAGTCACTATATCTATTTAAAACATCAAGTGTCCAGTATTTATAGCTTTGGTTTCTATGCTGCACTTCAGAGTTTCGTCCTAATATGTCTGACAAAACCAAAGCAGTCGAATGGCTACGGTGTCATCAGTCCTCAGATTCATGTTGAGATTTGTTTAAGTTTAGTGCCATCTGTTGGAAGCTTTGTGTAGCCACGAGGTTTAAACGATTTCCATCCTCCTGCTGTGCCTCCTCCCTCCAGAGTATTTTGAGTACTTTGCTCCAGACTTCACGCTGCACCCTGATGTCAGCACCAGGATAGAAAACCAGAACTCCAGACAGGTAAAACCTCCACATGCTCCATGAAGAGACACTTTCTAAGTAATTACTGTAGTTGATATGTTTTGCCTTTAAGTCAGTGTTCATTTTTTTGTTAAACTCTGCTGTAAGTCTTCACCATGTTTGCCCAGGTGTTAAATATTATTATATTATATTATATACAAAGTTGCTTGGTGTTTAGCCCTGGTGCTGTGCAGTATTAATAACTGCGTGTCCGCCGGTGCAGTATTTGGAGCAGATCCGCCAGACGGTGTTTGAGAACTTGAAGATGTTGAACCACGCACCCAGTGTCCAGATCCACGACGTCCCCTCAGACATGCTGAGCTACGAACGTAACGACGAGCCGGACCCTGACGAGAGGGGGTCTGAGGACAACTACACCAGGTCGGTGTGCCTGCATGGAGCGAAAAAGAATTGTGTGGCGCGTGTTTTCAAATGTTTTGCCTTGAATGTCATGACCGTTATCTGCAATATTTCAAATCCTGCATCTAACCTGCTATCAACAATGTCCCCCTCCCCAGGCCAGAGGCAGCCAACGAGTTCTACGATGGTGACCACGACAATGACAAAGAGAGTGACGTCGAAATTTGACCCATGAGAATATAGAGTAGTGGACTTTTACTTGCAGCCTCGTGTTTCCATCATCGACACTTTCCAAGCATCGTGTCTAAAAACGTTCAGGAAAAATGGAAAAGACCCTCGAGCTCTCCGCTTACCAGTTTCTGTTTCTAAGACTTCAGTTCGCCTTTCCACACTGACATCGTGGCTGCTTCGCCATAACTCGACAGAACAGACCTCTTGTAATATGAAATAGAAAAGTGAAAAAAATATTGATTATTTCACAACAATGTTTACTGAAACATCTACCTGCTATAGTATATCATTTGCATTGTGTCTATTCATGTAAAAAGAAGAATACAGCATAAATGTTTTTTCGTGTTCTCAAAACTATCAAAATAGGTAGAATTTGATAATAATTGCATATGTTTAGTTAATTTACCCTCCCCATATAACCAATTGTCCATCATTCTTTTGACTTGAGGAAAGCATACATTAGCCAGTAAAGATGTTAAACACCATGCAGAATTACAGATGTAATGACTCACAAAGTGTCAGCTTTGAATCTGACAGATTTTTTAAAATCCCAGCAATGCTGTGCCTTAAAGCACTGAAATGTGAAACACAGTTGCAGAGCGGGGCAGTTTCTCTCCCTTGGCACAGATTTCTACACGTGAACATCTGTAAACGAGGGCACTGGTTTGGATCTGATCCGAACACAACCTACTCCTCTCGTGTCTTTTCATTCCTTTCACTTATTACTGTATATAAAATGTATGACCTGTGAGTGTGCGCCTGTAGGTTCATGATGTGAAGAAGGACAACTGGTGACTGGTATTTTGGTGGGCAAGCTATTTTCTAGAAGCAGTTGATTCTGTGATGTCCCTCACCGCACAGCTTTGTTACACAAGTACATCAGTGGCATTTAAACTGTGTTTGAAGCCACTTTCCATCGCCTCTGTTCCTCTTTCAGCCAAATACAGGTTTTATGTGATTTTTTGATATTGTTGTCAGCAACGTTTTTTCAATAAAAAAATAAAAACAATTTTAATACTAGGTATATTCATTGTTAAGGTTTTCAATAAAAATTTGAAGGGAAGGTTTGAAATGGCTGGGACATAGAGACTTCATTCTACCATCATTTCCAGGCCTGGAACGATACAAAGAAGACACAAGAGAATTAGTGGTGAAGAAGAAAGTTGTTGTTTTTATTGATAAAACCTTTTTTTTCCTTAAGTATATATACTCAGGTCCTATTTTATCTTCCGCACGTCTCATACAGGTATATGGGTTAATACTGTATTTTCAAGTAGGAGCTGTTTGAATGAATTTACGCCTTTTAACCACAAGATGACGCTGATGAACAGATAATGTTGACGGCCAAATTAAACCTTTTCATTAATTAGTTAATTTGTATTAAAAAAAACTATACACTTGCATAAGACATTTGTTTGTTAAAAATAAACCCGAAAATAATCCGCTGCTTGTTTTTTTCCGTCCTTTATTTCATGCGTGTGCCCCGGAACGTATGTTTACTTGCTTGTACTACTACGACAGTTTTGGGGGACGGACTGTCCACAAATCAACGTGTGTCGTTTAAGGAGAAAAGAAAAGCTTCGGGTGTTTTCGTAATAACAGCGTAAGTGATGTATTAAATCAAATGTTAAAGATCGTGTAACTGGTGTAGATATTATTGTATGAAGAGAAAGTGGTTTCCAAAGAGCAGCGACACTGTGTTTGTTCAAGGAGCAGAGGACTAACGCCATATAATATCTTAGTGTCTTATCTTATCTTAGAGTATTATGTCTTCCTTATTTGTCCCCGTTGTGAGCTGTGTCCCTTTTTAAACTGGCTTTGGTGCCCTAAGAAGTTAGTTTGGGTTTAACACTATTCTTCATCAGGAGCCCTCTGATGCTGAGTGGAAGTACTTGGACATTTGTTGGACGCGCCAGGTCTTGCGTGGTCACACCCTTGGCTCGTCTGTTTACCTCCAGCAACATGGCGAAGAGCAAGTTTGAGTATGTGCGCAACTTCGAGACGGACGACACGTGTCTGCGGAACTGTTACATCGTTGTGCGACTGGATGGTCGAAACTTCCACCGGTGAGTGTCCTTGTCGTCTCCGTGGAGAGTACACGAGGGGTGTGTGTGACTGTATGTCTTTGTGTAACAATCATTTTTGTCGTATTGTGTGACAGGTTTGCCGAGCAGCACAAGTTTACAAAGCCCAACGATGACCGAGCCTTGGGCCTGATGAGCAGGAGCGCTCACTCTGTGATGGAGGAACTGGAGGACATCGTCATCGCTTATGGTCAGAGTGATGAGTTCAGCTTCGTTTTCAAAAGGACCTCCAATTGGTTTAAGAGGAGAGCCAGGTGGGAGGAGAGTTCTTTCATTCCGATGTATGCTCATCCCATGTTGTGGCACTTTTCTCTGACTACTCTGTTTCCTGGCAGTAAGCTCATGACCCACGTGGCCTCCCAGTTGTCCTCGTCCTACGTGTATTACTGGAAGGAGTTTTTCGTGGATCAGCCCCTCCTGAACCCCCCGAGCTTTGACGGACGCGTGGTCCTGTATCCTACAAACCACAACCTCAGAGATTACCTGAGCTGGAGGCAAGCAGACTGTGAGTATATACTGTTCCCTAACGGATATACAAATCGGTCGCACTTCCTTCTGCATGACTCGAGGGCGATGAGGGTAATCAGAGTTTGTCTCTTACAGGTCACATTAATAATTTGTACAACACAGTGTTTTGGACGTTGGTACAGAAAGGAGGACTCAGCACAACTCAGGCAGAGGATCGCTTAAAGGTGAGATTGTAACAGCCGAAAATGTGAAGTCACAAATTCATGCATATAACCAACCTACCTTTAAGAACTTGTGTCACGACCGACACATGATTGTGGATATTGGGTGGATCCATTTCATTTGACCAATATTTGTATTGCATACACAGTAGAGTTAAAGCTACTCTGTTGTTTGTAAAAAAAAAAAAAAAAAAAGCTACTTGTTTCATCTTATTTCTGGACATGAGAATCAAAATGAAGGGGAATGATGGACCTGGTTGAACGTCCCTTTGTGGCAGCTGCCACGGACTGGCGCAGCTGCTCACTGGAAGGGCTGCGAGGATAACTCCAATGAAGTGATGACAGCTGATTGAAGTTGTGGAAATGTTGGTTCTGGCTTCATGCTTGGCCAACGTGACTCATTCACAGCCCATCAAACCTTTGTTACTCCTCGTTCCTTTCACGCAAGAGCATTGGCAAACCAAAGATGGCAGATAATACCTTTACGGCTCAGTGGGTTTCATAGTTCAAAGACCAAATCAATGATGGAAAAGGTGAACTTCAGGAAGTTGTCTTATCTGTTTTTTGTCCTTGCTCTCATTTTTGCACGTATATATATGTGTGTTCTTCTTCCAGGGAACATTAGCCGCAGATAAACATGAGATCCTGTTCTCAGAATTTGAGATCAACTACAACAATGAATGTGCCCTGCACAGGAAAGGCACCACTCTCATCTGGGAAAAGGTTCGCTATTAAAAAAAAAAATTGTTCTGGCATTGTTTGTGATTTGTAAAGAAATGTGAAATGAAGACAGTGCTGTTGCCTCTTAGTAAGAAAGAAAACTTTCTTCTCGAAAAAGCACATTGACGGAATTCTTTATCCTTAATGTATTCCTCATTCCATTTGCAGCGGGATGAAACTGTCACTAAACGCATGAAGGTTCCGGGGGAAGAGGAGAAGGACGTGTCTGTGACCAAGAGCAGAAAGAGGGTGCAGGCCCACCACTGCGACATTATAGGAGAACAGTTCTGGGACAAACACCCCGACATCCTGGAAGATGACTGCTGATAACGGCTCCTCTGCTCCTGCGGGACAGCAACGCAGCAAAGCCGGACTGGTTGAAGTGGACCCATGACCTCTGACCTCCAGAAGGGGACAGTCACAGTTTGATGATGAGAGTTTGTACAGTCGCTGCCCCTCAGCCGGAAAAAATTACCTGAATCTCGTGACACTATCTTCACCCAGTCTTCTCGAAGTTGGACATTGTGCATTTTACTGGTTAGCTGGAAGAAAAACTCCTCCCAGACACCAGACCTGCCCATTCCACTATATCCTGCATGTTCTAATGTGTCCTTCCCAAAAAATATATTATATGATTTGATATCAGGAATGGCGTTGAATACTACCATTACTTGCTGTTCCAGCGTGCTGAATGGGTCCTCCTCGCTTTTCTCTGATCTCTGTGGGTGGTGCGATCTTTCATTTTCCGCAAGCATTGAAATGTATGAACTTTAATCAATTTACGGTAGCCCGTCTGCAAAGTGTTGGGTATTATTTTACACTTCATAGAAGCGAATAGGCAGAGTAAAGCAGAAACCAATACCTGGGTATATGGAAACAAGTGGCCTGCAGCCAGGATACCATGTAGAGATGTGGAAGGATTCATCAGCCTGCACTGTCATCGCTGCTAAGAATACCTCACACACCCTGCACCCACGCTAGCCCCTCTGACATGTGCTCCGTGGCATATTTATCATTGCACTTATAAACGACCGGCTCAGTATGAATGGCTGCTGGAGGCCTAAACTGTATTTTGTTACTGTAGTGGGCTCAGTTACAAATATTGGAGCTGTATTTTTGGTTCTGTGACCTCGTTTAAAGCGTCGAGCTACTGTATTTAACGTAACCGGTCTGAATCCTCAGAGGTCCCCTTGTCTTATTAGGTATCTATAATGAGTTCATTATTATTTATTTATTTATTTATACGTCCCTTTTTTTCTTTTAGGACACAAACCGGCTTTGTGCTTAGATCTGTTCCCTGTTGGGTCAAGGCCAAACTCAACACTCACCAGAGACTTAACAAATGGCTTTACAGAGGAGAAAGAAATCCTCGAAACCAGAGAGTGTGGAAAGTTGTACAGTTATTTAAAGGAAGCATGTGTTTACATGCGGGGCCTATAACTAAGCCCACTGGGTCTCTCTGGTTGGGAAGCATAGAGGACATGATTCATACAACCTCACAAAAAATCTTCTTTATTGGCTCTTTTAAAGATTTATTCTCACTTGCGATTGGTTCAGCACCCGTGTATAACCCTAATCCACACCATATTGTTTAGACTGTTTTTTATGAGGATTTGGATCATAAAAGTGTTACTGTAAAAGAAAAAAAGGGGGGGGGCTAACTGAGGCTGTATACAATATGTAAACGACATATTTGTAGGATAAGTGTAGGATTCATTATTTTGGGAACTTGGCTAACTTACAATCTGAATAAAAAGTCAATATCACTTGCATTTAACAATTTAGACATATAGGAATAATTACCACTACGCGTATTGTTGATTATTATTTTTTATATTCATTGTTATTGTTGGTTAAAGTTAAGATTGGACTAAGATTGTCTTAAAATATTGGGTTTGGTTCCTTTAATAATTAGGCAAAATTGTCATTGAACTGCGCAACAGCGCCTCGCGTCTAAGAGGAGCACCATCATGTAAGAGTGCCGTCTCTCTCTCTCTCTCTCTTTCTCTCTCTCTCTCTCTCTCTCTTTTTATTTTCTTCTTCTCTTTCTGTGTGTGTGTGTGTGTGTCGCTCTTTCTCTCTCTCTCTCTCTCTCTCTCTCTGTGACACACACACACACACGCCGAAGGGAGGTGATTGAAGCGGAGAGGTGCGTCCCGCGTTCTCGGAGCATCTCTTCCGGACGCGCGGCGGAGGAGGCGGCGGCCTATCGCGATGTGTCCCCGGCGGCGTGTCCTCCCTCAGGCCGGTGCTCGGTGAACCAGCGAGTGTCTCCGGGATGCGTGCCCCGGCTCCGGTGGCCGCGGTGCGGTCCTTAGTGAGTCCGTGGCCCGTGCTACTGGTCCTCCTCCTCCTTCTCCTCCTGCGCTGTGCCGAGGCTGCCCAGTATGGTGAGTAAATGCAAGCATCGGATCCGATCGGGTTTATTTGCACCGGAATGTGTTTTCACTTTAATATTGAATCCCAACACGCACGCGTGTGTGTGTGTGTGTTTGTATGCGGTGCAAGCTGAATGCAAACAACAGCGTTAATTCCATGATTGAAATGGTCCAAAAGTGAGTCATTAGATGGACAAATACAAAGAAGAAAATATTCAATTGAAATTTCGAAGGGTCACTATAAATTGGGGTAAAAAGAGTCCATTTTTCACGTGTTTTTGTGCTGTTGTTGTTCATCAGGACTGAATGAGCAGGACTCCGTGAAGAGGATCCTCCAGCATGTACAGAGTTATGAGATTACTTATCCCACATGGCTGCATCCTCACAGACCCATCAGCTCTGACAGCAAGGAGGTGAGGCCTCTCTCTCTCTCTCTCTCTCTCTCTCTCTATCTATCCATTTGTTTGATGAAATGATTAAAAGCACACAGACACACACATTTATTTATTTAGTGCTATCTTTGATGATCTTGTTGTGTATTTGCAGCATCCGGCAGACACGCAGGTTCTGATCTCCGCCGAGGGCCAGGAGCTCAGACTGCACCTGGAGAAAAATGAGTGAGTGATTTATATTTAGGATTTTTAGAATACGGGAGGGAAATGGGCGGCATATTTTTTCGGTGGCCATTAGTGACGCCTTGCTTCACAGGACTGGGATTTCCAAACGACAGAATAATATTTTAAATCTGTTACTGCACCCAAGTATTTTTCGTATGATGACATTATAATAAGAGCGCCAGCATTGGCCTGTGTGTGTGTGTGGGTGTGTGTGTGTGTGACATTAGAGAGATGCCCGGGCCGGCTCTCTGGATTTGACCAGATGTTCGCAGTCACATTTATAAGGTCAATGCCCCTGTGGGTTGAGTGAGGGGGATGAGGGGAGGTGAGGAGCCTGATGGTTTTGGTTGACACCCGATCCGCGTGCCTTGGGCAAACAGGAAGTAGGACCCGAGCCTCTGCACCTAACGTCCTGTAATCTGATGGAGCGGTTCCTGTCCACTAACAATGGGACGGTGATAGGAAGCGAGCGGAGTGTCTCAGAGTGGGATGGCTGGGTGGTGGCGGCGGTGAGAGGAGGTTTGGGCGGTGGCTGCTGCTCTTGAGATTTCAGCGGTGACAACAGAGCTGCGGTTTATCACTTCTGGATTTCAGCCAGTGCACAAGTGGAACAGGAAGCTTTTATGAGCTTGAGAAATACTGCTTTTATTTATGTATTTGTTTTTTTACCACGGTAATGCATGCACATTCAATCTGTCAATCAGTCAGTCACAGGCTCAAACATTAACAAACCAAGACTCCGCTGTGTCTGACTGAGCGTCCCCTCAGGGATTTGCCCCCCCCCCCCCGGCTCTCTCTCCCCAGCAGGAGGTCACACTGTTAGATTCCCTCCTGGGCGAGGAATTTTCATCACAAGAGGGATAGATTTGCCGAAAGTAAACAACAGTCATTTGTGTCCTCCTTTAAAACGAGACACGTGTTGCCTAAATGAAGAAAGTAAGGCTGAATTATTCAAAGGGAGGGGGGAGAGGAAGTGCAACTGAAAAAAGAAAAAAAAAAAAAACGATATCTTACCCAAGAGAAGTAGATCACCCTTTGGTGCAACTTCTCAACCGCTTCCAGGAACGCCGTGAACATTTGTTCACCCTCTGTATGGAAGAATGGGGAAAGATGCGCTTGAGCATGCTCATTGGAATTTCAAGGTAAAAAAACAGACTTTGTTTCCTGTTTAAGAAACACGGTCACATTATTGATTCATTAATGTACTGTGACTGAGAGCTTTATTGAGCTGGAAAAGTCACGTAAATACCTTTTGCTGTTCATACCTCTAAGCATGCATGGTGCACTTCACTTTTATTGTTAATTGCATTGTGTGTTTTTATTTATTCATATATATACATATATTAATATGTATATGTATGAAAAAAAACACACACAATGCAATTAACAATAAAATTGAAGTATATATATCTATATAGATATATAGATATCTATATCTACATATAAGGTCCTGCCCCCATCCCAATTTCAACAAAACCAACATAAACATTTTACAGCATTTGAAGAATTATTTTACCGACTTTATTAGTGGACATTTTATTTCATTTGCCTCCTCAGCCCATCTTTCAATCCGGGTTTTCTGGTCTAATGTGGAGACACGTCTGGCTAGGAGACTGTAGGAAGAAAGCAGTTAGTGTCTGTGAAGATCAATGCCTGGGGTTTGGAGAGGAGCCAGAGGAAACGCTGCCAATGTGTGAGCGGGCTTCTCCCCCATTGCCCCCGTTACTGTTTCTGTGACACTCATCAGATAAGGTAAAACCCAAAGTGGCCGTGAGCTCCTCTGTTAATCCTGCAGGATTTTCCTCCTCACTTAACCCCAGTACAAAGGAAGAGGTAACTGTGGTTTGTTTGTGGGTATCAGTGGCCGGTGTCCACACTCAGTCTGGGTGTGTTTTTTTGCTTTGAGCGTGCATCAGCCGCAGGCATTCGTGCCCCCCCCCCCCCACCGAAGCTTTTATTTTAATGAAAGGCTGTGATTTGGTTGGGAGCCAGCAGGCAGAGGCTATAATGTGCTGACTCAGGCAGCGGGAAAAGGGGGATGTAAAAACAGAGGGAGAGGGAAACAAAACAAAAAAAAAACGTGGAAGAAAGTGAGTGATGGTGCAGAGGAGAAGGGTGGAGGTGAGGAGAGTCACGGAAAAGTGGAAACTAAAGACAGCTGGGGGGGGGGGGGGGGGGGCAGCTGGGGGGGGGGGGTCAGTTCATGAATTGTGCGGATTTTCTCGCTTCCTCCTCCAAGGGCGACTCTCTCTGTTTCTTTTTTTTTATCGCCCTTCCAGCACTCCCTTCACCGAATGAACCCGAATGAATTACTCCTCTCCTCTCCTCGTTCGTCTTCCACTGTCCAGCCTAAAAAGAATGGACACCCCATTTTTTTCCCCCCTCCTGTCTTTTTCTCCCCTCACCTCATCTGATATTCCCCAGAGCTACAGCACAAATACACGTCTCCCACGCAGGAGCCTGCAGGTCAGGGTTTGGGAGACTGTGTGACCACACGCACACACACACACAAACACACATAAACACACACTTGTACACACACACACACGCACACGTATTACCCCCAAAAGAACACAAACAGGACTGAAGGCGCAGAGCCGATGGATTGCAGCTCCAGGAAGCACAGGAGGACGCGTTTTGTCCTTGTGTCCTTTGTGTCTGTGTTTAGTCTCACAGTGGTGGAGTTGGTGTGGTCCTGTCTGCCCGGATGTCTTCATGTGGAACCTCGGTGTGTGTGTGTGTGTGTGTGTGTGTGTGTGTGTGTGTGTGTGTGTACACAGGGTGTCCCACGACAGAACATAGTCCTCCCCGTGCAGTAAAAGCCTCTCGGTCATCCTTTGCAGAGTGGTACTTAGATTCTGCCTCACTCAAATATGTAGAAATCAAACGCCCCCACACCCACACACTGCCTCCCCCCCCCCCCCTCCTCCTCCTCCTTCTCCTTCTCCTCCTCCGCTCCACTCGTGTGCGATGATGTCATCTGATACTGTGAGAGAATGCGACCCACTGACCCTATAATGCATTACCCCACGTCGACTTCTCCCCTCTCCCCGCTTTCTCCCTATCTCCCAAATAAATTAGCATTACTCACCCCCCCGCCCCGTCTCCCCCTCTGTCCTCCCGAGGCTGAACCGGGCCTTTGTCTCGGCCTCACCGACCCGACCGTCGCGATTCAGCCGCTGCTCAATCCCGGCATCTGTCTGGATGCTGGAGGACGTCCAAACCCTCCCGCCGTCACACAGAGGGCTTTTTTTAACGGTCTCGATTTTGAAGGCAATCACGGAGTTTACCACGATGCATTCAAGCGCAAGAGGTTGGGGGTATTCCAAGAGTTTTATATGAGTTGACTCACGGCTTGGCAAGTCAGATCGAGGGGTTCTTGTCAATGAGAGACGGATGTAGAAATTGGTGTCATCCTGTTGAATCCTATCTGGTGCAGATTTTTTGTTTTACCATGCAAAGCCTAGACCCTATTATTTATGTGTAGAACAGGCAGAAATAGGAATTAACTTGAACCATATTATTTTCTTTGCCCAATAATAGTGGACTGTCTTTGAATACACCTCATCGCAAAATACAGCAAAAAAGACCGACAGAAATGGGGCCAAAAATGTAAGAACGCGTGCAAATGCATCAGCCATTCTGCCCGGAGACTCAGGCGAGCAAAACCAGAGGAGGGCGAGATATTAACGGGGTTCAAGGGTCAGATCCCGACACCGAGTGCGTTGGCCTGTTTAGTGCGACCTCCGCCGGATACATTATGGCTAAGCAATCATTTTAAAGGCCCCCCCCCACCCCCCCACCCCCCTCCTTCTCCTCCTCCAAAGCTCAGAGTGGTCATCTGTCAGAGGATGAAGCGGCCGCTTTCTGTCTTTGACTTGCTTTGTCGCTGATTTTATCAACAGGCATTCATTGTCTCAAGAGGCTTGTCTCCTTCAGGGCATCTGGGAGACTGCTGGGATGACAAGAGAAAAAAAATCCCCATCCAGACCTCATTTGTCTCCATTGTCCTTTTTAAAAGAAGTAGTTGGACATTTTGGGAAATTCCTTTAATCGCTTCCTTGCTGAGGGTTTAGATCGAGTCGAGTAGATAGATAGATAGAGTCTGCCTCTGAAGGGGCTGGTTAATACATGAAATAATAAAAAAAAAAAAAAAGTCTGTGGTATTTTAGTTTCAGACTTTATTCAGATTCCGTCCTTTCAACCAGCATAAGTGGGCCGAACATGTTCGATTCATTGCGGTGCGAATTTCTTTCCACGGACGTAGAACGTTTCACGGATCTGAGGTGAAACGGAAGGAGGAGGGAAGAGAGGAGCTTTGGAGACGTGGAGGAAAAGGAAACCAGCTGTGGAGCTTTATGAAGGAAAACAGGAGGAAGGGATAGAAGCAGAATTGGAAGGAGAGAGCAGCCAGGAAAACAGGCATCTGTGGGAGATGTAAATATTGGGCCCGGTGGGTCGGCGCAAGTGGCCAATGACTCCCTCTCAATCGCACACACGCATGGAGAGTCAGCGGTTTTACCAGAGCAGAGAATATTAGTCTCTCCTCCTGCAGCTCTCCTGAGAAATAGATTTATATTTTTTTATTTGAGTTTTTTTTTTGCTGTATCTCAGACGATCTTTGTGTAAATCTTTAAAGCTCTGTGGGTTTTTAGGCTGCATGTTTTTTCACCGTTAGTCCCCCACGTGGTTGCAGTTTCTGGCAGACTGGAGGTCCGACACTGCATGTATGTTGCCGTTGCACGCTCTCTGACTCTGCGCCGTCTCTCACCAGGCAGCTGCTGGCCCGCGGATATCAGGAGATATGGTACAGTCCTGATGGAGCCCGCGAATCCTCCTCTCCTGCCCACGACGTGAGTCCGTCAGGCGGTTTGATGTTCATGCGCCGCCAGTGAATGATTACAGAAGAAATAAGCATCAATGCAATTGATCGAATGCAATGCTGCTACCACTTCTGCTTGGTTAACAAAAAAAAAAAAAAAATGGCTGGTACACCTCATTTCCTCACCGTGTGTTGAGTTATGATTGGTTCTGTCTCCCAGGGTCACTGTTTCTACCACGGGGAGGTGCGCGGCTTTCCTGGATCCAGTGTTGCTGTTAGCACGTGCTCAGGACTCCGGTGAGTAATACTCCATCAGGGGCCACTTTTTTGAACGATTTTGGTTTCTCGTATGTAGAGTTGGTCCGGGTGTCAAAAGACATTTCCTATATTGCAAGGAGTCTCCCGTAAGACCAAAATCCCTTCCAAAATATTCATGACGTCAGCGCTTTTTCTCAGTGACGCATGTGCACAATGGAACGTGTATTAAAAAGGATATCATGGCTACGGCGTCGTACGGTGGAAGGAGGCGGAGTAAGAAAAGTCGGGGGTCCCTTCATATGATGGCATGTGTCACAGAATCGTGCCATTATTAAATAAGTGTCTTCATTTCTCAGATACAATGCAACAGTTCCTTTAGAAGACATGATTATCATAAGGTTATGCTTTGAAATAAGTCTGTGAGTGTGGCTCCAGCCCCAAATGGCAGAAAAGTCTACTCCACATCCAGTTTTCAAGTATTCCTATGTTACCCTATGCGGTTGTAATATGGTTGGTGTGCGTTTTGTAGACAAAAAGATGTCGCAACTAACACTGGCAGAACGTGTCAGGGTGGGGTGAGGAGGAACACTTGTACAGTGGGTCAGTAGGTCGCTGGTTCACCGAGTCCGGCTCAGTGTGGAGATCCTGGAGTCTTCTCTCCTGGTGTCGCAGCTGATACTTCCTGCCCTGGGAGGAGGAGTAGGAGTTATTGGCGACGGATGGACGCAAATCCTAAACATGTGTGTGTGTGTGTTTTTGCATTTTCATTGCTCTGCATGTGGAGGATAAGTGGAGTCGTATATCTAATGCAGATTCCCTGGCGGGACACTGACACGTGGGCGTCTGACCTCTCCAGATGTGCTTCACAGCTGTCTGACCTGCTGCTTCGTGCGCACTCCCGTGTTTGTGTACGGGCCTCTGCGCTCACGAGCGATTGTGTGTTTGTGCATCGCTCCGTCTGCCCTAGTGCGGCCCTCATTTAAGTAAACACACACACTTTCCCTCCAGCCGTCTGGAAAAAAAACGCCGCCGCCTCGTAAATAATGTCAGCTCTGTCACATGTCTGGTTTTCCCCTATTTCTCAGTTTGAATATGTAATTGAATTGAAGTGTGAACACATGTGACTCACACATGATTTAGTATTTACAAAGGAAAAGGGTCATTAGTGACAATGTTGTCAGGAGAAACAATGTTTTTCTGCTACATCACGCTGACAGAGAAGAAGCCACTTCATTGATTTCCTTCAGCTGTAATTGGATGGAACCTTCAGCTGTACCCTTTTGTTTTTTTCCCCCCCAGGGGACTGATTTCCCTGAACGCCAGCGTCAGCTACCTGATAGAGCCACTTCCCGTTGCCTCGGACGCTGGGCAACACGCCGTGTTCAGGGCCGAGAGCCTCCGCCTACCCGGGGGCAGCTGCCTTCATCACCATGGCGACGAGGGGCACGAGGAGCCGCTGAATGACTTCTTGCATGGGATGATGTCACCGCAGGGCGCGAGGGTGAGCGCAGACAGGACGAGCAGCCCACAGCCTCTGCGGGTTTTACCCGAATCATTATGATGTACCCAGAAACCAACTCAGATCTATTTTTCTGTCTCCACTTTCAGGAGAAAAGAGACCTGAGTCGAAACATGAAGTACGTGGAGCTGCTGATAGTGGCAGACAAGGCCGAGGTGAGGAAACCCTTTGGGGTATTTTCATATGTGATCATTTTGATCATTTTATTTACAAGATTGTTTTTTTTCTTTCTATCACACCATTAAATGTGGGAGTTGATGTTACCCCTCGGTCTATTTACAGTTTGTATTGATGGTAAACTTCATGAATCATTAAAATAAGATAAAGCTCTGAATCATATCCTGTTTCTTATATGAAGTGTGTAAAGTCCCTTTTGTGGTCTTTGAAGGTGTAAAAATACTTGTGTGTGTGTGTGCGTGTGGGTGCGACCGTTGTGGGGTTTTTTTAGTTCGAGAAGCATGGGAGTAGCCTGGAGAAGACCAAACTGAAACTGCTGGAGGCGGCCAATCTGGTCGACAAGGTAAGGCCTGCTGTGGCGAGGGGAAACCGCCACCGCCCTTGGTGAATGAGGAGGAACACCGAGTCACGCTTGCTGTGTCTGCTCACGCCCGCAGTACTACAAGGCGCTGGACATTCGCGTGGCTCTGATCGGACTGGAGGTGTGGACCAGCCAGGACATGATCAGCGTGTCGGATAACCCACACAGCACCTTGGCAGCGTTCCTGTCCTGGAGACGCAAACAGCTCCGGCTGCTCCCCAACGACAACGCTCAGCTCGTCACGTCAGTGTCTCGCACCCGCCCTCGCCCCCGCCCTTCACTGTGTGAGACGATAACCGTCATCACTCGTGCTATTTCTGTCTCCAGGGGCAGGTCATTCCAGGGCACCACCATCGGCCTGGCACCTCTCAAAGCCATGTGCTCCGACTACCAGTCTGGTGGCGTGAACACGGTGAGAGTTGTAATCATTGTTTTCGTTTTCAACCTGCTGCAGTGGAATTTTTTTTTGATTGCAAAACCCAGTAGCGTTTGTAGACGTCTCCAGATCACTTCAATTCATGTGACAAGATCCCCGGCATGACATCGGAGCAATCACCTGGCCACTTTTTTCTCTTTTTAAAAGGACCACTCCGAGTCCGTCGTGGGTGTGGCCGCCACCATGGCTCACGAGATGGGTCACAACTTCGGCATGAGCCACGACAGCGCGGGCTGCTGTCAGGCCCGCGCGGAGGACGGCGGCTGCATCATGGCTGCTGCCACCGGGTATGATTGTGTTGATGCATTTCAAAACGGGGGGGGGGGGGGGGGGGGGGGGGGATCGATGAAGTGATTCTTCATCTGCTTATTGTTGGTGGTGTGCAGCCACCCGTTCCCCCGCGTGTTTAACAAGTGTAACGAGAAGGAGCTGAAGAGCTACCTGAGCTCCGGAGGAGGGAAGTGTCTCTTCAACCTGCCCAACACCAGAGCCATGTACGGGGGGCAGCGCTGCGGCAACGGCTACCTGGAGGACGGAGAGGAGTGTGACTGCGGAGAGGAGGAGGTCAGTGGGTGTGTGCGCGCGTGTGTGTGTGAGTGTGTGTGTGTGTGTGTGCAGTTGGGTGTGTGTGTGTGTGTGTGAGGGTGTGTGGGTGTGAAGAGTGTTTATTTCCTCTTTGGCCGGGACTCATGACTCACTCCGTTGTGCAGGAGTGCACCAGTCCCTGCTGTAACGCCAACAACTGCACTCTGAAAGCTGGAGCCGAGTGCGCCCATGGCATCTGCTGCCACGACTGCAAGGTACCGTCCCTAGAATCTGTCAACATTTAAAAAAAAATAATAATTAAAAAAAAAATGTCCCATGAAGAATTCTTCCCCTGGTCCAATAAACACACAGCGCAACACGGAGCTCTCGATATTGTTTTCAAATCTTTGCTCCGGTGCTTTCCCTAAGTGCAATCCCAGCTCGCTAATCTCTCTCCGTCCAGCTGAAGAGCCCAGGTGTGCTGTGCCGCGCTCCCTCCGGATCGTGTGACCTGCCCGAGTACTGCGACGGGAAGGCCGAGTCTTGTCCCGCTAATTTCTATTTGGTGGACGGGGCGCTGTGCTCAGGTGGCCGGGCCTACTGTTACACCGGCATGTGTCTGACCCTGGAGCAGCAGTGTCTGGCTCTGTGGGGACCAGGTGAGCAAAATGGTTTCTCATCACCTGTTGATTGTCAAAAAAAATATATTCTTAATGCGGTAGGAAACACACTGGTCCCAGTCACGGGGTTATGGATTCTTTGCTGAAAAGTTATTATTTACTCCTGTGTTTTTCCTACTCTTAAAATCTGGATGTGCTTCTGTGTGTTGGCTGTGAAAAAGAAATTGAAAGGCAGTATACACAATTTTTTCATATTTCTATGAATTCCTGATGATTAAGAGGTGAGCATTACCCTCAAAAGCTTCAGAAATAAAGGTGTATCGATCACGTTCTGTTTAAGTGGGGATTTGAGGCATCCTGGCACCGTGTGTAGAATCCACATTCGCTGTCCTGGCTTGTTCTTAGAAATCCATTCACCAAAAACGTAGTATTGATTTTAAATTGACATGCATTTGGAGCAGAGTTGACCATTTCTGAAAGAGAGTGTGAGCCTTTGTGTTCTAAGAATGTCTTTATTTCGTATTAAAAGCACAATGGGCTGAGATTCAAGAAGCCTGACTCGTAGAGATCACTACTATACTCCAAATATCGGCCATCTGATGGTCTCCTGCAGGGAGACTGCGTGGTGTCAGAGGAGAGTCCTCCCTAGGTCCATGGATCGGGGACTGTGATTGGACAGTGTCCATAGTCCTGTCCCTGGAGATCCCTTGTAGTTCCACAGGCGCCACACACAACAGTCGGGGATGCCATCTGGTCTCCATCAGGTGGCCGCGTACGACACGCTGTGTATGTGCTTTGTTGCTGAGTTTGTGTGCGCGCGCGTGTGTGTGTGTGTGGCATTATTTTGATGCTTCTGCCCCCTTTTTCTTTCTGCCAACCGCAGACAGCCATCCGGCCCCTGACCTGTGCTTTAGGAAGGTCAACGAACCCGGGGACATGTACGGAAACTGTGGCAAAGATCTGCTGGGGAAGTACAGGAGCTGCAAGGACAGGTGAAGATTCCAATATTGACAACCTTTTCGGTGCGGTGTTCGCCATGTGCAACATGTATTCATCTCCGGATTGCCCTTGTTTTTCCACAGGGATGCTAAATGTGGGAAAATCCAGTGTTTAACGTCCGCCTCCAAGCCCATTGGGAACAACGCCGTGCGCATAGAGACCACGGTCACCGTGGGCACCCGGAGGATCAAGTGCATGGGAACCCACGTGTACAAGCAGGGGGCGGAGGAGGTGCAGGGGGACACCCTGGACCCGGGCCTGGTCATGACGGGCACCAAGTGTGGCGACGACTCGGTGAGATTTCAATTGGCTGGGATTCGGTGTCCTTGTTGTTCATGGGGTCAAACTCTCCTTTCTTTTTCTTTCATGTCCTCACACCCCTTGCAACAGATTTGCTTCAACGGGGAGTGCCGCAATGCATCATTTCTCAGAGCGGATGAGTGCAACGCCAAGTGCCACGGACGCGGGGTACGTTTCAGGGGGAGGGAGGAAGGACGCTGTCAGGTGGATTGTCCACCAGTATGGAGGTTAGGTTTGGCGGCTGGCCGACGATTACTGTAAATGGCAACCTTGGCAGCGGCACAACATTTTAGATCCTTCACTTAACTAAAAAGTAGAAGCACGGCCCTGAGAGAGAAAAAACGAATCGTGTTCTCAGCAGAGTGGACTACTTACTTAGACTGTGATTTGGCAGTGGCTCTGTGTTCCCAGAATGCCATTCACTCAAATACCTGCATGTCACTATGCTGAGTTTACACACCTGTGTTGTAATCTCTTCCCTCACCAGTCGTGTAACAACAACCACAACTGCCACTGTGACCCAGGCTGGGCTCCTCCTCTGTGTGAGCAGAGCGGCTCAGGTGGGAGCGTGGACAGTGGACCCGTCATCGGCCACAGTGAGGCGTCTTTTGGTTCTTTGAATGCATCGCAAAATACCTCATCTCCGAACTCCTTCCTCTGACTCATGTCCACGTTGTCCTCCGTCAGGCGGTCTCCTCCCGGTGCTGCTGGTCCTCCCTCTGGTTCTCTTTGTGCTTCTGGCTGCTGTCGCACTGTGGTGCTGCTACAAGAATAAGCTCAGATCCCTCAAATGTTCAGCTCCACCACCCGTGCCAAAGTACGTAATAGAAAATAATGAAATCAAAATATGAGCAAAATATAAATGATATTTCATATTTAAAAGAGATTATTCAAAAGTCTTAATAACTTTACCTTTAGAACTCATTCTTTACTACCTCCACAACATTTTATAAACAAGCAGCTTGTTTCTTTGAATTTCCTGATCCACATGTTGAGGGGATGTACAATATGAATGGTGGGTGTGTAATTGTGTTTCTTACAGTTGCTCGGTCCCGGTGGAGGCCAAGCCTCTGTATGCTGAGGTTCAAGTGAACGGTCACGCCAACCCAACCTTCTTACTGAAGAAACAGCAGGCGGAGCACCTGGTAAAGTAGCCCGCCATGACTCTTGTAACGCCGTATTTTTCGGTTGTTCTCTCATACTAGAATCAACGTTCTCCTCCCACAGTTGAAGGCCTCCGGCTGTCCCAGCCCGTCCGCCTCCACGCGGCCCAGACAGGCCATTGTGCGTCCAGCGGTGAAGCCTCCGCCCGTCCCTCAGTCTGCCCCAGAACAAAATGAGCCTCCGATCAAACCTGGATCCGCTCCTCAGGCTCCCACTCCCCCCCCTCCTCCTCCTCCTCCAAAACCAAAACCCGCACAGCAAACTAAGCAGAGACGCACTTGGGCTCCTCCACCACCCTCAGGATCTCCACCTTTACCTGTCCAGGACCCCAAACACCACCCACAGCCTGCAACGGCACCTAAAACCAGACCAGACCCTCCCAGCAGACCTCCACCGCCTTGTCCCGTCAACAAACCATCAGTGGTGAGTTTTATTTATATACTTTATGTATTATATATTATATTTATTCAAGTAACGGCACACACGAATTTTGCTTTACTGAAATGAGCATGAAATGTCTGACGTTTAGTTTTTTTGTGTGTAGGAACAACATAAAGTGAAAGGCCTGCAGGCTCCCTCTAACTCTGCCTTGGCGCCATCTGCTGGACAGAAGTGGTCAAACAGGTGAAACATCTGCACTTTATTTTTAATAACGTATCTGACTCTCTCATATCTCATTTTAATTATTTCAAACTTCCTGTTATTGTATTTTTGTTTCTTTTAGAATCTAAACTGAGATCTCAGGGAGACACAGGGGACCACATCCTGCAATGGACTGCCTCAAATATGGCCCTGTGGCATTAGATTAATACGCGACACCCTTGGTCTGTGGATTACAGATTATCGGCGGTGTGTAAAAAGCGAAAATGGCTGAAAGGAAGTGTCGGAACAAATCACCACGAGTATGTTTTAAGTCCTTCTGTAAATTGTATCTACTTGAAACAGCCATTTAAGAAGAATATGTTACTGGAAATGTGAACTTTTTTCCCTGTGCTTTTAATCACACAGCAAAGAAAAATGAATGTTTACGGTGTAGCCAACGTACTGAACATGGTGTCTCTCAAAAAGAGCATCGGCTGTGAGTGGATATCTTATATTAAGAAAAGATGCCATTAGTGAGGTGCTTTCGCTTCTTACACGTGAAAAATAATGTGATTTTTAACTGGACTGAATGGGACCAGTGAAAGTCCTGCATGCATGCTGTAAGTGTTTGTTTACGCTGAGGGGACACGTGTGGGATGTGTAGCAGGAAATATTTCAGATGATTTTTATTTTTTTTTATTTAAATGTTTTTATATCGTTGGAAGGTTGCACCTTCAGCAGTCATTTTAGGACTAAATACCCCAGTAAAACGAAAAGGGTAATATGCTATACATAAGTAATAATAAGTAATAGGTAATAGGTCACTTTTCAAACCTACAAGAGGCGAGAATTTGGTACTAAAGTGATTTTTGGCGAAGTATCTCCTTTGGTCAATCATAAACTTTACTTTGTATTTCTGTCACTGACAATCAGTGATGACATTGTCTTGGTCCAAAACAACATTTCAAATATTTTCCTATTGGGTACAAAATGTAGCTTTGATTTAATCTATATTTATCAGTTACACCGCACAAAATGGCTACATAAAAGCAAACAAATTGAATATGTTTGCCCATACATTTGATTAAAACTGCTTAGTGGGAGTTCCGTCGTGACCAACACACGACGTGGACTATTTAACTGGGGAAGAATATGTCGTGTGAATATGTTGCAACAGTGACTCCGGCATTATTTCCATGTACTGTTTAAAACAACGGTGCATTCTACTTGAGTGGACCCGGCCCTGTCTGTAATGTGGGAACACCTGCCCATCAAGACCTATGCAAACTCAGGCACTGAGCGACACTGTCTCTTCAGCTGGAAATCACACCAACACTCGGGAAAATAAAAATATGTGAAACATTTTTTATTGGTTGCGTGTGGTCAAAAAATGTCACAACACCTCCGTCTGTCGCATTGAGGAGGAAGCCTTTCAATCGGTTAATGATCGGTTGTGTATAGGTTGAGATGACGCCGCCCCCCCCCCCCCTTTGTGCTGAAAGGTGCCTGCCCTTTAGATCTCCACATCCTTCACTGAGATGAAAGCTCTCGGATTTAGTCTAATCAAAAGACTGCTAAATACCAAGGCCAGACCCCCCGAACCAATGTCACATCACACACACACACACACACACACACACACACTCTGCTGGACTAAAGAGCGAGGTGATCTCCTGCAGGACCCAATGGAGGTGGGCCATTGGCAGGCAAAGGTTTTTAGCATGTGGCATAATTGCAGCCAGCGTCTCCTGCTGAGCGTTATCTAGCGCGCCACTTCCTGTGGAGTTTCATTTATTTGAGATGGTGATTGGCGGAGGGGTAAAACGCCGGGGTGACACCCCCGCCTCCCCTCACTGCAGGGGGGAACAGCAAGAAGGGCAGTTAAGAAAAGGATCTCACCTGCTGAAAACTCCCCCGCCTTCGTATAATGAGCTCATTAAGTTGTTTTCCACCTGTGGCTGGTGGGATCGTTGAGCATGAGATATGTTTAAAGTCCAGCAGGAACGCACAATTGTCATAGGGATGTCTTGTGGAGGCCACGGTGTAAAGGGGTACCGGATAAAAGTGAGAATGAAGCTAAAAGTCAATAATGGGAGAGAGGAAAGAAGCTGGTGCCATCGCCACGGCGACCTTGATTGGCGCTGACGACACACAGCTGATGGTCATTAGGTCAATCACAGTTTGCACACCACACATAAGACACATGGACTTACACACAGGTCATCAGTTTTGACTGGAATACGGGAGGCTCTGCAGTTTGTGTACCTCGGTGGTGAGAAAACGCACACAGTAAGTGAAACCTCCATGAATTGTTGTGGGTACACACATATATATATATACATAGACACAAACTTTGTTCTTCTTTTGTTCACCAACGTTTAGAGTTTAGTCCTTTCATATCCTGAACTCCAGTTGCAGTCGGTTACTGACCGATGTACTTTTTTCACTTTTCGTTGCTTTCTGCAGCAAAGGATTTCAACTATTGCCCCTGTCTTTGTGTGTTTAACGTGGGCTATGTCGAAAATGATACCATTGGAAAAGAATCAAACCCAACCTCACGCCTGGTTCACTGCTATTTCTTCATACTACTGTATCCTCTGGGTTATAAATGTAAAATCCGCCATGAGATTACACGTACCGAGGTTTTGTGATTGCGGGCGTGACTAGCCGTGGTTGGAAAGTGAAGTTTACCTCTTACTTTGAGAACTGCCGGGTTGAATATTGAATATGGATATGAGAGCCTGGACATCTTCAAGAGGAAGCTGTGAGAAAAGGCCTGAGGAGTTGTACCACAGACACGTGTTGGCATTTAATCATCATAAATGCGCGATGGCGTAGATTGCAGGAATGGTCTGCCAGTGATTTGCCGCTCCAGGGCATGAAATGTAGTGACGAGATACTGGGGAGGTGTTTGTTTCCTGTTGCTATTGTTAAATTTACTTTGAATTATTTCTCCGTTTTATGCTGTGAAGGTTAACATTTCAGTCCAACAATGGGCTGAATGTCTGCGTGTGTGTGTGTTTTTGGCCAGGTAGCCCCCCTCCCCCCGGGACCGATGCTGGGCTGTGTGTATTTAAGTGTTGCTCTGATTGAGGCAATAAAAGGTCAAGATAAATAATTAACGAGAAGAAAATGTCATCAGGGAAGGGGTAGGTGGCAAAAGAAAAAAAGAAAAAGTTGCTGCTCCCACGTCCTCCGTATTTCTTCTGCTTCCTTCCTTCCATTTCACTCCTTATAATGCGGCGCTCGCACATTTTAGGTCGCGTTGAAACAATGAGGGCCTCACGGGGGCCCTATGTGCGGGGGGCTTCAGTGCTCAGCCTGGCTGGGTTCCATCAGACAGGCAAAGCGATCACAGGTCCGCTCAGACACGGGTTTTCCTCCTGTTGTTTATCCCTCCGACAGGGAAGGTTTTGACCTATCCTGTGCAATCGGATCAATTAGGTGAGAATTTCTGATTGGACTCCCACAGAGGCCAGTCCAATGACACGGCTCTGAGTTGAGACGAAAGGCCTCGACTCTAATTGGAACCCTTGGCAATTCCAATGGATGCCCTTATGAAAATGTATTTAATGAACTGATGTCAGCAGGAGATCGTCTACTGATGTCTGGGCCATGGCACTAAGGGTTTACCTGCGTGTCCGTGTAATGCAAGTGTGTGTGTGTGTGTGTTTGTTATTGATGGACTCGGTTGACAAGGATCGAACGCAGAACGCACAAAGGCCACCATGTTGCTCCTCCTATTTACATTTTCAGCACACACGAGCGGAGTTTATTTAAGTTGGTCTTTATTGTGAACACTGGTCATTTAGATGCACAATGGGGATACACAATACCGAAAGAAAGGATCCCCAATCTCTGAGACATCATGTCCATATATGTCAAGACTTTTTTGGGGGGTTAATATACAGCCACCAAAAGTAACACTGATTCTAATCTAGTTCTTGCTTTTTTGAAAACCATAGACAGCTTGCAGATTTCTCTTATGTACAGGTGATACTGCTTTCTTACCTCTTGAACAATGCCACACACACAGTTGACAGATTATCACACATTTACGGCTTTGCGCTGAGCCCCGGTGATGCTGCTGATCGCGGAGGGCGGAGGTTGGTGGAGGCAGTGTCGTGATCAGCGGGAGGGGGGCCGGCTCATTTTCTGCCCTCGTTGCTCTGATGCTCCCAGGGCACGGGGTCATTCTCATCGACGTTGGACCCCGTCTCCCTCTCGTGCCAAAACTGCTCCACGTCAGGCAGCACAATCCCATCTGCGTCCATCCCTCCACCTTGCTCCAGCTGGGGTGGAGCGCTCCTGACGGGACCCTGGCGGAGGCTCGACTGAAGGCTCCTCTCCCCTCCGGGCTGGCCTGAGGTCTCCGGTCTGGGGCAGGGCGACCGGAGGGTGGTGGGGTTGTGAGGTCCCGGTTTGGGCCTGGGCGGGGGCTGCTTGCGCAGGGTGAGGCGCCTCCACAGCCCCCGGTAGCCCTCCCTGAACTCCTCGGAGAGGGAGAGCACGATGAGCGGGTTCACCAGAGACAGAGAGAAGGTGAAGAGCTGAGCCCAGAGGGTGAGGAGGAGGGGAGGGGAGGGGAGGAGAGGCTGGGCTCCCTCTGTCTCTCTCTCTGCTATGTGACTCTCCCACACCCACACCACCCAATGAGGCAGCCAGAGGACGGCCATGGCCACGGTCAGGCTGAACAGCATCAGGGTGAGCTTCCTGGAGCGGATCTGCGTGCGCAGGTTCTGGGTCTTGCTGGAGCGACGCTGGCACCGGCTGTACGCCTTCCAGAAGTAGACCAGGGCGAAGCTGAGGGGCGCACAGTACACGCACAGCGGGTAGGCTTTGACGTACACGGCCATGAAGTCCCGGGCCTCGGGTGGAACCACCATCACGCACGCCACCCCGCGGATCCCCCTCTGCAGCGTGGCGAACAGCCAGTGGGGGACGGTGACGCCGCAGGCGGACAGCCAGATGAAGAAGAGCACCACCAGGATGGAGCCCAGGTGGATGCTCACCTGCCTGGTGGGGTTGGACACGTAGCGGCAGCACGCCTTGGCCGTGACCGCCACCGTGAAGCTCTTGGCGGCCGTGCAGGACTGCAGGAACCAGTCGGCCGTCCGGCACACCGCCCAGCCCAGGTCCCAGCTGGCCTTGGAGTAGAAGGCGGCCCTGAAAGGCATGGCGAAGGCCAGCACCAGCGCGTCGGCAAACATCAGGTTGAAGAGGAGCGAGTTGATGAGAGACAGTTTGCCCTTGTGCGCGTTTGTGAACAAGATGATCATGGCCGTGAGGTTACAAGCCACACCCAGGACGCAGAGGACCCCCAGAGTGGCCGGCACCAGGACCCTCAGCTCCCCGGGCTTCAGGTGCTGGAAGGAGCCGCGCTCCTGGAACCACCACCTCTCAACGGAGGAGTTCAGCACAGTCGCGTTGTTCCCGCTCAGCCTCTCCATCGTCTCCAGGACCACTGGGATCTGACAGGAGGGGGGAGAAGATATGGAAAAGTCAAAGGCAGCCGAGAGACGAAGAAAGATTTTTTTTTTTATTCTTTTTTTCCCAAAAAAATTAATTGAGCGGTGTAAAGATGGATTTAACAAAAATAGTTCAGTCCCATCAATACTATCGGAGAAGCTATCGATTGATAATCACTAATCACAATGGAGCTCCTGTCTGCCTCCGGATTCTCCCCGAGACACAATGATGCAGCGGCTGCAGCTGGTTTTAAAGACGCTGCGTGATTGACAGCTGCTGTCCCCAGCTGACAAAATCTGCGTGGAGCTCAGCCGCACGGGGCCAATTAGAAGTACGCTGCATAATGTGCACAGTGCGACATAGAAAGAAAGAAAGACCACCGTTAATAGTCCCACAATGGGGCAATTCCGTTCCCTTGGATTGTATTCTATTGTGTAAATGTTGTGGGTTTATAGGACATTACTGAAGGGTGTTGCTTCAATGTCGGTGAAGCATTTTCCGACACAAATTCAGTTTCACATTTTTCAAAATGCCTCACAAATGTATACAATACACAAACATGTTTCATATGTTATAGTTATTTATCATGTATAGCTATTTAATGCTCTTGAAATGATAAATGGTTAAATTACGATTAAACACTAATAATGACAAGAAATGTGACGCGTGGGTCATTTGGAATCACCCACCAACTGTGTTGATGAAAATCATGTCTCCTCCCTTATTTGCTGCAGCCAGACTGTCTTTACATTTCTGCCTATTGTCCACACGAGGGCGCTCTCGCACCATAAGCAGCGAGGATCATAGTTGGGACTTTTAAAAGAGGAGGCCTCACAATGCAGGATATGAACTTGCACATCTTTATTCGTTTTTTTTTTTTTTATTCAAAGAAATCCAGTAAGCATAAAGACTGCATGGTAATTAATTGCATTTCAATACATTCTGAGCTATAAAAGTTTTTTTTTGTTCAATTAGAAGTGTCACAAAGGAGGTTGTCAATAAGACAAGAACTGTTTAAAGGAATCACACTCAATAATTCCCTGATTTCACAGAGTTCATGTAGACCTTTTTTTTTTTTTTTTTTACTGCTTTCCTTTACGAGAGCTGGCTCACGACACAAATCTGAGACAAGGAACGATTTTCAAACCGATCAGAGCCGAGGACACAACCTACTGTTTCACTATCACCAGTCTTCAACAAGTAGAGGGCCGTGGCCATGTTAAAGCAAACCGTCCCCTACTGGAGAAAAAGCAGGTCGTATTTTGATAGCACCTCAGTTGATCTGTAGATGTCCACATAATTAAAAAGCAGTTTTCATCAGATTCAGCTCTTACACATGCAAAACAAAAAAAAAAAAAACAAGATCAGGAGCTAGGCTAGAATTATGTTATGCCAAGAAATCTCGGGTTGACCTTTATTGACCTTTAAGATGAAAAGTTCCCTTGTTTTGACATCTGCAGATCATTTTATGCACTATCCAAATAAACGTGTTGAAAGAATTGTAATTTTTTTTCAAAAACGTTTTAATTGTGGCTTCGTAAACTGACTGACTGCTATGTGATTACAATTACTTTGTACACCTCGCAGCTTCCTCCCCTGAACTCACAAGCGTGTAGCCGGTGCTCCAATGTAAATGTGGCTACGTGGCTTTTAAGCACTTTTTCCTCGGTGGAGCTTTTTTTTTTTTTTTTTTTTTTTTTGAATTTATGTTTGTAGAGCAAGAATGACAAAGAGAGAGAGGAACAAAACCGACAAATAAAAGAAAGAAACATTTCTAAAGTTAACATTTCGTTGGAAACATTCACACTCCTGCCTCTTACTCAGCCCCTCCCCCCTCCCTTCCCCTCCCCACCCACTACACCCCCACCCCCTACATCACCCCCCCCCCCCCCCCCCACATACCAAAAAGAAGGCACCACAGCTTCTAAACAGACTCACTGACCGAGAGAAGGACTCCATAGAAACGACAGCATTAAATAAAAGAATTGACGGGGCCTGGAGAGGCTTCATTCACGTTACAGACTAAAGCCGCCTCAGAGGGGAGACGCAGAATCGGTGCTCGTGAGACCGACTGTGTTGTTGTGTCACAGCAGAGGGAAAAAAAAAACAATCTCAGTATCAGAGGTTAACAGTCAATTCCTCTTCCGTGGGATTTCAGCAGCAGGTCTGGAAAAATGTGGCACATGCACAGTAGCATGAGCGGACTGGGAGAGAGAGGGAGAGAGAGACAGAGAGGGGGCACTGTTGCTACATGACAGCGAGCCGGCGTCACCAAAGCTCGGTGTGTGTCTGTTTAATGACAAGCGTGTCCCACATCAGCCACTTCTCCCCAGGGTCCACAGGGGGCCACTCCATCGCTTCCTCGGGTGTTTGCATCATGGCTAAATAAATAAAATCCTAGGTCAGTTCCCAGAAGAATGAAAGTCCACTCTTAATTTTCCAGGAACCTTTTTTTTTTTCTCTCTCTCTCTCCACGTCTTGTATCCAAGTTGAATTGATGTCCTGCTGCTTCCCGTAAGTGAATTCCTGTCCACTGAACTCAATTCTCCGCTTGTCTCAGTCGTGCGGCAACCAAAAAAAAAAATCCAGACCAGCAGCAACGTGACGTAAGGGAGAGGAGGAGAAGAAGGTAGATCCATCTCTCTGCTCCTCCTGCTCCCCCCCCCCCCCCCCCCCCTGCTCCTCCTGCTCCCCCCCCCCCCCGCCCTCTCCCCCTCTCCCCGCAGAGGTCAGGGGTCAGAGGTCAGGGGTCAGCAGGGCCCTCCGCGCTCCTTTAGTTCACCTTGTCTTGGAAGATGTAGAGGTTGTTGGTGGCCGCTACGGCGATGATGTTCTCGTGCGGGTGCCACGTGGTGTGGAGGATCTTCTTGCTGAAGTCCAGGCTGTCCACGCTGATCTCGTCCTTACGCCGTTTCCCGCCCACACACACCTGGAGGGACAACAGCGGGGGGGGGGGCGTGAGGATATGATTTCGAAAAAGAATGAAGGATCACTGATTTATTTGATATATTTATCAAGAGATTCGATTTTTTTATCATTGTCTGCCTGGACCGGTGTGGTCATTTTAACACTATGTAGCACTTGTATGGACCAGAAGCGCTGTACCTTGCGAGGCTTGAGAATGGCCCTGGGTTTGCTGTTCTCTCTGGACGCTTCCAGCGTGACGTCGCGTTTGGTGTTCCGGTCGAACATTCGGAAGAAGTTGTTATAGGAGCCGGTCATGATGACGCTGAGGAGAGGCAACGGAGAGCGCAGGGTTTCATTCAGATGGGATGGATGGAAGAACAGGAGGAACGGATTGATGACGGGAGGGAGACGTACCTGTCCGATCCATTCCAGACACACTCAAACTTGTCGAAGATGCAGTCGTTCTCATACAAAGAACACAGTTTGCCCCGTAAATAGTCGTGAACCTGAAAATAAGAGAAAAATATATAAGACAATTGTGGATTTTTTTTTTTTTCACGCCTCTAAAGTTTGCCCCGGGTTGCTTTTCGGAACTCCACCGCACAACCATCAGCGGCCCGACCATATGCTCCACTTTCAGTAATCCACGCGGACCTGGTGACCGAGGCTAAGGTGGGGGGGTAGCAGGTGGAGGCGGAGCCGCAATTGGATAAAGAATCCTCTGAGCCCAGCCGATGGCCTTATCAATCACGACCTGGCCTAAGATGGCTTCCCCTGATGGGACGCCGTGGCTCTGACCTCGCTGACCCCGCGGTGGGAGGCTTCGTCCTTCAGGTCGAATCAGCACTGACACTATCTGTCTTCTCTACGGGCCCAGTTCTCCTGGCTAAGCCCTCCCACCCTGACACTGAACCGGGATTACAGTGAGTGATTAGTCTGAAATCAATACGTTTTGATTTGATCCGTGCCTAAAACCCCAACTTCCCCCGCTGCGGGTTATCTTTCGGGGCCTATCTGTCCAGCGGCCGATTGATGGCGTGCAGAAAGCCTGGTACCTGGTAGGTCTCCAGCGGTTTGTTCTCCATCTGCAGGTCCCACACCTTGACGGTGAGGTAGTCCCGGGTCATCAGGTAGCGGCCGTTGTGGCTGAACTTCACGTCCGAGATGGATGAGATGATCTCCGAGAAGAAGGAGCGGGTGGAGGGATCCTCCGGCTCTTCAAAGTCTGCGACGAGAAAAGGGAGCAAGAAGGGGGGGGGGGGGGGGGGGGGGGGGGGGGGGGGGGGGGGGAGAGACAGGTTGTTTTTTTATTTTTTAACATCACGGGAGGTCGCTGCTTTAAAGAGTTTTTTTTTTTCCCCCTAATCATACACGAGGGGAAAACACAAAGCGGGTTCTGTAGGGGAAAAAGAAGAGGGGGGGGTGGGGGGGGGGGGGGGGGGGGGGGGGGGGGGGGCATCAGCCGACAATGACAGCCACAAGGATGCCTGGGTATGAGGAGGAGGGTTGTTGCCGCGGCAGCTGCATGGCCTCACAGGATTATTGCTCCGGGTGTTTAGGGACACAGTCGTGGGTCAGCATGCTGGGTAAATATTGGTTATGATTCATATTGATTTTGGCAGCTGCTCATCTGTGTGCAGGGCCAGCGCGCCGGGGATAAGAGCCAGGCATTCCATCGTGAGCTGTCAACTTATTGTTCCTCCTCCTCCTCTTTATCTCCCTCCCTCCCTCCCCTCGCGACGCTCCAGCTCTCCAAAAATGCGCCCCCCCCCCCCTTCCCCCCGTCCCCTCCCACCTCCTTAGCCCAGGCCCGGAGAACAGCCCTGCGATGTGTCAGTGGGGAGTCTAACGAGGGACGGGGCCGTGAGAGATGGAAAAATGAGGGGATGAGGAAGGGATATAGAAAACAAATCAATGTCAAAGTCCTGGTCCCTTTTGGATTGTGTGTGTCAGTGAATGAGTGTTTGTGTATAAATGGGTGTGCGCATGCATGTATATATGCATGTGTGCTGGTCCCTGCCCTCCCTCCCCTCCCCTCCCACTCCACGGGCGTATAATAGGATCCCCGGGGAGTCGGCAGGGGAGCTTTTTGGTCCCCCTCTCTCTCTCTCTCTCCCTCTTCTGTGGTGGGGCTCAGCACTTTGGCAATCCTCTCCTCTCCCACCATCCCTCCTCTATCCCTCCCTCATCCCTCCGTCCCTCATCCGTCCATCCCTCATCCATCCATTCTGGCCGTAACGCTGATGGACGTCAGCAGCCGAGCAGATTTATAGCACAGGAGGGGATACAGTGCGAGTGTGTGTTTTTGTTGTTTAGGGGGTGCAGAAGGTTCTCTCTCTTGTCGTGTGTGTGTGTGTGTGTGTGTGTGTGTGCGTGCGTGCGTGCGTGCGTGCGTGCGTGGGAGGCAGGGCATTACACATCGCTCCGAGCCATACACGCTCCTGCGCGGAGACAGTAGGCCCGTATGAACAGACCCGGTCCTGAGGCAAACTAGAGCGCCTGCTTGCTTTTTTTTCTCTGTGCGCGGGCGCAGGCGCGGGGGTGTGTGCGCACGTGCACTGCGCGGAGCTGCCCCCGAATGGCACATGCGGCAGCGATCAGAGGACGACCTCCAATAACACAACTTGTTATTTACTCGTACATCATCTCAGCTTATTCCAGCATGCGAGCGCACGGTCCGCCGGGCCCGTCGATACGTCTGAGGAAACTAGTGACATTATTGAGCAACAAGGTGTGTCCATGAGGGACTAATGCGATTGCTTTTAAGCCATGGATTTTTCAGGCGAAATGTCAATGTATTCATTATTCATTCCACCAAAGTGTCTGCCGGTGATGTGCGGCTTCACGGCAGGCCATTCATCGTTTCACACACACCAGACCCAGATTTCTTTCTTCGGTTATCAATCCGGGGCCTATTGAGTAGGGGGGAAGGCTGCGTGTTGGCAAAGGCTTCGCTCAAGCTGAAAAACGAGGTGTGGATTTGTGGCCCGGGAGCTAAGGTGGCATGCATATGGACACATTTCTTTTCCTGTGTAAACATTATCAGGCCGGGCAGAATAAAAGTGGAGCTAAGAATAGGCATCACGACTCTCAACTGCCAGGTCAGGGCTTCAACTGCTCCTCATTTCACTGCCCCCCCCCCCCCCCCCCCCCCTTCCTCCGCCCCCCCCCCCCCCCCCCCCGCATTGGGTACGGACGCTCACATTTGCAGTGCTTGTCGCAGAGCGCGGCCTGCCTCATGTCACACAGGCGTATGGAGCCCTTGCTGCTGCTGTAGGCGAAGGTGTGACACTGCTGGGGGTGGAACTCCGCCGAGGTGATGACCTCCGTCAGCTCCTCCATGTTGGCCGGCTTGATGTCCACGATGTCTGAGAGACGGGCGCTAAGGACCAATCCTGAGGGGCATTGAATATATATATATTTATGCGGGGGACCCTGAATCACCACAAACCCCAGCCGCTATCGGCCCCTGTACATATCAGACGGACTGGCACGGGAGGATACTGAAGCTGCGGTCGGTGATCTCCAGGTTCCACAGGTTCACCCGGAGGTCGTCCGTGGAGATGTACGTCTGGAGGTCGGAGTTGACGGAGATGGAGTTGATGTGGTAGGTGTGGGCGTTGCTGAACACGCGCCTGGCTGTGGCCTCCACCATCAGGTCCATGGGCTGCAGCACCGGCACCTGCGGGGGAGGAGGGACAGACGCTTGAAGTCGGCTTGGAGCGACACAGGACTCGATGCACTTTGATGACGATTTTAGCTGGAGGCCTGGGTGCCGCGCGTTCGCCAGCGTGCGTGTATGTGTGCGTTTGTGTGAGGCGCCCCAACGCGCCACCCCAGGGACTCGCGTGACGTTCACTCCACAAATCGTAATGTAGCCGAGGCGGAGGAGACGGGGGGCTGTTTGATGAGCCGTTCCCATCAGATTGTGAATATGTGCCACACGTCGACGCAGTGATCACACACACACACACGCACACACACACACCACTGAAGAAGACCTCACTTGTTTGTGTGGGAAGGAGAGAAATAAAAAAAAATGGGAGGTGGAGAGAGAGATGGCCCGAGGGCAACGCAGGGCCCTGCTGAGGAATGATAACTGAACTCTCTCTCACACACACACACACACACGTTCACTCGTAAACACACACACACACAGTTTCACAGCGCTGCTCCGGCTTCAAAGCCACTCGGCAGCAGTCTGCACGCAGCCCCCCCCCCCTCCCCCGTTGGCCAGATAAAACCCAGACAAAGAGAGGCGGGAGGGGAGGGAGCCGGGAGAACAAATCGGCCGCTTCTTCCCTCGTTCAGCGGTCGTTCTCTGGCACCGGCAGAGAGACATGACAGCCCAGCGGGCTGCTGCGTCTCCGTGGGTGTCGCTTCATTTCCATGTCTTTCACCGGCCGTCCAAGAGAGACACGGACCGCATTAACCCATCGCCCCCAAACGCTGGCGGCGACAGGGTTCAGCTTGGCCCCGCAGCTTCCCGCTGGATTCCTCCTCTTTACAGCACGGAGGGATGGAATTTGGGGGTATCCATATTTTCCTTTCTGAAGAAAGCCACTCGTACTTTTGCAAATGGTAAAAATACGTCATAAATATGTGATTTTAAAAGTAGTTTGTTCCCCTTGAAGCAGCACGTCCCAGTCGCGTGGAACTCACTTCACAAAGTTTATGTTTAAAGGGATATTATTATTATTATTATTATTATTTCATAATACTTTGATGATTAAACCTATTTTGGTCATTTGTTCTTCCTCCTCCTCCTCCTCCTCCTCCTCCTCCTCCTCCTCCAGCGCTTTCTCGCCCTGCACAGATTTCACAGCCTGTAAACAGGATTGCCACAGTCCCGGCCCGTCCTCCAGGTTGCCATGATCCCCTGGCCAGCCAGACAAAGAGGGACAGACACGCTGAACACAGCACTAATCTACTATGGCAGACACACACACACACACACACTCTCACTGACAGTGGCATATTATGTGCCCCGCTTGCCTTGTGTGGAAATGAAAGTGGTAGCGGAGTGATAAGAAAGAGAGGATGATCCTTTCGTGGTCTTCACCTCTGCGCTCGTATCGATCACTCCTTCCATAATTCTTGACCCGGTCGGAGTTGAAACTAGCCCCGAAGATTGAGTGCGCGCTGGACGTGTCAGACTGACAGTTACGGGACTGAAAACATTCAGCTGCTATTTAAAGCGAAACGCTGCAGAGGTGTATCACAGTCGGTGTCGCGAAGGTGCAGGATTAAAGGCTAGACCGAATGCTAAATGCTGATTTCATCCGCTTATCTCGACTCCAAATGTGCAAACTCAGGACGGGCAACTGTGGCAGGCAGGTTCACGGCAGGAAAAGCGTGTGTCATTAAAAAAAAAAAAAAAAAAAGGAAATGAATGTTCCAGTTTGAGGGGTGAGTCTAAAGATGCTGGAAGGATCCCTGAGATTGTCGCTTCAGACTCAGAGGGAATCTTCCCGGTCGTCAAATCCTGACCTGCAATTTGACTTTTAACACATCAGCAAGACAAGGCACGGAGGTGCGCCACACATTTCTGGTCGGTGTTAGGCCCCAGGACGTTTGTGCCACCTCTTACCCGCAGCGAGGTGATGGTCGACGGGTCTCTGATCCGCCCGTCGTCATCCTTCAGGTTGTAGCCCTCCGGGCGCTTATCCCTCTCGCTGATCTTCCACAGCTTCACCGTCTTGTCTGGTGTGGACACATCACACACAAACGCACACAAACACACAACACGTACAGTTACGATACAGATCGTGGCTCACACAATCACGGTGTTGCTCAGAGACAAGATGGAGGAGGGGGGGGGGGGGGGGGGTGGCCAATCTGGCACGTAGTTGGGCAGAAGCCAGCGAGGATGATGAATGGCGGCTCCTGTGTATATTCTGATGTCACTGATATCAATCTACAAGTTGAGTGCGTTTTCCACGCCGCACTGTGCGCTTCCCCCCCCTCCAAGGGCCATCTGTGCGCTTTTTCAATACTGCCATCCCATATACACCGGTTACCTCCCGGGGGAGGGGGGTGGCCAATCTGGCACGTAGTTGGGCAGAAGCCAGCGAGGATGATGAATGGCGGCTCCTGTGTATATTCTGATGTCACTGATATCAATCTACAAGTTGAGTGCGTTTTCCACGCCGCACTGTGCGCTTCCCCCCCTCCAAGGGCCATCTGTGTGCTTTTTCAATCCTGCCATCCCATATACACCGGTTACCTCCCGGCTTCCCGCTCTGTTAAAGTTGTTGCCTTTTTTTTTTTCTTCTTTTAATTTCCACTGTGAATATTGGTGTCGGAGCAGCTAGGCCACCGCCGCCACAGGAGCCGCCGCCATCTGCGCGGTGGCAGCCACGCGTGAAGCCCCGCAATCTGTAAGATGTCTATCCGGGTGTGATGCCTGTGCGCGCGCGCGTGTGTGAGTGCGTGTTTGTTTTGTTGATAACATGCACGTGTGAGTCTGCTGGTGGCACTTGCTCAGTCAAGCGAAAGACCGCTGCTTTTGTGGCAATATTCTAAAAGGCCTTTTTGGGACCAATAACGCCTCCTTTCACGTCAGCTGTGGATCTGACCGTTCCGCAGCGTGAGGAGCCGACGGTGCCGCTTGCCGACACTTTGGCTGACTAACTCTCCACCCACGCTTGGACGCCGCCACGCCCCATTCATTGATCCTTTGACCGCTCCTACCGAGGCGGCCCGTAGCTAAGCGACTGACCGTTGGTGGACAGCAGGAAGTAGGCGGCGTTCTGCTGAGGAAGCCATTTGATCTTGTTGATCTTCTCCTCGATCTCCAAACTCTTCAGGTAGTCAAACTCCGGCTCGTGGCTCTGGAACGTGCTGTACACGTTGTACTCCCCTCGACGCTGGGGCTGGCTCTTACTCTGCGGAGGGAGGGAGAAACTGTCAGAGGCCGAACGTCCAGGCTGTAGGTTGAAAATAAGTACATTGGGTTTATTAGTAGAACTATCTCCCATCGGAGCCATGTGGAGAAATGAATGTCTTATGTGAAATGTTGTTTTTTTTTTGGTAGGAAATGTTTGCTGGTCGGCTTTCTTGCCAAGAGTTCCAAGAGCAGATTGATATCCTCCTCGTGTCCATCTGTTAAATATGGACCAGATTGCTTAACTTAGCACAAAGATCTAAAAAGGGAGGAAACAACCGGCTTTTTTTTTAATTTCCTCAAACTCCTCCTTCAATCAGTAGAAATATGATTGCGGGTGCCACATTTATACGGAATGCAAATAGATCTAGAAACGGTCCTGTAAAGGCTTCTTCACATTCTTCACCGGATGTAAAACTCTACAAGCGCTTTTCATTCAAAAAAGTTTCGGGTTAGTCATTGGGAAACTCGGCATGTTATGGAACCATTATGGCGGTTTGCGTATCCGGTGGGGGTGTGAGGACCTCTGTAGCTGTGTTTCCTTTTTTTCCTGCATTTACCCAGAGTCAATGAATTTCCACCATTGCTTTTTAAATACACCCCTTAGTCCTTTCAAATTAAGCAGTCCAACGTCAGTGTTTTTCGAAGGCTGCCGAATCCTTCCAGCAGAAGGGGCAGCGTAATAAGTGTTGCGTTGTTGACATTTCCTACCTCCTGCTCCCTCTGGAAGACGACGACTCTGCCTCCTTTATCCCCGGTGGCCAACAGCTCCCCCGTGGAGTTAAACTCCACCGTCGAGATAATGTCAGCTGCAACGCAGGAAGCAGAGCGGAGAGAAAAAATGTCAGTGTGTGACATGCGAAGAGCTGTCGGGGTAAAAGTCAGACAAAAAAAAAAAAAAGAGAGAGGCCTTTAAAATGAGATGTGGTTACGGTGAGAACATAGAAATAACCCGTTCGGGGGGGACTCCTTGCCTCGTCTGGAGAAATATGGGTTAGGACAAACCACCGCATGACTCACTGCGTGATAGCAAGTCATTTCGGCCCCGTGTCTTAGTGAAGTGAGCCAATCTGTGGCATTTAATTGCATTGCTGCTTTTTCAAAGGACACTTTCGCCGCACTAACAATGCCATTCATCTCTCTCCCCGTGGGCTGCGGGACCCCGTGCTGCTCTGCGGCTCCTTCATTAAAAAAAAAGCACGGCCGAAAAAACCTTTCAACCACGCACTGCTCTGCAGAGGATGTGTGTCACTGCCCAGTTTTTTAACCCAGTCTGTGCGGAAAACAAAATCGAATCAGAAAATGGCCTCATTTATTCTGCATTTCCCATATTTCCCAGAGCCTCCGCATAGCTACAGTATAATTCCATTGAATATTAAATACCAGACACCTTACCCTTAAGGTCGTTTTTTTGCACATCTGCCTCAATTTAGGAGAGGCTAATGGCGACTGTAATTATTATACAGCCCCGGGGCCAAAAGGGCAAAGCATAATGTCTGTCTCTCACACACACACACGCACACACACACACACACAGACACACACGCACACAGTTTGAGAGTGACAGTAATATTAGACAGAGATAGAGAGAGCGAGCTTGTTGTGTTGTATATGCCCCCCACCCCCCCACACGCCCTCTGTGGACCTGCTACTGGCAGAGCCCTCAACAGGAGAGGGGAATGTTGCTATGGAGACGGTTTCCATCTCTAGTAGCAGTCGGAGGGGTTTATATGCGGTTGTGCATGAATGTGTGGTTTTGTGTGTGTGTGTGTGCGTGTGTGCGCCATTCGCTCTCAGAGTCGGTTGCTGATGCTAGCTGTAATTCTGCAGACAGAGAGAGAGAGAGAGAAAGAATGGTGCAATACAGTGAAATCCTGCCAATGCATCTAGGGGAAGGACGTGTGTGCAATTCAATGCAGCACACAACTTCAGACAATAGGCCAGGCTCTCCTCCTCACACCCAGTGCACGCTAGAAATGACGAGGCGTCACGTTGCGGTGCATGTGTGCGTCCTCCCCCTCGTTCCGTTTAATTGTTGAAAAGAGAAAGCCACATTCAGAGATGAGACCGGAGGGATTCCTGTGGCCAGGCGTTGGTAATGAGCCGAGCTGGGGGGGGGTGGAGAAAATCCTAATCATATTTGAATTGGGGAAACTAATAACTTTTTCAAAGACAAGAGACACTGTGACCTAATTACATCCTGGGAGAGCCCCACTGACACACCCTATTGATGTGGCATACTGTACAATCTCGCACATGCACGCAAAAAAACCAACCCATTTGACTGTAGTTATCACGCTTTCTATATCTACCCATATTGATGCACAAAGTCTCACACGCACACACACACACACACACACACACAATTGTGTCTGCCCCAGCACCGTCAGGCCAAAGCCGCTGGTGTGAATCGAATGGAATCGGCTTAGCAGTCAGCATTCTCGAACCAGAGGCTGCCCCTCTCTTTTTGTCCTTCATATTCCTCCCTGTCTCCCCCACTCGCTCGCTCCTCTCCCTCATCATCCACTGCCACTGAGGGGGAAACAGTAATGGATGGATGCCATTTAACGAGTTTACACACGCGTACACCCTTCAATCACCTCGGTAAATGAAGAATCGGCGGAGAGAGTCAGCGAGCTGAGACTCATGACGTGATGGAACGCTTCCCTAAATGACTTTTTCCTTCATGCAAATGGATTCTAACCAGGGAGCCTCGGCCACTGATGGAGTCGTGTTTGAAAGTGCTGTCTGGCATTTTCTTTTTTTTCTTTTTTCAAATGAAATTTCATTATAGGGGGAAAAAAATGATTAGCGGCAGAACAGCAGGTGGGCGGCGTCTCCTGAATGCTTTCCACAGGTCGGGTCAGATTTTTATGACGGGGATTGGAACTAGCAGCTGGTCGGGCGATTGGTCTGATCAAATGCGTACTTACACACAGTCTCTCACACACACACACACACACGGATTTATCAGCAGACCGTAACCAGATGAAGCCCATAAATCCCGTGGCCAGCCAGGTCTGACACAGACAGGTCAGCGCTTCCCGATGCTGTGATGCTCCAGATAACACACATCCATCACCAGCAATAATAACGCACACAAGCCCGTTGTTGTCCGGCCGCTGGGTTGTGTGGTTGTGCGAGTGAATTACAACGGGCACGGCACCGCTCTGATCCATTTCTATCTCCCCCCACCTGAACTGCAATAACACCCTTCAGCCTTGAGCCCAGCATCAAACCGATTGGATGGAAACATAGATATGCATTGATTTTGGAATGAACAGAGTGCACGAGGAGCCAGAAAGGCAGGGAGAGGATATTGAGTGTATTTATAGAAGCCCGAGTTTGCAACATCTATCACACATAACAGAAGGGGCCACTAAAAGAAATGATTGCGAGGGCAGGGGGGATTCTGGGGAGGGGAGGTGTGTTTGTCTATGTAGGTCAACAAAAAGATTGTACAGAGAGTCCCATCGGCACAGAGGCGAACAAACACCAAAACAGTCGCACCCTAACCTTTAGACGGCACGTAATCCTGTCAGGGGTTGAAATCGAGCGAACCAAAAAAACAAAAAAAAAACACTGACAGGGGGGACGGGGGGGGGGTGCGTAAGGCCCACAGGGCCCAAAACGGTTCAACTGCATGGGGAGACAGTTGTGTAAGTGTCGTGGAGTAATTCCAAGGGTGCTTTGTTAGCGTCAGACACGCAGGGGAGAGGATTACGGCACCGGTGCTGAGCCGCCTGCGTCAAAGGATCAGGCCGCCGGATAATTCGGCTCCGCCGTCTTTCAGGCCCGACTCTCTCTCTCTCCTTCCTGCCCTGATGATAATCGACGATGTGTGTCGGTCAGCACGCCGTTTTCATCCCGCAACATGCAACGCACACGTGCAAACTCACTGTGCGCATCAAAAAAGCCCATTTCTGAATAAGCTTCATTTCACACCGGCAACGACAAAGATCAAACGCGTTTATTTTTTTTTGGAGCCCAGCTAGCTACCCTGGTATCCAGCCATAGGATGAAGGCTTTATTAGTCTTAAATAGCCGCACACAAAGCTCTCTCCATCTGAAGAGCCCGACTCTTTGCAAGATCCGGAGTGAACAAGCTAATTAACCTGGTTTCTACAGGATCCGACCCTCGAGATTGAGGGTGTGTGCGTTTGTGTGTGTTTGTGCTCTTTTTGTGCATCTTGTGTGTACGTGTGCTTCTCTGCGCTCCTCCCCCCCCCCACCACCACCACCACCACCACCACCACCGCAGGGAGTGGAGGGTGAAATGGGCGAGACATGTTACTGCGTCCCCTCCTCACACTCCATTAACACACCGGCGTGGCACACGGCTGACTGCAGACACAACACCGGCCGGGGCGAAACGTACGAGGAGTTCAGGGTGTGTGGGGCAAAAGAGTGATTGATTCGCGCAACTACTAAGCTGCATACCAAGAGGAATCATTTAAAATGCTTGTTATTTGGTATTCTCTCAGAAATTGAAGACGCAGAAGGGGGATGGTGAGGGGGCGGGGAGAAGACAGAATTATAATCCACCACCAAAACAAAAACTCTCTCTCTCTCTCCTTCTCTGTCTGTCTGCGCTCCCTTTCATCTCCCCCCTTGTTTTCAAGGCTGCCATGAATCAAAGATGAGATTCCTGCCGCACAAAAAAAAACCCAAGTACACTGACCTCATCACAAAAACATGAGGTATCTTAAGCAACGCTGCTTCCTCGACGCGCAGTTAAAAAAAATACAAATGTATCCCATTACAAAGTCCAGAAAGGTCAAACGCTGCTCTGCCTGCGGGGCCAGCGGTGACTCAAACACCGCACATCTATCACAGCGGCACCTCCGATCTACTCTCCAGGAAGCTATTTTGTGGTTGAGACTCTTTTTTTTTTTGCAGTCATCCTACAGTAGCAGCACCTCGGGTATTCCTTCAATAAATTCTCATTAAATTTTCATGGGGCTGCAGACTTAATAAGAAGCTAATCAGGGGATGAAAGCAGCTGCTGAATAAGGAGTGTGACTCTCCCCAACTTCACAGCTTGCCATTAAGCCCCTTCACCCCCCCCCCCCCCCCTCCCCACACACAAGAGCATTATGGTTCTTGTGCGAGGTGCCGGGGCGTGGGGCCTCTGCATTCTGTGGGTTGCGTATAGTGAATAATGGATGGGACCTGGGGGTGTGCTGGGCTAAGTCTTTTTTTATGTCGGGGTCCTAAAGTGTGGCCCCAGGCTGTTTGCCTTGGCTCACTCCTGCTCTCATCAGCAGCAGCAGCAGTAAAAGCTGCGAGCTCCGTGTTGCAGGACTGCGTCAATATTCAGCGAGGCTACAGGGGTCACGTCGTACTCAGGCTTGTACTCGCATCAGACAGACATCGAGTAGAAGCAGCGAAGGCAAGAGAAGGAGAGAGAGAAACATGGGAGGGGGGGGGCGGGCGGGGGGAGCGCAGGAGGAAGGGATTACATGTCCTACCAATAGATCTTCAGGTCATTGTTCCGGCGGATAAATTGTAAAAGACCAGAAATCAATACGGAAGCAGACGTCGGCCCTGCCTCACAGCCAGGAGGCCATTTGCATTTTTACCTCCGATGTGGCGCTTTGGCTTTGACAGTTTCATTCACAATCGAACACGTTCGAGGGCGGAGATGATAAAAAATGAGCCGAGACCCGTGTAGTGGGCGTGTAACAGTGCATCGACGTAACGCGCACTAAAAACACGACGGCAGCGAGAAACGCACGCCCTCCATCCGGGCGCCATCAGAATAGTCTCATCTGTAGGCGGCTGCTGGATACAAATTAGGAGACTTTTTTTTCCCCCCTACCCAACTGTGAAGGACCAGCAGAGCCTCGCTCACACCAGTGTGCACACGCACAGTCAGTGTAACCACCCACGGTCCCACTGAGGCGTGGGATTGGTGTGAGGCAAAGGTCAGCAGAGAGTGACATCATTAAAGTGTCCTGCTGCCGTGGCATAGCTCGAGGGGAATCCTCACCAGCTCACTGACACTCATCAGGGACCTGTGTATGCATGTGGGAGTGTGCGTGTGTGTATGCATGTGTGAGACTATGTGTGTGTGGTCTGAATGGACTATGGACTAGGCCTGATGGAACATGTGCACTTTAGTGAATTTATGAGTATCGGCAATGGACCTAGACATTGGCTCATATGATCTTTGGCCGCAGACTGATTTCACACCATTTAAGAGACACAGAGTGCGATAGTGAATGGACACACACACACACCCACCCACCCACCCACTCACACACACCACATACTCATTGATGATATATGCGGTGTGACAATCTGCCATAAATTATAGCTGTAAAGAAATAGCAAAAGTAGACATGTCATTGTTTGAAAAGCCCAGATGGGCCAGAGCCCAGACAGTCCCTTCTTTAAGGAGACACCTTTTACAACCTGTAAAACTGTAATCCACTTTCTCTTGATCTGAGGAAGGAGACGGAGTGAAAGAGAGAGACGGGGAGAAGCTCCCCTCCCGTTTTTTTTTTTTTTTTTTCATCTCAGCGCACACATCACACAAAGATATCCATCACACACCCACTCCCACCCCCCACTTCACTTCCTCTCGCCATGAACCAGTTACTGTGTGTTCAGCGATGACAGGGAATCATCTATAAGTGCTGCGAGCTGAGCAAATGATGATGCTCTCCTTCATTTAAATGAAAAAATATGTTGAAGAACGAGAGGATTTTTCCATCCGAGCTTTGGCTGCCTCCCCCCCTCCAACCTGCAGCGGCATCAGTTTCCTGAGCTAATGGTAAATCCAAGAAGCCATTGTGGCCTGATCCACCCCGCAGCCACAAACACCCTCCAACAACCTTAACTCTACACTAGCATTCTCGTCCATTCCTGTAGACAACTAAAGGCCAGATGATTGATTGGTCAATTATGGGACAGTCGATCATATTTCAAATTAAAATCAGTTTCTATTTTTTTCTATTCTCTATACCCTGGCAAAAAGGGGATTTAAGGCTTCCCAGTGCTACTAGAGACTATCAATAAAAAATGTCTGCAAAATGTTTACTTATTGGTTTAGAACAGGGCAATAGTTGAGGTGAATGTAGTTGATTGTTCAATTGATCAATAAGCATAGAATCATGTGTACTCATTATATAGTATGGAAATCTCGGTTATATCATTATCGCGTCTGTTCTGCATAAATCATATATGTGAAACGAGGTAGTACTGAGATCACTGATAACCCTACATCTGTGTTTTATGTTTGGTCAGTGAACTGTGCAGCATTAGGATCCAATCATTGGTGGAACATAAGGAAATAATCAATCATCAAATAGTGAATAGGCCGATGTGCAAGAGACCGACGTGTGAGCAGCATTTATAGCTCTGCAAGAAAACAGCCATTGTTAAATGCGTGGTTATGTAGATGTACAGTAGAACGATGTGAGAGCGTGTGTGTGTGGGAGAGGGAGAGAGAGAGAGAGAGATCCATGTTTCACTGTGCTCCGCTGCTGAAATCAGGCCACCTTCTCTGCCTCATTCTTTCAACAAGTGACCACAAACTGAGGAGATTACCATTTCTGTCATCATTTATTGATGACGGCATGCCGACTGCAGATTCCAGTCACCAAAGCAGCTTTACTCCCTCGCACACATACAGATTAAAGGCCTGATTCCCATGGTCAGGATGAACCTCCTGAAATAGCAGGTATCATGGAAACCACGTCATGCCACTGACACCACTACCATACATGAATGTGAATATCCTCAAGGCATTATATTATGTCCAAATCGATCCTAAATGATCCAGGCCATTAGGCACAATGCATATGGTGCATTTTTTATTTTTGATATCAGCTCAGCAGCCGACTGCTTCAAGTTGTAGGCTTATAGTGCTTTTTTTTCCCACCCCCATCGTCATCATCAGTTTCAGTACCTTCGGTTGCATAGTTGTGGTCGCGAAGGAAGCTGTTGTTGATTTTCCGGGTGTCACTCTCCTCCTCCATTGATAAATCGGCTGGTTTCGGGATGCTGAAAGCGGCAGACCTGCTTCCATCCTGCCCGGTGTCGTCAGCAGGCGGGCTGCGGGGCCAGCGGGGGGCCTGTCATGGCTCCAGGTCTCCGGTGGAATCAACAAATCCCCGTTCTAAATACCTGTGAGGCCGAGGATGATGATGCCAATGATGAAGATGATGAGGGGTCCGGTCCACTCCTCAGGGCGCATCCGACATCCAACAATCCGCGGCGCGATGATTCCAACAGTGGAATTTAAAACAAATCCTAATTATTAACCAGCATCCTCTGCTTCAGATCACTCGTCAGCATATATATTTATCTCCCCCTAAAGAAATACAAACATGCACACTTTCACCGCAGTGCGCCGTGATTAAGGAAATGAAGGAGATGTTGCGTCTTCTTGGAGGAAGCTGAATCCGCAGCAGCGCACTCCCTGAGTCTCTTCTGGAAGAGATTTGAGCGGAGGCAGGCTGGATTTACCCCCCTCCCAGTGCCGTCGGGGCGGTGCGGGATTATGCGTCAACAAGCCTCGCGGCGATCCCCACAGTCTTCGCGTGTCCTTAAAGTTGCGTCCCCCTCCTGAGCTCCGGACCCTGCACAGCCCTCCGTGTCCCGTCCTGTCTGCGGCGCAGCTGACTCACTGCGCAGGGCTGCGCCTCAGCTGAGCGCGGCCCCTCCCACCCCGCCTGCCTGGCTCTTTAAAAACCACCGGCAGCAGTGGAGAGATGGAGTCCACCATCGCAGCCCGGTGACCACCGACCGACCAGCCTGACAGATGCCCACAGGGGGGGGGTTTATTAAAGCTTCTGTCTATCCTGCACGTCCATGCGTCCACCCGGCTGCAGAGGCATCCAGGCAGCCATTATCTGAGCAAACTTAGCGCCGAGCTTTTCATTCCTCTCTGCGTGACCCCAAACGGCACCTACTCCTTGCCAGCAGGAGACAAGAGAAGCTTTATGTGACGATGATGTGTTGTTAGGATCGCAGGACATGGCACATTTCTGTCCCCACGTTTAGGACAGCGTGAGCGTGGAGCGCAGATTCGGAGATGTCAGGAGTGCACAGGGATGTGTGGAGTATAGAGAGAAGACTCCAGAAAAAAAAAACCCAGACACTGATTAATTAGATTAGTAAGGGCCACCGTCTGCGCCTCTTTCTGGGAAGATCTCATTTCCATTCAGAGTTTAATAACACCACACATCTCAGAGTCTTCATCATCTAATCATAATCTTTGCTGTGTGTGTGTGTGTGTGTGTGTGTGCAGTCTGTGTGTGTGTGTGTGTGCAGTGCATCCCTGCCCCTTATCTACTCACTTTACCCTAAATCTCTGTGCTCCCACAAAGGGAGCGGGCATCTGCCCGGCGCGAGCCTCCACACGGACACACACACATCAGCCGAGGCAATAAAGGGATTTCGGAGCCCCCTCTCCTAAATGCATTATAGCCCTCTAATCCACAGGACCATTTGCACACCCAATTCTCTGCTCCTCTCCTAATGGGGATCTGGCTGTGACAGAGGCAGGCTGCTCATAAAAAAAAAAAAAAAAAAAACAGGGCCTTCCTACACACGCTATTTTACACCCCATCACCCTCCAACCTCCATCTCCATCCGAATACGTTTCGGGGCATTATCCATGCAGGGGGATAATGAAGGCTGCTGGAGCGTTTGGGGCGAGGGCCCCGTGGTCCACACACTATTTACAGTCTCCTGCTCCCCTGATGAAATCTGCAGAGGAACGCTGTCATCCTTGACCCTCTCGGATCGGACCGAGCGGCCGTTCAGCAGCGTTTCCCCAAATCTATATCAATATCTAAACAGGCACTATACGAGGACAAAAGAAACACACACGCGCAGGGCTTCCTCTCCCGCTCCACTCAGGCTTCTTCCAAGCTACAGCTGAGCGGCGAGTCTGAATGAGATGGAAATAGAATCAGCGAAAGAATATTTCGAAGAATGGAGCGGCATGGACGAGAGGTTCAGAATTGTCAGATTCAGCTCAGGAGGTTGAGGGGGGGACGTGTGTGTGTGTGTGTGAGACTGACGGATAAAGGGCAGGAGTGGCAGTTAAAGGCACAGCCATATTTGACTGTATAATGAAGGAGTGAGTGGAGGGTACCTCTCTGTGCCGGAGCCGGGGATCAACGCCACCTCCCTAATAACATTCAGCCTCCGTCCCGCTCCCCGTGCATATATGCCAATCTTATTTTTCCTTTTAAACCCTTTCATTTCCACATGCCCGACTCCCCCGCCCCCATCACAATCTTCCTTCAGTGGCTCCTGGGCCAGATCAAAGCATTATCACTGATTGGAAACCAGTTGTGTCTCTTTTTCAAAAAAAAAATCAAATCCCAGGTTCATGCTTTGTGAAAAAAAGTTTCTCTTTGGATTATTAAATCTCCTCTCCTCCGCTCCTCCGGCTGCTTGTTCTCCTCCGGTACCTCACCTCTCTTGTTCATCACACTCCGTCTCTCACCGGGCCCCCGGTGGAGAGACCAGTGACGGCGCGTCTGACTACACACAGCTGCGGCGTAGTCAGACTCGCAGGAAATGCTCGGGGGAGCCCCCGGAATTGGAGAGCGTGTCCTCGATTCTCCTCGATGGCGTGGACAAAGTGGGTTAAATTAGGCTCTGCCGGCACCAAACATAGGGACACAATCACATGCCGATGATATTTCAGTCACGCCCAATTGCCTTCCTTGATGCGCGGTAATTGCTTGACCTGGGGACGCCGGCGTAGGGCCACGGGAGGCAAAGGAACGCTGTCTGCATACCAAACAACATATAGGAGCACATGCTTGCACACACAGCAAAGACGTGTGACGCTACAGCACCTGCACCACACGGTTAGGCGCCCACATTAACTGCAGTAATCTAATATCTCAGAATTGCAGTCGATACTTGATATCGACCACTGGATAATGTCTGCTTTAAATAGGCTCGATATTGATTATTTTCCTCCAGTTAATCCCCCAATTTGGCAGATCAATCCCATAGCTATTTGCCCTGCATCATATACAGTATATATTGTTTGATTTTGTCACCTTGTACATATTATATTATTAGGACATCCTCGAGTTTGACAAGCGGGGGGGTTGGAGTTCACCAGGACCATCACCATTCAGTCGCATGAGAGTCTCCCTCCAAACATCCACGGGCTTCCATTAGCCATGCAACCCACCCTGGCATTAAGAGCAGCGAAACACACGGGGGTAATAGGATTGCCCCGGCAGTCCATCTGTCCCGGGCCCGGATACACCTGCTCGTTCTTTTCGCCCTTCTCACACACACACACACACACACACACACACTCAAACGTGTAACTGCCACGAGGAGTAAGACAGATGCTGAAAAACACACGCTCGGAGCTTCGGAGTTTATAGTCTGCTGGCTTAAAAAAAAAAAAAAAAAATGCAATGTGGCTACTGTTCTCTTAATGGGGTATAGATGGAGATGCATGGCGGTGGGGCTGATGAGCGGCTGGGGGGAGGGAGGCCGAGGAGGAGAGAGTGCCTGGGAGCAGGATGAGAGAGAAAGATAAAAAGATGGATGTTAAGTTTTGGTAGGGGGCATTAAATCAAGCCTAGGGGCTGTGCCTAAATCTGCGGGCTTTACTCTCGGTGTCATTCCAATTACATCAGGATGAGACTAATGCTCCATCGCGCAGAGACTTCAGACCAGCAGGATTGGATTTTCTGTTTCCCCCTGACTCTCCTTTGCCCCTCCCCCCCTCTCCCTCTCTGTCTCTCTCTCGCTCTCTCTCTCTGCCTCCCCTGATAATGAATTAATTGAAAAGAATGCATGTACAATTATTAGCACAGGACGGAGCATTTTGGTTGAGAATTAATCAACCGGAATTATTCTGTTTGAAGTCATTTGGCTATTTAGGCTCTAGTACACCTCAAGGGACACACACACACACACACACACACACACACTCATGACCCATATGGATGTCAACACATGCTGGCATCCTATCACAAAAACACACATACGACACCGATTCGCAGTTGTTAGAATGTTCAAAGCAGCAAAGCTACACAGTGGCGTAAAGGTGAAGAAGCATTTGCAGATTGTGGATTTAGATTGTTTTCTTTATTGTGAATATTCCTCGTCGTCTCTCTGAGAGGACACAAATGCCACTTAACAGAAAAAAAATCATTGCATTGTACCTCGCCGGTTGCTAGGAAACTGCAATTGCACTGGCATTGCAACGCAGCACAACAGCTGTCTACGCACTTGGACAATTAAGATCTTAAAATGCCATTATTTTGCTCGTATTCATCTCAATAAAGGTTCAAGCGTGTCCCAACACGATTTTTACCGGTGGGGTTAATGGGCCGAACGCGAGGGGGTCCGTGTTCCGAGCGGGGCTGGATTTCATTAGTGAAATGATCAGTGATGCGTCGAGCGAAGAAAAAAAGGGAACAGATAGACAACGATGCGTGGCATCATTTGTGTTTGGAAAAGCTGGGACGCACTGTGTGTGTCATTAAGTATAGCTATATTTATCCCACGGCACTTTCCTCTCTGTGGACAAATGAAAGAGCGGCATGTGGAAAGTAGGTTAAGCAGGTTAGTGACTGTAAAGCTACCTTCCCATAAATGACCAGGGATCCAGGCACGGCTTAGGGCCGCGGACGCGCGGCTCTCCACGGAGCAGACGCTGGCTGCAAAACAAACCCAAAAAAAATACCCTGAACACGGTTAAAATGAGAATTCACATGTGGCGGTTGATAATATTGCACAGTTCAGTTTAATGATGCCATCTAAAAACCAAGCCTGGGGCCGCACCTTACCGGTATGGAACAAGTGAATAAAAAATGAAATAACGCTGATGACATTATACGAGCACGCGTGGCCATTACACTGGAATGATGTGGCACCCATTTAAAGACAATTACCAGAGCTTATAGACACCAGTATGATTTTCCCCTTGAAATATTTAACCCATTAGTGGCTTTTATTATTATTTGAAATGGTTTGTGTTTTGGACCGCAGCCATTCACCTCGCGCTCTGGGTGGATGTGACTGAGCATCTGTCACTATTTTTCGAACATTTATGGACTAAACTACTTGATTGATAATGGTTTTCTGCGAGAGCTGCAAATAGCGCATATATCCATTGTAAATAATCCACTGATTATTTTATGAATACATCAAATAATATGTTTTTTTTTATTCAAATTTGTTGTTATAATACATAATATGGCTCTTTAAGAAAAACAGTGAAATCCGCTTTCTTGTGGTGTACGTGCAACTGAAACTACGCAATGAGGCGCTAAGAGTTAATGTTGCTAATAGGAGCGGCAGCAGTGTAGGAAAAGCCTGACCCCAAATCTGAACAAGTCCCCTGCCTTCGCTTTAGAGCCGGTTGCCAGGGAGGGTTCCCTGCAGTCATGTTTCAACCAGCCCCATGTGACAACACAACATGTTCTCTTTGCACCTTGGCTGAAGACAACCCCCCCCCACACACACACACACACTGAATAAAAATGAAAAAAAAAATAGGCACACACGGCTTTATTACAATAGTCCGCACACGCACTTGGTCAACAACAAAGACAAACACATGCGAGCGTGTCACACTTAGAGGCTGTAATCTCCAGGAAAATCCCATTTGGCAGAGCAGCTGCCAGCGTGGATCACAGAGAGACTGCAGTCGCGGCGCCCACAGGGTGGCAAGCTGTCCGTCCACACTTTCCTGTCAGCCTCACACACACACGCACAGACACACACACAGACATTTGAAGAGGAGCTTTAGGTGGACCACTGTGACGATACATTCATGCCACTTGTTCTAATAGAAACACGTCCATGGGCTCACCCAGCCGGTTTCTCATTTTGAACAGAGCTTCGTTTTTATTGCTCAGCTGATCGATCCGGGATGAGGGATCTCTGCGGCAGCAGCCTCAGGGACTCCTGCGTTTCTGACATATAGCAGAGTGTCTGTTTGTCCTGCTGGCGGCCTGTCGAGAAGGCCATGACATGCAACGAATTAAATGATCGCCTCTTTTTTAAATCATGCCCATTTAATGAATGTAATCTGTCTATCTATCTATACGTGCACGTTTCCTTTTACAGTGCAGGCACTACAGTGCATACAGAAGTTCACACAATTTGACGCAACAAAGCCCCAGTGACTTCAGAGATAATCTTACAGCACCACCCTCTGGCAAAAGGAAATATCACACGCAAAGGCAAGAAAAAGGCCCCACAGCATAACAGCATAAATCTGTCAAGTTAAAAATGCTCCAGTGTGTAGATCAATGATGAATCGATCTAAGGCCAACGCAATATATACAATTCTGTGCAGTCAAGAGAGATTTACTGTTTATACTAAAGCAGGATTTTTTTTTACATTTGACCATTAAACTCTCTTTGTCATGGCTTCCCCGTGAGGACGGCCCACTACTCATCCTCCATTTCTCCCAGTGGCCCTTGGGCATTTATGGGCGTGGCTTAGCCTCTTTTACCTGCTCAGAGCGCACCTGTGATCCATCATCTCATTACTCCACTCCACTACAAATGACCGGGGCTTTCATCCGCTGGACACGCCAGATTGTGGTTAGTGTTTCATATTCCTTGCTCTGTGTAGAACCCATGTCCATTCTGCTCAAGAGGATTTATGGCTTCAGCACTCTAACTGAAGCAAAACTCTGAAGTAAAAATCCCTCTTTGGGTTCCCATTTTCCTGCAGTGGCTTGGGAAAAAAAAAACGGATTCACAGTTAGAGACTGAAAGATAAAGCAGCTTTGACAGCTTGGCCTAAACTTTGACACAGAATGTGAATTTTGACCCCACCATCACTTATTTATAAATCTCTTTGTGTTCAGTATGGTCAGTGGTAAATATAGCCACAACCCCTTGGGAACATTTATTGAGTGCTTTTCCTTTTTCTCCTCTCAGTTGCTGTCGGCTCTACTGCTGACTCACAAGTGAAGGCAAAACAATATATTCCCAAAACAGTACAAATATATATAATTAGGGTTTCTTTCTAAATATGCACAGTGATGCTGATTTATCTGTAACATCTGTATGTGAGTAAATATCAGCATCATTAGTTTGTTGGACAACTGAATGTCCCTCTGTGTGTGGACCATTGGTATTTTGGGGGACTCAGGATCATCTTCAGCCCTTTTTGTTCTACATAATGGATTTTAAGAGGATGGTGCAAAGAGGTTTAAGTGAGTGGATGTGAAGAAGGAAAAAAAGCTCAGGTTTGTGCTGGCCTCTGACGTGAGCATCATCGATGTCCTCTCCCTGTATCACTTCCTGCATCTGACGTGACAGCATGGATTATGGGATCCATATTTCCTTAACCTTTGGCTTCCGACACCAAGCAGAACTAATTATCCTGGCAACACTGAGGCCCGAGGGCCTGCCGGGGACCTCTGAGAAGAACAATCTGTGCGGGTTGGGAGACGTGAGAGCAGCCCCGTGGCCTGAGCGCGCAGCGCGGACGTGTGAGGTCATTCACGTGCTCACACGAAAGCAAACGCGCACACGCATGCATTTTCAGAGAGGAGCGGTGGGAAATGGCCACCGAGACTCCGACAGAGTAAAAAGACGAACGAGGAGCGAGTGAGCAAGTGTCCACAGGCGCGCTTCAGTGATCAAACAGGCAAAGTGGGGATGCTTCTTCATGAAACAGACATTTCCCGTGTGCCAGGCCGCTCCCCTGCTGCAAATCCACATCCCTGGAATCAGGACACACCGCTTCACACAAAGAGCTTTCATCATCACACAATCACAAACTATCCTTGCTTTATTTAACTCATTGTTATCTGACTGTAAACTGTCACTAACGATCACAGTCTCAGTTTTAAGTTGACACATACACACACACTCGCATACACACGCACTCACACACACACAGACACACACTGTGAAAGGTTTAAGTTTGGGGTAAACAGTAAACAGCCCCTGTGCCAGGACAGCTTGGCCTAGCCGCACACCGTCAATACTAATGACATCAGGACACAAAGTGTCACCATGGAAACCTGGAGGCCGCATCCCACACCCCTGTGTACCACCGGAAGGGCCGGATGGATGGAGAAAAACATCGAAGGTATGAGAAACTTAAAAAGGAGGGAGCCCAAAGGAAGGAAAGGAGGTGAATGAGGGACAGAAAGGTGAAGAGGAGGGAGAGAAGGGGTGAGCCAAGATATCGGGGAAAGGAGAGAGAGGGAGGGGAGAAAGAGGGTGAGCTGTGGGGTTCGGAGACACTGGTGGGGTCGGAGCTGGTGTGGAGCCAGAGCCGAGTGCTTGGTATGAAAACAGGCAGAGCTGTGTGCTGCAGCCAAGCCCCCCCCCCCCCCAAATCTGCACTCTCATCTTCTCCCCTCCCCCTCTTTCAACCGTCACTCTCTGTATTCCGCCGCCTGACCGCCTCTCCTCGACTCAGCAACACTTTCCCAACAGGCCAGATGGGTTCGATGAAATACACCCGTCTGTGCAAAGCCGTCTAAATCACTGTTCATGTTACTGCTGCTTTATTTCCGAGTACAGTTTTGCCAAAAGCTGCCAGAAGCTGCAGAAGTAGCTTTTGCACAATGTCACATTGAGCAGGCCTGGTATACGAGGCACGGGGCAGGTCATTAAAAAAAAAAAAATAATAAAAACCCAACGCCCCCACAGGATAGATGGGTCCAGTCACGTCAGGTCTTGGCCCTCAGTAACATTTACTGTAAGTCTTTCCCAAGCGTTAAATTAGCCGCCAGTGCGAAACTTAATTTGGGCTCAGTATAGTACTTTGTCACACACCAGGCACTGTAAACACATTTTATGCGAGGTGGGTCACACAGCAATTTGGTGGGATCAATCCCAGCCAATCATTGAGAGCCAAGGTTGAGACGAAAACTAAGCTCAGATATAACAGCCTTTATCTGCCTATCGACAATATTACAGAGTTAAACGTCAGACTGTGGTGGCTGGGTCACTGTAAGTTCATTTATTTCAAGGTTAAACTTGTCAGGGTGAGGACAACAGATAATTGTTTCTCTTAGAGAGTAACCATATTTTGTCCTCAATATCAATAATTCATTTTTAATCTGCTCCTTTTAATTCGTATTTATTTAATAGCATTTTATTTTTTTTGACAAATGTTTGTAGATAATAGGTAATGAATTCTCAGTCTGGACGGAATTTCGGATTTTTTTGTTTGTAAAGGTTGCATTAAATATCCAGAAGGAGTTTATGAATTACAAGTGTCTTTTTTTGGCGTGTAACTGCTACTTTCTAAATAAGTAAATCATTCCCAAGTAGGTTACAGTGTATTATGCTGGTTTAGAAATTTGATTATTCGCATAGGGTAACTCCACCATCTTTTTTCTTCCTGCATAACGAGAACAGCCATAAATAAGTTGTGTCCAGCTGTGTGTTTCAGTCAAAGTTTGCTGTATATAGATGGTGTTGAACACAACAATGAAAAATCTGACACCAGAGATACACAAAAATATAGAAAGACTGAGGCAGAGAGAGAGCTGCTTGCTGATTTATGAGTCATCGTGTGCCATTCAGACAGTTCTTTATGTGTGTGTGTGTGTGTGAGGCTGTGTGAGGCTGTGGGGTGGCACAGTGAGTGTAAAAGAGACAGTGAATAGAGACAGGCTGGTACTTCATGTACTGCTGCTGTCTGCTGCCTCATACAGTAGCATGGGGCTACATTATTTATCCCGTGTCACGTCTGGTGTGTAGGAGAGCATTCAGTTAGAAAAGAAAAAGCCTTCACTACACTCTGGTATTACTAGACATGAAGTATCTCCGTCTGTTTCTCGTGTAGTCGCTAACAAATACACACACACACACACACACACACAAACAAGCATGCTATTATGCTCTGTCCATGGTGCTGACTCACAGAAAAAGCAGCTTTCTCTGCTTCACACTGTTTTGGCTTTAATTCCATCTCCTTACCGACCGTAGTACTCGGGTTATTCTGTACCAACCGGACTGTGATGTGATGACTCTGCAACAAACGGGTGGCCCACATTCATTTCAGAGGTGATAGTGATAACAAAAAAACTATGCTGGGAAACGACAAGAGGGCAGAAATCTAACGGGATAGCAGCCAGTCTTTCTATGGGTATGCTTTGGTTTCTGTGGTTTGGTCAGCTCAGATACACCTCCAGCACTGTCCATTTCTGCTTGTCGATTGGAATATTATGGGTTATTATTACTATGTGTGTCTTCTTCTGCATGATTTGCTTTTAAAGCAATTGGCATCCTTTAAGTTCCATGTCCACCACTCTCTGGTTCTATTTGATGTCTATCATCTCTGCATCTGTTCCTTCCTTCCTTCCCATCTGTTTTAACTTAAAATCACATTTTCTGTTCTTGGACCGGAACATCCTGATATCCTATGAAATCAATCATCATTATTTGGGGAATTGAATAAATATTATAAGAAGTAGGAGGCGTATTTTATTTGATTTATTTCATGTTTGGTCAACTTGTATTTATTGTATATACTGCCACCACTCGGACTGAAATAGGCTGAGTGTTGCAAATACAGTTGCGATGCAAACCCTTTTAGTAGCTATAGAAAACCCACAGTAAGTTTATTTACTTTACCATCTGTTCCAAATGTTTTCCTTTGCTCTAACGTTTGGCTTTTTATTTTACCATTTGTTCTCCTCGACGCCCCTTCGTTGTGGAACACTTCATTAAAGTTTCATTCCAGCTAGTCTATTCTCGTCTAACTGAAGACACCTTAAAAATGCTGTGATGCACATAGGAAATCCCTGGGTATCGCTTGGGTATGATGATCCTTTGTTATACTTCTGCCTGAGTCACTCTGATTCAAATGATATTGTAATGCAAATTAGGACTGGGATCAATACAGAAACCATGTCCAATTACACCGGGAGACGATTCAGAAAATATTGTCTCTTACCAAATACGTTTGTTCGCCAAATCTAATAATGTATTGTATCTTGCTGAAAAATGCATTTCAGTTTAGTTCATTTCATTACTTAATTTGCCCCCAAACTCTGATTTATTGTTATTTTAATGACATTACATACAAGATGAAGGGGCATATGTCAGGGTATTAATAAACATTTTTTACTGCTGCACTGTACTTATTTTGCCCCTCAACGTGTCAGGAAGAGCTTTTTACAAAAGCCCAGAGACAGATGAGTGGAAAAAAAAGGAGCCTCAAAGAAAGAGGAAGCCCATCCGGATGTTCTATATATACCCCAGATCCAATAGTAGCCGAGTCTCTTCGCTGCAGCCTGCCAGCCGGAGCAAAGGGCCCTGCAGTCCGGCTCGATAAGAAGCCTGTTTGTCTGGCTCTAAAGCTCCAAACAGATGATTAATTGAGGCTGTACGACAGGGAGGTCATCTTTACATTACAGGCCAGGGGATGGAACGTTAAAACGGATTCTACACGTTGTGAATCAGCGATAAATGAAAAGAGAGAATGAGTCTTGCGTAACTGCTGTAATGATACACTGGCGTTTGTCCGGCTGTCAGAGCCAAGGGAGCCTCAGTGATACTGTAGCTGCTCTTTCCTTCCCCTGTTTCCGTGCGCACTCACTGTAGAGGCCTAGCAGGAAGTGTTTGTGCTAAAGTGAGACTGCGGATTAGTGCGGCGTGAGAGAGAGAGACTGATATGTTTTGGTGTTTTTGTCTCGCTGGGAGACGGAGCGTCATGTTCGTTTTTGTTACCACGGGCTCCCGAGATCCACCTAGTGGGATTCAAAGACCTGATAAATAAATGTTGCTGCTGACCATTTTCCTGTTTTTGTGTTTTTTTTCTTCCAGGAGCAGCACCCATTCCTTTCACTGCGTTTCATTTCAGCCTGAAGATAATTATTGCACGGCCTATAGGTGTCCCCTTTTTCTTGTTTGATAAATGAACGAAGGGGAGAGACTGCTACTAATTCTATTCTTACACATTATTTTCCCATTGATAATGGGAAACATGACCTTTTGCATGCATTTACCTGCCCTTAGCTCCACTATGGGTCAGCGGGTTGCCTGTGAACTCCATATCACTGCTACTGCAGATATTTTGACCACTTGCAATCAACATTACAAGCTGTAAACAACATTGCGACGCGTAATATTGTTCCGTTGGTGCGGCAAAACTGGCTGAATGCGTTTTTTCTCCACAGTTTCTCCCCTACGAAAAGAAACATAATTTGGAAATAAGAGAAGAAAAGTCAGTTATAAATAACTTTTTACGGTAATACTGCTTCAATCGATCCTTCAATCGAAAAACAGAGAGATCCCTTTGGTTTGAAATCCTAGTCTTTTCCATGAAGGAAAGTTGTCTTCTGTTACGACCCGGGCACAAGTGAAAAGCGACATGGAGGTGTCTTGCTACATCACCAGTGCAGATGTTTGTTATCAGAGGACTTTTTGTACGTGTGTGTGGTCGCTTTGTGCGAGTGGTGTGTGTGTAGGGTGTTAGTCCACAGCGGCATGTGTGTTCTGAGCTGCGAAGTGGGTGTCTGTCAGGTTTACAACAACAGTGCAGGGTGTGTGATGATGACACATGGACACTAGGGTGGTCCTTATTAAATAGTGAAAACAGTTTTATTGAATTTCTGGACTCTGACCACCAAAAAAGTAAGAATGGTTAGGAAACACCTCTCACTAAATATTGCCACGCATTTGAAAGAGATACTGATACTAACCCTAACCACCCCAACCCCTAACCCCTTACCAAACCCTAAGAAAACCCTAACCCTAACCAAAACATAAACTCTAACCCCTAAACCCTAAACCCAAACCCTAAACCACTACCCTAACCCCTAAGCCCTAAACCCTAACCCTAAAGCCTAACAAAGGGTACTTGCTGATGTTGCCATGTTGATTCTAAGGGTCAAAACGCTTACAATTTCAAGAGCTTTGAGCAACATCTAAATATTACTATTTTGCCCTGACATTGTATACAGTGAGTTTTTTCATAATTTTGAAACTAATGTGAGGGCCAGAGCAAGATGTTTCAAAACTTCAAAAATAAAGACCACCCTATTGTACATCCCCCCCCTGCCCCCGGCAATGCCCTGCGGATCCCAATGCTCTTATAAATAAAACCCTATGCAAAATACACACCCCAGACAACGTGACAAAGGCCAACTGTAGTCATACAATCTCAAAGACTTTTTCTGTCACAGATCTGATTTGAAATATTCGCCCCTCTCTTCTGATTGTCCAGTTTTAAAATAATGAATATATCACAGGGTTCCTTTCAGACACAACAGCAACAAGAAAAAGGAAGATGAGGAATCTGAAAGCAGGACCGGCTCTGCTGATTGATAGAAGCGTGAGTGGTGGCAAGGTGTCATTCGGGGACTCACATTTTTTTTCCCTGACTCAAACAAAAACCAGCAGTGGAGAGACACACATTCAAACCCACACGCATCAGAAACCTTTAAGACTTAATCCATCACACCAGAACTGACAGGATGATGTGAAATGGGAAGAAAGAGAACACCAGGGGAAAAAAAGAGCAAAACCCATACATAGACTTATACACACACACATGTATCAGACATAGAGGGTCAAAACAAGCTGGCGTTGTGCTTCTCAGAGACTGATCCCAGGTGTATCCGAGAGGTGCTGGCCCACTGCACTTACAATGGCCCGTATAAACAAAGAGAGCTCGCGCACACACACACACAGCCACACATACACGCACACACTATGGTCCGGTTTATACAATGTATTTTCCACTGACATGGTCACTGCTCACTGCTCACTCATCTTCCCTGGGGTGAACTCTGCCCAGCTGGAGCGGACATGAATGCTGGGGGGGATGGTGGAGAGGGGAGGAGGGGGGCTTGAGAGGAAGCTCAAGCCTCCTCAGGAGCCGCGCGCATCTGATGGTCGAGCAAAATGCGGTAACAAGGTCATGACAGGAAGTGTAAACACAAACGTAAACAACCACAGAGGTTACCGCTTCCATGTGACACAAACCCACCTGCATGCACTGATTTGTGCACCTGCACTTCTATTCTCTATTACTTTTTGATTTGCAAACCTAGACGTTGTACTGTGTGCAGAGTAGATTGCACGCAGAGGAAATGGCCTGTGTAATTTTTACACGTCATGTTTCCAAGGTCAGCTGCTGTGTCATCGCGCCCTGCTGGCCTCCAGCGCATGAGAGTCAACGTCACTCACTCTAGCCCTTCCGCGTACAACTGTTTTGGAATTCTCCACGCAGAGAGCAGCACAGGATCATGTATCATATTACTGTGGCAACTCCATGTTTACTGATCCATCGTTTCCTCTATTATCCACCACTCCCTGATCTCAGGCCTGCGAGCCAGAGAGGGGTTTAAGAGAGTGTGAGTGAGTGAGTGAGTGAGTGTGAAGAAAGAGAGAGAGAGAGAGAAGGATTGTGTTTGTTGACTTTACACCTTTAAACATCTGGGAAATCACGTTTGGTGGTTTATGACTCAAATGTTGGAGGAAACAGAGGCAGAGACCTAACTGATCACACGTTATAATACTAACAATTACAATTAACTCAAATGTATAAAGCAGAATTCGGAATGAAAATCTTCTCCGTACCTGACGTGTGTAAAAGAGAATACATGCTACTGTATATGCATTGACAAAACTAAAGCCCCACTTTGTTGCTATCCCCAGAGCTTTCAACCATATCATATAGTTTTCTTGATTATATAAAGTTTGCTGAGGTGTCATGGAAATAAGACATGCTGTAAGATAATACTTTGCTTTTGTTTCAAATGTTTTAATGTGTATGTTAAGAGTATCTGAAAAACTGGGTGCGTGAGTGAATGAATGAGTTGAAGTTGATTCAAGTCTTTCTCCTCCGTGCTGAATGTATGGAGTATGTAGGTCAGCATTCTACAGGCTGTGAAGGGCCCTGGCTACGACCATCAGGTATATTGTCGTGCCTTCCTTCCTGTGCCAGAGGGCTGAGGACTGAGAGCAGAGCCCGAACAGGAAGGAGGGCAACCATGCAAAGCTAAATAATGCAGAGGCTCAGTCTCCACATTATGACCCAGTAAATGGCTGGTTATACAAACACACACACACACACATACTGAGACCCTCTCGGGCTGCCCCGTATGACAGCACAATCTGCAGGATGAATCGACCAGCTCCTATTATTGCAATCATGATGGGGGTCAGTTCGGTACATTTTCAACATGCATCACTTTGTACAACTCTGGGCAAATGACTGGGTGTGAAGTGGGAAAAGGTATTTACAGTTTGAGAAAACAATTCTATCCTCTGAATTGATTGAACTGCAACCTGGTGTTATACCACAAAGACCTACAGTGTATGCATGTCGTCAAATGGAGAAATGGATAACCCAGCCAAGTGTGCGCAGGTGAAATCAATGAGAACCCAAAGGGAGGAGAAATTCTTATCATTCTTATCACTACACAAAGTGTATGTGTGTGTGTGTATTGGCATTCTGTGGGCCTGTGTGTTGACAGCTTAAATGGAAGGCAAACACTACAACAGTAGTTCTGCACACAAGACAGGCACACAATCACATACAAACAATTTTAGCCATTTGCATCAGGGATCTTTACATCTGCCCCGTGTCTAGATTTGACAACTTCATGCACAGTGGCACATCTGCAGTGGGGCTCCACAACTGGCCAGTCGAACTTCTACACACATGCACTCAGTGTGTGTACGTGTGTGCCTGTATGTGACTGTGTGTGTGTCGCTGAACATCCATGTCACACGCTCAAAGTAAATAAACTCGCAGACGTCCCGCCCTACCTTCGGTGTGGCAAGTGGAGGACAGGATGGTGCTCGGAGGGCGGAAGAGGTACGGGAGGTAACGGGAAAAACATTTCATCTTCTCCTCCGATGCTTGCCGTCGGCTGAGAGGCGCTGTGTGTCCGGCTCCACATCCGCACTGCCACCGCGACAGCCGGCCGGAGGAGAGACCCAGGAGAGGGGGGAGGCTCGGTGTCCGCGGCGCAGGGGGCTATGACAGCATCACTCTCCGCAGGCAGGCAGCGCAGGCGGGCGGGTGGGCTCCGGTGGAAGTGCGCGCCTCCGCCCGTGTGTGTCCGCGGTGTGTATGTGTGTGTGTGTGTGTGTGCGAGCAGGACAGGGGGTCGCTCCTGTCCGCTCAAATGGAAGGTCACTGTGTGTGTGTGTGTGTGTGTGTGTGTGTGTGCGTCTGTGTGTGTGTTCGTTGGTGTGTCGTATGTGTGGTGCGTGTGTCTGCCCCATCACACCGTGTTCATGTGCAACTGTCTCAATTTTTAAAGTGACCAAATCATGTAAATGAACCTCCAACACAACTCCTGTTTTGTTAATGTATTCTAATAGTATCTCTCATATTCTCCTGGCCTGTTGTCAACTAGTTCTTCGTCCTTTAGCCCACAGAACACAGTGAGTGATGAACATGGGCCAACACTTGATGAATCATACACACAACTTGTGCTCTGAAGCTGCAGGGTTTCGATTAATTAGGTTTTGCGCCATCTTTTGGCTGTAAATTATATGGCGAGTAAACGTATTGCTATTAAAAAAAACACCTTTAAATTCATGCTTTGTCAGTAAAACGGGTTCATTAAATGAAAACTTTAATTTGTGTAACAAAAAGGGGTCATCCATTTGAAATAATTCATTCATAACCCTTACCTGTGGAACGGAATGCTTTACAATTGCATAATTGTAAGTCGTATTTATTTATTAGAACATCACACAGCGGTGATAATAATAAAACATGATTATAAATGTTAATAGGATAAAAAATGACCGCAAGTTTGTTCCTGTTAATCCTTTGCGTTTTTAAACCTACTTCTCTGAACATCTCGCGAGATTTGAGTGCGAACTAATGTGAGCGGAAGTAGTACACGAGTCTCTTTTCCGCCGGCCATAGAGGAGCAAAGGCTAGGGTAAGGATTCCTGTCGGATTATTTCACCAGTTATCGCCATCCATCCTGCTTTTAATGTCACTCCAAACCACAGTGAACGCATAAATACATTGTAAACATTACCAAGATCAAAATGCTAGCAATATTGACGTTTTATTGACGATAGATGGAAAAAATAATGCTCCTCAGTGTTCGGTCCTCCTGCTCCGTTCGGATGTATCCGCATGTCGGCTACGGGCAGTAAAGATTCTTGATTCCTGCTTGTCACGATAGAAATTCTGCTAAAGTTACAATCTAATGTGTTTATTTGATTAGAATATGACGTTGGCTGTGTTCATTTAGTAGTAGGAAAACTCCACTCTGCTGTATTATGCTAACCCTTTAGCAGCGGTTCGTTAGCTTAGCATTCTGGTTTGAGGCTAGCTTAGGTGTCAAAACTCAACTTCTGAGCGTGTCAAGCGTTTGCAATTTTAGCTGCCGAAAGTTGATTGCTGTGAATTGATTGAAGTGTTGGAGTTTGGCAACCCATCTGTTCACCGAGAGGAGTAGTGCTTGATGACACGTTTGCAGCGGGTGGACTGAGATTATGTCAAACAATTAAATATATTTGCATCTTCAAATGCTGTTGGTTTTTCTTGTTTGCAGCATCATGAAGCTTAATCCATTTGTGACATCCTCCCGCCGCAAGAACCGCAAACGGCATTTCAATGCCCCCTCACACATCAGGAGGAAGATCATGTCTTCCCCCCTCTCTAAGGAGCTCCGTCAGAAGTACAATGTGAGGTCCATGCCCATCCGCAAAGATGACGAAGTCCAGGTACTGTACCTACATTCGCTCTCCGCTGTAATACTATTTGATACGAAGTGTTGTTGACTTTTTGGTGGTGTGATCAAACAGGTGGTCCGTGGACACTACAAGGGCCAGCAGATTGGCAAAGTGGTGCAGGTCTACAGGAAGAAGTACGTCATCTACATCGAGCGTGTGCAGAGAGAAAAGGCCAACGGAACCACAGTCCATGTCGGCATCCACCCCAGCAAGGTGAGACAAAGCTGCACGTCATGAAATGGATGTGCCTGTCTTAATGCGAAAAAGAGGGAGGTGTGTTGTTGCTCAATAGTGAAGGATACACAAGTGGAGAGAGTAGATGCTAATCCGTCAAAACTAGCTGTATGAGTGCCTCTCTAAATTCTCTCTAAAAATGTGCTGTGTATGGTTTCAGCATGTCATTGAGGTGACGTGAAAAGATCTCTCCAACTGTGACATTTATACACATTTCCCTTTTTTAATTTTGGTATATATTCTATATGGCTGGCTGGACAAACACCTTGAAGGAGAAGGAGCACTTTGTGTAATGTCATTGTTTTATCACAAAGCATGCTGTCGGGTGACTTAATGTCTGTATTGTACATTGAGTATTTAGTGTTTAACAATCAGAGCTTCTACTGTGATTGTTGACTGTAGTTTCCATCCTGTCCATGTTTCTCTGGGGATTTTGTTCTGTCCAATTAGTCACCACCTTGGCTTGTTGGTGGGCTTAATTTTCAATTTACACTGAGCATTTAAAATGCACAATTAGCTTTTTACCAATGCGGAGGTCGTCAATTTCAAGTAATTAATTTGTAACAAGTTGTCATGGACATGTTTAAGACTCTAAGTTAGAGTCGCAGTCCATTGTGAGGTTGAATTTATTCAATGGCTCCTGTGGAAGCTTTTTCACAGAAGCCTTCTGCAGTTTAAAAAGTACAGATTTCGAAATGAATGATGACAAATCGATTCAATTTATTTGCTTCTTTTTCCTGGTATTGAACCAGGATTTATAGCCAATCTGTAATCTATTACTTATTACATAGACTGATGAATGGAAAAATTCAATTTTTAATGTTACTAGTAATGAGTTTTTCCTTCTGAAAGGGGCCCATTAAATACTGTGTCGATCTCGGTACTCACTGCCCGTCTTAAAGTTGTGTCCTTTTTTTGAGTTTGTCTCCATCCATTGTCAGTCACCAATAGAGTAATGAACTCTGCTTTGTGTTCAGTCACAATTCTTGCGTGACCACTGACCGGCTTACTGAGCCCAGGATGTATCGATGTTGCCTCTGCAAGAGCTGGCGTTATTCAATAAATTACTTGTATTATTTTTAAATTGCTTCATTACTCTTCCCAAACTGTTAAAAGCTCTTTTTTATTATTAGTTTTCAATACACATTTAGTTAACTTGTATAACTTGAATACCACTCTAGGAAAAGGCTCCATTATTGGGTTCAGTCTGACGTCAGAGGAATGTGATGCCTGTTGGGGCTTTTATGGATACCGCATTGTTAATTTCTACTCCAAAATGTCCACTAGTAAATAGTCAAGATTAGTCGTGTGTTTAGGATATGCCTGTACTTAAGCAGTTGTGAATGTGTATTAAATAGTTTGTTTTCTTACATCCATTTTCTCCATGCCTTTATTCCCGTTTGCAGGTGGTCATCACCAGGTTAAAGCTGGACAAAGACCGCAAGAAGATCCTGGAGCGCAAGGCCAAGTCTCGCGCCGATGGAAAGGAGAAGGGCAAATACAAGGAGGAGACCATTGAGAAGATGCAGGAGTAAAAAAGATCTTTTGCTTTCAATAAACTGTATAAAAGGACCTCAGTTTGTCTAATGTTTTTTTGTGGAATTGAATTGATTTCATTTTAGCATAATGGCAAAATTCCCCTGTCTTTTTAATATCCATACTTTTTTTGATGCACTTAAACACGTGGATCTATTATTTGTTAGTTTTTCTGTTGAGTCACTTTGGAATGCTAGTTGAAGAACCCACATGCATATACAACACCACGATTTATTTCAGTGTTGAATACTGATGAATGTGATGTCATCCTTTTGAGCTAAGCACTGATTATTTCCTGTTATTAGCCCTTTGATTTGCAATAAAAAGGTGTTGAGAGACTGAGCCGGAATACGAAGAGCTTGAAATGCAGATCTCTGCATGCAACGAGAAAGGCAGCAAAATGGATTATATTGATTTATCATTTTATTTTTTGCAGAGTTTCTGTAAATCATGCTTTTTTGCAGAAAAAGTAACGTGTAGTTTTACTGAATCACCAGTAGATGTCCCCGTTTCACCACAAACGACGTCCCGTGTTCAGCACGTGTTGAATTCCCAGGCAGCACCACTAGCCTGTGTAGAAGCTCTGTCAGAATGAATAACACCTCTTGTAGCTCCTCGAGGGAAATCTGTTATATAAATGTTAAATGAAATATATACAACACTTAATATAAAAAGATGAACAACTGTTTAGCACTTGGGTTTTAATGGCGGTAACCGTACACACAAACTGGACGAGCGTCCAATCACGTGTGATGACGATCTTCGTTGCGCGATAGATGAGTTACAATAACACAGCGACATAATGTAGAATCTGTATTCAACATAAATTATATGACATACATATTTAAATACATCAACATAGAACTCAAAATTAAATACACATGTGTGGTGACAGTTGGTGTGCTGGACTTGTGACTCCTCCCCTTTTCTCCGCTGGATGACGGTCATGTGATACGTGCTGCTGCATTCTCTTCTCCTTCTCCGTAGTTTTCTACTGAAGTTTGTTCAAGTTGGTACTTCAGAAATAAACCCGATCTCGAACACGACACCATCATGGCGGAGATGGGTTTTGTGATCGCCATGTCCGTGGTGACCCTGTTCTGGGCCATTGTTGGAGGAATCGTGCCGCTGTTTATCCCCAAAGGACCAAACCGAGGGTAAGTGTGCTAGCTTCAGGTTAGCTCTCAGTTAGCCTGGTGTTCATTGTAGTTCGTCTCCCTGACTAATTTTGAACCAAGGACACTCCGTGTCAAGTAGTATGTGAAAGTGTTTGTTTTAAAATCGGGTTTCCTATGTTGATTTCGTAACAGTATATGAATCGCGTGCTAGTGTTCCTTGTTATGAAGTGAAAGTTTGTGTTAGCTACCTGAAGCTAATCTGACACCCCTTAGAGTCAGAGGAAGCTACGCATCTACTATTACCTTTATAATCTTGGTTTCCTGACATCTCCCTGCTAAAAATCTATGGTTTCCATGTAACTTCATAAAAAAAAACACGACAAACAAGAGTATATTAAATACCTCTCTGGAAACTCTGCCTCATGCAACTTCCTTTATTTGTGTCTTGGTCACTATCACAAGATCAGAGTCATTAGTTGTCTAATGTAGTTGTAAAAATATAAGTATAGCACTTGATGATTATTTTTCTCCTATTCCCACAGAGTGATCATCACAATGCTGGTGTTAACTGCAGTCTGCTGCTACCTGTTGTAAGTATTATCATCCTGCAATTATGTTGTGTGTTAAAACTGATTTCAAATATTAACATTTGTCCCAGCTTCTCATATACAAGAATGAGCATTATTTCACAAATGACATGAAGCTTTTTGTTTGAGCTAGTGCTGTGAGCGTGTAGTTTCTCTCAAATGTTTTAAAATATATATGAGCACATTGAAGTAGAATTCTGCATAAAGTGTAATGTTACATAGACAGAAGAGGGCAGCAGACACAAAGCAGGGTCCAGTTACTTTCTGGAGGCTGGGAAGAACATTCCTAACCTCTAAATTGAATCCTTATTTATGAGTTGCCTGTTTGTTAAATTAGAATAACTAAGCCTTGAATGATGCTTGAAGATTTTCCCTTTTTTGCCCCCAAAAGCTGGTTAATAGCAATTCTGGCCCAGCTGAACCCGCTTATGGGGCCTTCTCTGTCTACGGAGACCATCTGGTACCTGAGCTATCACTGGCCTTAAGTTGCGGCTCCTGCAGGTAAACATATTTTTCCACTATATTCACATTCAGCTTATAGATACTGTACTTATATGTTAATTGTGATGTTTTTCAGCAGGCGAGTACCTGACACTGCTGCACACCGGTGGACATTTGCCTCTCACTCGGGGCAGTGATGGTTTCTTCCAAGTTGCCTGATCCCTGTTTGATTAATTGACAGCCCCACTTGTGCCTTGTTAAAAAAAAAAAAAGATTCCCAGAGAATCTAACTGGATGTGCTTACCGTAAATTAAAGCAGCCTTCTCTTGCTGTTTGGTTTATATACCACGTTTATATATGTATGGTTGATGCTATTGTTATTGTGAATGAGCTGACGTGTGCCATGTTTGATGTGATCTCTCTTTGTCAATATGAATTATGGATGCAATTCATGCGATTGATGTAAATATAAAAAGTTATAATTAAATTCAGTGTTCCATACTTTTTTATTGTCATTTGCTTCAATTATGAGCTTTTTCAAACCTTACAATACTCTGCCTTTATATTACAATACGTGCTTGATATTTTCATTTTGTCAACATTTTTTATTCACTTTTTTTTTTTTATAGAACAGGGGCAGAGTTGACCATCGCGGATTAGCTGCGCCTTACCGCTTTCCGTAGTTCCAGCCGGCGGCTACGTTGGCAACATGGCGTCCTCAGATGTCCACGTCCGAATATGTGAACAAGAAATACTGAAATATGACCTGGAAATAAAGGCTCTCATTCAGGTGCGAATGTTTCTTTGGTAAGACGGGGTGGTGTTGCGTTACAACACGCCCGTGTTATGCCGAGTCGGTGAGGAAAAGCGTGTTTTGGTCCGTTAGCGGCCGGTGTTAGCCACAGCAGTTAGCCGCTGCAGGGACACAGCCGCTGCTTCACAAACATCTGGTCCACTCACAACAAATCCTCACGTGTTGCAGACCACGGATTTCTTGGCTCAACATTACTACATTATTTCCCGTTTTTGTCTTTAGTTGAAATATATTCATCTATATAAAGCTACTTTATGATGGAGGTAATAAGATATTATACAATGAATGCCTTTAATAAGCGTTTGTACGTGTGATTCAAATATGTCAAATAATTCCAATTTACATATCGGTGAGTTTTATTAAGCCTGATAATGACTGTTTACTTACACTTCATTGTTCAGTGTTTAGGTTGAACTGTTTAACAAATGAATGTGGGGGATAATTCAGAAATCTGAAACCAGAGCCAGTCACTTCACCTAATATGCAGGAGGAATAAATGCATCCCATTCTTGTCACCAGGATATTAATGAGTGCACAGGTCCTCAAAACAAGCTGACAGAACTGAACGCCGAGGTGAAGAAGAGATTCCACAATCTCAGATTGAGGATCCAGGTAAGATCATTTATTTACGTCTGTCTTTAGAAAATAAAAATAGTTTGAGTTTGTATATGATGTAGTTTTTATTTGATCAATTATTAGATAATTCAACAATCAACCTCTAAAATGTGTAATTGGTGGCCATACGTATGTATGCACTCCACTTGGCATACAGTTAATTTGATTAATTGATACCATATCTGTGTTGATTAATAACATATTTTAAATGCCCTTTATTTGTTTTGTAGGATTTAGAGCAGATGGCGATGGAGCAAGACAAAGAGTCAGACAAGCAAGTTTTGATCAGTCAGGTGGATGGACACAGGAAACAGATGCTTAGGTAACGCCTGTTGCCTATCAAAATATATAATATGAATGTATAGATTCCATTTCTGAGGTTATTTTGCATTATGTGCTATTTCTGAGTTGTATATTTTACAGTAACCAGACAGCTTGGAGGAAAGGTAACCTTGCCAGCAAACTGTCCATAGACAATTTGGAAAAGCAGGCACTTCTTAATGATGCAGACGGCACTGTGAGACAAAGGTGAGCCAACAATGTTTAAAGACGCACGCATCAGTGGAGTTTTTTATTTTTTTATTCTATCTAGAAGAAAAACATTTTCATATCTTGGATACGTTTAAGTAAATAAAGTCTAGAATAATATCTTGTATATGAATGCCGTTTTACAGGAAGAGGACCAAAGAGGACCTGGCACAAACAGCTAGCGACATTACAGAAAATCTCATGAGCATCAGCCGCATGATGGCGCAGCAGGTTCAGCAGAGCGAGGAGACCATGACGTCACTAGGTAAGTGAAGGACACATCTTAAGGAGAGAGTGCATTAACAAAATGCTTAAAATATCCTTTTATAAACAAAACCTTAACAAATGAGATAAACTGGGTGTAATGCACAGGCTACCTCCTCTAAAAAAAATGTCTTTGTTGCTAAAAAAAAATGGCTTTCTCCTTTGTCTGAAGCAACCTCCTCCAGGACAATCCAGGAGACCAATGACGAGTTTAAGACCATGACAGGGACCATCCAGCTCGGGAGAAAACTCATCACCAAGTACAACCGCCGGGAGCTGACTGACAAGCTGCTCATCTTCCTGGCCGTGGCTCTCTTCCTGGCCACAGTTCTCTACATCCTCAAGAAGAGACTATTCCCCTTCCTGTAGACCAAGGTACCTCTGAGGAGCTCTCCCATAACCACACTCAGCACTTTCCGTAATCACCACAAATGAGTTACACAGCTCTGAAAGCTTCATGTCGTATAACACGTACACATCATAGACTAGTGTCTGCACAGTAGAATGTTGTCTGCTTACTCGCCTGAATTTGAAGCAGTCGACACAAGCGACCTATACACATCTTTTATTTTATATAATTTACTGTATTCAGTGCAAGCTTACTTTTAATATGTTCCAAGGAAGCAAAGGGTACCTCCAAACCTTTAGGCTGTTGAACAGTTTTTATTTAAAATGCCGATAATGTGCTGATGTGAATTATATTACATTAAATATATGCCTAATTTTAGGGACGAGACACACAATGAGTTCAGATGACGTAAAGAGTCAGTTTAGGACTTAAAATAAAATGTCTAATGGAAACGAAATACACACAATACCACAACACAAATATCTGATCTGATAGTGTAGCTTTTCATAATTGTTCAACGTGATTTTATTATCTTCAATGTACAGAAATAATACCTCCAAGTAGTTGAAGTTGTCCAAATTTAGGTTATGTTAGAAGTCACCGTATTACTATTACATTCTGAGAAAGATCAATAACTTGTGATTTAACCAAATTATCATAGCTCTTACTGTTGACTTTTCTTCTCATTTGATATCATTAAGTAATTTACAATCTTTGTGAATAATTGTTATTTATAATAATATACTATGTGTATTTACTGTAAGGCACAATTTATTATTGCATTATAACGAGCTTATACTGTTTTGAGTTTTAAAATATTGAAATGCCTTTTAACTTAATTGCGATTCAAGCCAATCGCTCACTCACTGTTTACGATGTACTAGCCCAGCTGAATAGTACTTTACACATATATTTCAAACTGTGCCTACGTTTTATTCAGTTGACATGCAAACTATACAAAAAAACAAAAAAAAACGCCTTTATTCAGTGTTGGAGTCGGTGCTCTGCCCATGTCCGCTTGTCCCGGGTCTGCAGTGGCAGTCATCACACTGGCAGAGATAGAGCAGCATGCATCCCTGCCTTTCTTCAGATAAGACCCGGAAAAGCAGATTATTCCGACCCGTTTCCCCTCGCTCTTTCCAGTGTGGGTGGAGATTGAGGGGGGGGGGATATTTTTAGGTTTTTGTGGCGCCGTTATCTGACATTGCCTTTTCAGCACCTCAGAGGAGAGGGAGGCCAGAGGAGCTCCATGACCTTGCCACCCTGTCTGCAATTGCCTGGCATTGCTAATGGTTTCAAAAACATATATATTAATGTGTAAACAAATGTGGTCAGTATTGATTAACAATAAAAACAAAGTCTTCTGGCATGAAGTTCGACGTGTGCCTCACCTGCATGGCGTTTGTGCAGGTAAAATTGTTCAACTTAGTGGAGTTGGGAGACAACGGAGTGTGTGGAGAGTCCTGAGAGATGCCCAAGCATCTCTTTACTTGTGTAAAGTGGTGGCTGTGGGGCTGAGCCGGTTCTTAGCCTGGTCATGCAACGGCACACTTAGCCGAGGCCTCTGGCTCTCTGTCAAGCAAATTGGACTATTCTTGAATTTAGCACCGTGATAGTGTCAGTCAAGTGTTTAGGTTTGTATCTGGACAAGTGGCTCGAGATCTCAGGGGAGCGTATACGCGGCACCAAACTGTCGGTGTAAACACAGGAAGCAAACAGGGATCTGGAATCAGAGCAGCTCCACATACTACATGACCTAAAGTCACGAGTTCCACAGCTTTGCTCGGTTTCTGTTTAACTGTTTAAACTGCTGAACACGAGTCCAGCTACACTTGGTCCAGCACAGCAACATATCAGGAAAATTCTTATAATTGACTATGTTGGCAAAAAATACAAATATTATTGATCTGATCATTTTCATAAAGTCCTAATATTTAAAAGGCTGGTGCTGCTTTTTTGTATGTCTACACAATTGAGTATTGTTAATAATCATTTGTAAATGCAGTGTTATTAATGGGAGCATTTCCGTATGCATTTCATGATTGTAAACATTTGACTGGTCAAGGTCATGGCTCACAGCCATCTCTGCAGTGAACACGTGCTGAGTGAACATGTAGCTTACAGCGGGTTGTAAAAAGTGTAAACTTTTAACAACCTTTTAACCCCTTTTGAGCTTATTGAGGGAAGCTTCCTAACAGCCACTTGAACATTTTAACCAGACACAAACCATTTGAGCATTGTGTGGATTCTAGGGTCTATAATCAACTCAATCATTAGGTGACTCAGAGGCAGTTCTTCTATATTGTCATAACTATAATTCACTTTATTACACATCTAGTTCACTTTTACATGAGATGTATGTCTACTGACTGCAGGTTTATGGTTTTCTAAAAGGGTCAAGTTTGATTCTATGTTTAATGTCTTAGGAATCGAGACAATTTCTACCTAAATCTATAATTAAATGTTAACAAGGTATAGTTTTTATTATAATAATCATAATAATAATATTTTTTTATTAATTACTTTCCTAAGCCAATAATAATAATTATAATTGTGTTTCACTTCCTTCACCACATCTAAAAAAAAACACAAATATATAGAACTGAAAAACTAAATAAGAGAAAAATCTGAGGCCTATTTAACCAAAACAATTATAGAACCTTGGTTGCAACTTTTTCAAATTTATTTTCGCTCAACTTACATGTCTGTGATCCGAAAATATCACAAAAAAAATAATATTAAATTACAAACGAATTTACTCAGACAAAAACCGGTGCAGAAAACCCAAATCGAATCGCAACCAAAAATCAAGTCATTAAATATAGAAGAAAGAAGTTATAAAGTCTTTTAAGCACATGAAGAAAAAAAAAAAAAAAAAACGCATGCAAAAAATGATCCTGGTGAATTTGATGTTCACCACGTCCTGATGCCATGTAACGAAGACACACCGTTGCCGGAGGGAAACGTGTTCTGCACATTGTTGAGCTCCCCGGCTCCAAAGTTCATGTAGCTCCCGCTGTTGGAGGACCCCTGCATGGATTGCATGGAGGCTGCGGGGTAACTGCAGGCATAGTTCGTGTTGCAGCCGGGCCCGGTGTAGTTGCTGAAAGGTGTGTAGTTGTTGTAGGTGAAGTGGTTGAGGTGGCCCATGCTGTAGGACGGGGTGTAGGCGCCGCTGTCCGCCGCCAGACACGGCTTCCCGTCCCGCACCAGCACCGGCACCGACACGCGCCTGGGCGGCGGCGGGGGCAGGGACACCATCTCCAGGCTCTGGTCCTGCCGCTGCCGCTTGCACTTGTACCTCCGGTTCTGGAACCAGATCTTGACCTGGGTCGGGGTGAGCTTGAGCACCCCGGCCAGGTGGTCCCTCTCTGGGGCGGACAGGTAGCGCTGCTGCTTGAAGCGCCGCTCCAGCTCGTACACCTGCGCCTGGGAGAAGAGCACCCGCGGCTTCCTGCGCCTCCGCGGCTTCGCTCGCTCCGGGTCCCCGGGCCTCACCGTGTCCTCCGCGGGCTCCAGAGAAGGACTGAAGTCCTCTTTTGGAACCGGGTAGAGAGGAGAACAGAAGGGACGATGAAAAGAAAAAGTAACCCTGCAAGTTTAACTTTTTAGAAATCCAAATCATTCAGAGCCAAAAGTGTGGCCTTTCCATTCCATACATCCATGATACATTCAGTGTAGATTTAGTAACGAAATATACACGTCTATAGATTATTTACGTATTATTACAAATTATTATTTAATTGAATAATTGTAATGACTCATTTTTGCAGAAGCCTTTGCTGACATTGATTTTTATTAGTATGTCTTTAATATACATATTCCAACTACGAGAACGTGCTAAGTATCATACCAATATTGCTTTGCTCATATATAAAATGTAGATTTATTTTTTTCCTATATGGCCAGCTCCATCGGTGTAGTTTATTTATTTATTTTTATTTGTTTGACTGTTAGTTGTACTTGAGGCCATGAGGCCTAAAATCAGGCATAAATATAAACCAAAGTTGTCCAAGTGGACCCACTCACCTTTTCTGCGTTTCCCACTGAACGCGTCTGATTTCTCGTCCTTCAACACATCCATGTCCAAAAGAGATTTCCCGTAGAAGGTGGAGGTGTAGCTGAGAGAGTGTCCTCGGCCTGATCTGGACTCATGGAGCTCTTCTCCAAACAGCGAAGCAGACACGGAGGACATGTCCCGGAGAGGCTCCTGCTTCAGACGGGCCAGCATGCAGGAGGAGGAGGAGGAGGAGGACACGTCCAGAGAAGACACCATCACGCCATGACTCTGCTCCAGGTTTAATATGTCCTTTACGGAGAAGGGTGTGGACGTGCTGGGGCTTGGAAACATTGCCGTGAAGTGAGAGGAGAAAAAAAACGATTAACCTGTCACATGGACGCTGCAGGCAGACGTCAACAAACCCCCGGTCCTTCCTGGTTCTATTTACTGGCTTCAAGTGTTCGTTTGGTGAACCGGAGCGATCCTGAGTGAAGTTTGCATTTTGAATGTCAACTTCTGGCTCAAAACTTTTTTTTTTCTTTCTTGGCCTCCCTCTCTGGCCTGTGACGCAGAGGGGAGGTGGGGGCGAGGGAGCCAGTGGTGTCCCTTTGTGTGGACACACTGCTACTCCCCTTTCGTGACGTGGATATTAGGCCTGATTTTACTTATAGGCCCACAGTGACCATTCACTGCAAAAACACCAACCAGCAAATATGTCATCATTCATATTGCAAATCAGACATTTCGTTAGGCCGAGGAGAAAATAATTGTAAACTAAGTGTAAGTTAGTAGGTGGCGATTCTTCCACTGAATTATACAACGTGGATTATGTGGTCGAGTGTTAACAGGCATCTTCAGGTCTCCAGGTCTCCAAGAGGAATAATGTATCCAATGTATCTTACGTCAAAATGCTATCAATCAAGTGAAGGGCCGGACTTGGATTCGGCTTTCCAGATTATTGGGGTGGATTAACAGCGGTCAGTGTGTCTGACGAGCCTGATGACGAGTGTGTTGTTTTGTGTAGCTGGTCTGCACCTCTTCCGACAGAGGACACAAAGAAAGAGCTCAGACAACAGGATGGGGACTCTGGTCATAGAATGTGAAACCAGCAGCGACACACTGCTGTCTGACTCAAGAGATTCTGGAGCCACTGGCTGTCTTATCACGAAGTGATAACAGATGACAACAAACCTGCACCTCACACACACACAAACACACACACACACACACTCACACTCCCACCCACGCTGCAGGTTATCTTACAAGAAGTGTCATATATGACACCCACGTTTTAACCAATGAAAGAGCTCAATTTAATTGGCTTAACCTTATTTTCTAATTTCTTTATGAGTTATTTTACCATTTCGATGGCTTTTGGTCCAACTCCAAGATGGGTAGTCATCCCTAAAAAAAAGAAAGCTCCACACACTCCAGGTGAGCTTTCTTTACCATTTAGTCTGATGACATGATGTCAGCTAAGCACTTGATTGGCACACTGTTTATCTATAACAATAACAAAGCGCAAATCATTTCACCTCGCAGCAGTAAAATGGAGACAACCGTGCGCAATGACGCACGGCGCGCACGCGTCTCCCCCAGCACGGTTGGCACTAAACCGGCTATTAATGCATGTGGAGACGGTCACAGGAGACAGACAGTATTATCGTTTGTTTTATCTTCAGCGTTTAGCACAGCCGCGGGGTAAATGGGTCCCCCTGTCTCCGACCCAGCCGCGGTGTTTATAGTTTTTAAAGACTATTTGTGCGCGTCGCCGGCTGATGAATGGCCGTGAAATCCTCCACCGGCGCGCCGAGAGTCAACACGGGCCGGGCTACATCTCCAATAATTGGCGAAATAAAGTAAACGCAAGACATGGGAAAATGTTCTCATCGTGATTCATTTCCACCGTCTCTGCGCGCTCAGCCTTTGTTTTGCTGCCCGCCTTTATGTGGTACAAAAACTAGATGTTCAAAATTCATTTTTTTCAACCCCGTGGACTGCACCCCACGATGTATCCACCACGTTAAACACATCTCAATTTCCACAGCACAGTGAGCTTTTCTGTCAACTGTAAATTGAACATGACAGGTCTGGCATGTGTTTCATTTCCCTAATGCGGCCCTCGCTCCCCTTTGACCCGTCTTTCTGCAGCACATCTCCAACTCAGATAAAGCTGCAGATAAGGATGCTTAAAAACTTCCGCTGCACGAATGTGTGAGTATTTTGAGGGTTGCGTGTCGGGATGTGTGTGTGTGTGTGTGTCTGTGTCTGCCTGTCTGCGTGTGTGTGAGAGAGAGCGAGAACGGCTAAAATTGACTTTTTTTGTCCTGGTATTCGCTGTCATGGAGGCCTTTGGGCGAGTTACATCCATTAACTGTTTGCTAATTGCACCAATAGAGACTGAACAGGCAGATTAAGATATAATCTGATAATCCTGTTAGGAATGACACGGCAAACTTTCTCCACAAATTCTTCAGCCTGTCAGTCCCGAAAAACTTCAGTTGTAGTTCAATAATCAACATTTGTTTGGCATTGTCCTAATTTCTCAATATAAATTGTAATAAATAGCATCTTGTCATTGATGCTTTATTATTGTATACAATAATGAGTTTGTTGATTTTAGGATCTTTGGCGGGTTTTAGTTGTAACCCCTGTCTTGGTAATTGTTTTACGTATTTAAAAATACATGTTATGTAGACTATGTACATCTAAATGACAAAGTAACTTAGTAACCTATTTTGAAAGAAATGGTGAGAATTGTTGAGAAACTAAAACGAAAAGCCAACGTATTCAAAAACAAATACAAAATGACCAGACAGATTATTAAAACTGTCAGTGCTCCAGAAGGCCTTACATCCAGAAGGACCTGTTGGAGGCTCTTAGGACATGCAGTGTTTCAAAAAGAGTTTGTTATATTGTAATCAGCAATCAGCAACGGTAGACCTGAATGGCAACAACTGGAAGCAGAGATTTTTCTGTTTGGATCAACCTAGATTCTGGCTGCAGCCCTGTGATCAGATCAGTTTAGTTCAAAAGAAAAGTTGATTTGTTTGTACACTTTGATTTTACCCTGAAATAGATTTTTTTTTTTGCACATTTCTTGTCAAATATTTTCATTGTGTAGCCAGAAAGAAGAATGCTAATTGTGCAATCATTTTGTCACACTTTCATACACAAATCGACAAACCACAAACATGCTGTCTCACATATAGTTGATCTAATCGCATGGAGCAATACAATTTTCACATTTTTACAAAAGAAAAGACATCATTCATCCCAAAATAGATAATAGTTTAAATGAAATTCATTTAAATTCATCTGATTATTTTTGAAATTCTCTCCATCTTTATAAAGAATTTGGGTGAAAACCAAATGTGCATTTCACTACAGAATCTTATCAATAATTTAAAAAAGAAATCATTCTTGACAAAATAAATGACACATTTCCTAATCTCTGCCTGTTAGGTTGTAAATGCAATTTAAAGGTAAATTGAGAGTTTTAAACCCGCTTAATTTCAACCTACTGCTGGACCTTGAGCTGGAGTCCGTTATGGTCACGTTAGAACATCAGACGCGTCCGCTCTCATGTGAGCCAGCAGATCTGTAGCCTGATACGGTGGAAACTCCCGCCAGCTGCTTATCCATCCGTCTTTTCAAGAGTCTGGTATGCATTTTATTTATCAGTTAATGGGCAATACTGCCAAATTTTGCTTCTGTTGTCCAAGGTCAGGCCTTGGCAACTGCACTCTGAGGCCGGGTCTCCAGCTCTGCTGCACCCTGAATGCATCACATAGTATGTCAGTTACATTGTGCATTGTGACTGATGGCCCCTCTTTCCTCTTTTCTTCTTCTCCACGAGTCACACCACCACCATGTGGCAGCTGCGGGAACTCAGGCCATCCTAAGTGCGTCCATTCACTGTCTTAGTTATGCGTTTATAATGAAAATGATCATGGAGGGGGTTCTGTTGTTGTGGAGGTCCCACGCTGGTCAACACACCGTATCACTCGTTACATGACACGACAACATGCAACCACAAGCATCCGCTGACCCGGGGTCAGACTGATCACAACTGGGAACGGACTTACTGAGGCAGCGATGTCGAGTGCCGTCTGTCTGTGCATCGTTTGTCTTGTCTGTGATGGAGGGAGAAACATCCCCTTCATCTCCCCCCTGCCTCTCACAACCCTCACACACGCTCCCCAGGTCAGGTTCAGGGTTGGCAGGGCTTCACACAGCGCTCTGCCGAGTTCAAGGTGATGCCGGGGGCCCCCCGGGGGAGGCCAGAGGATGAATCTCATTCCGTGCCTGATTTAGTTTTGTCTACGGCGCTGTACAGCTGATGTGTGAGGTCAGGCGTAGGATGCGGCTGCATCGTGGCTCACGAGCTGATGAGTGGATGGCATAGGACAGGTTGTGTTATGTTGACGTGTGCAGGCAGGATGTTTGGAGATTTACAGAAGACATATTCAACATTTAATGGTTAAAATGAAAGCAGCAGAGGCCCTGGTGTGGGTCAAGGTTTGAAAGACTGTTGAGTTCCCATAATGCAACTCGGCGGCACTTTTGGTCCCACTGTTTCTGCCCCTGAAACGCCGAAACACCTCTTTGATAACCCAGATATATAACTTTAAGAACAATTATATCTGTGTCCATCATTTAGCAAAGTACATTTTCAAATAATGAACCCATACCCTGCCCCCGTTGATCTATATCTAACTAAAGACTATAGATAAACAATACACATTCCATTATCTACACTTGAGGGACATGTTTATGTGTGCGTATGTGCGTGCGTGCGTGTGTGCACATGTACACGCAGACACTCAAAGCTTTCTCTGGAAAAACAAATACTGTAGCATAGAAACAATGATTGTACACTTTTGACTGTTATATACAGTTTGGATGTAGCAACGCATTTTTGCACCCACCTTATGCCGCCGTAGATTCCTAAGCTGCTTTGTAAAGTTACACTTTTCAACCATCTTGAAACACAAAACTGCTGTGCTGTGTTGAGCCACAGGAGGGCAGCAGCACTCAGCACTTCGCTCAGTGTCCCGCGCTCATGGCTCAAAGTCATCGTGCCTTTCTGTTCAAAACAATAATTGTTGAACATTTTGTCACATTAGTTAAACATATTCAGATTATATATGTATTTGTCCTTTTTCTTCTTTTTTTCCCCCTCTGGCAGCCCACGTTGTCTTGAATGCTGAGGCCAGCTGAGGCCATCCTTCCCCATATACAAATGATTCTGGCACCGGAGTGTGTTTATCTGATCTGCTCATTTAAACTTTTCAACTCCAAATTGCACTTGACTGGTGTACTCGCAGATATGTAATTTCCCTAATGCTCTGCCTATGTGTAAATACACAGTCTGACTCTGTGTCCTCTTTTGTCCCCTCTTTAAATATTAGTTCTCATGGTCATGAGCTCACCATGCCGGCGTGCTTCAGTGACCAGGCCGCGACTGTGTGCCCTGAGGTTTACAGCTTGTGCTGTATCAGCTGCCGTCGCTTTATGGCCCTTAATTCGCCGAGGCCTCCCTGAGCCCATTTAACATGCTGACTGCTCCGTTTTCCATGCAATTGGAGTTGACCAAGAAATGAGGTAAGAGCATTGCTAATAGGCTAAATGGCGGACATTGTAATAAGGCGGAGCTGGAGCGGCTTGATTACCACAGTTGGCCCGATGGATAATTCATGTGGAGACAAAGGTGACGTGGAAAGAGCACTGGTCTCTGTGCACGTCTCTGGTCAGAGATGAGCCTCCTGCCACCCATCAGGATTTAGACACACACACAAACACACACACACACACACTCACACACATGGCCACCACATCCTTGGCATCATTATGAGTGCCTCCCGCGCAGAAATGCTAGCGGTACCCACACACACGTACACACACAAATACACATAATTCAGTTACTCTGAAGCCATTTTCAGTAAGTCCAATTGTGTGGCACGTTGTGCAGCATTAAGAGCGTCATTCATTGTGTCGTCCTCCTGGTTTGACGTTGGACTTGAAGGACAGCAGCATGAGCCTCTGAGATTCACTCAGATGTCTCTCAAGCAGGTGAAAACATAATTGAATAATTTTAAAAAGGGCTAATGTTCACTGTAAGCGCTTCTCTAAGAGTTCATCGTAAGCCTAAGGTTACGTTATGGCTAGTGTGGTCGTCATTCATTGTGTCGTCCTCCTGGTTTGACGTTGGACTTGAAGGACAGCAGCATGAGCCTCTGAGATTCACTCAGATGTCTCTCAAGCAGGTGAAAACATAATTGAATAATTTTAAAAAGGGCTAATGTTCACTGTAAGCGCTTCTCTGCGAGTTCATCGTAAGCCTAAGGTTACGTTATGGCTAGTGTGGTGTGTGCATGTGTGTGCATGTGTGTGCGAGAGAGAGAGAGAGAGAGAGAGAGAGAGACAGTGTGTTAATGTGTGTCCTCTTCCTGTCTTCCCTCCCTGCCTGTCTCTCTCTCTCTAATGGGGACAGTATGAGAAGAGAGCCTGTACTCTGTCTGGACCCTTCTAATTGCCCCTGCCACAGAGGCCTGCTACAGCAAGACCCTGTGTTCCCAGCAGGTCAGGCGTGTGTGTGTGTGTGTGTGTGTGTGCGTGTGTGAGCGAGAGTGTGTGTTGGTCAGACAGAATCATCACTCAGGTGGTGTTCCCTTGGCTCCACCACACAAATTCAGGCCCCACATAGAGAACACCATTCATTATAAATATCAGAGCAACAGGAACGGAGCACGAGTGGTGGGACGAGATACGAGGAGGAGGAGGAGGAGGAGGAGGAGGAGGAGGAGGAGGAGGAAAGGGCTGGACGGGGGCATGCATAAAGATTAAGAATAGCAGGAGAGCATCATGGGAAAAATTGACTTTTCAATGAATTCTACAAAGGCCAAAGTTTGGGTGTCTTCATGAGCCCACTTTGTTCAGAGGATGCACACAGACACACGTGCACGCGTGCGCGCACACACACACACACACACGCACACACGCACACACGCACACACGCAGCTCCATCTTATCCTAGCACATAATCTCCCTCGCTGCCCTCTGCCACACTGCCAGGCCAGGTTATGAAATCCGCCCAGGGCCAGGTTACAAAAATCCTCTCTGTGGCATGTGCCAGGGAAGGCAGCTCCGTGTTGACAGATGGGCACAGCATTCCTGGGCCCCGGGGGCCTCGCCAGCGCTCTGCCAGGGGCTGCACTGAGGCAGCCGTGGAGAGGCTGACTGGCATTTCTTTGCACCTATGTGCTTCATTTCTGCGGTGACCTCGAGGCACGTACAACATGACTTACATTCCCTGAATGCTGCTCCTTCAAACTGACACGTAGGGGCAGTGCTGGGTGTTAGTGGGGAATGAATAGGGTAGTGATGGGTGTGAATTAAAGGTATGTGTCTGATTTAATTAAAATGGCATGGGCAGCTATGGGGCTCGTCTTTGATGTGGTCAGCAGAGCCACTCCCCCTTGTTTCTTACTCTTTCCTTCTTTTCGTCCTTTCTTGCATTCACTCACAGCACCAAGCAGATGCTGAGCTGAGTGTTTCAGAAGCTCCACAGTCCCTCGCTGATCCGCGTCCAGGCGGGGAGGAAACGTGCCCTCCCCCCAGCTCTCACGCTGCTTCCACAGGGATAGTGTTTTACATGCTGAAGGTGAGCGGAATGCCAGCGCAGCTCCCCATTTCTCTGCTCCCCTATCTCCCACTGGCCACCTGCTCCAACACCATGCCCTAACCAGGTCACACGAATGAAACCGGCACGTGGCCACTTAGCGGCCTCTCAAACTCTGACGCGTACAAATGAGAAGTAATAGTTTTTTATCAGCGAAAGTCCAGCAGTCCCTTGGGGTTTTTTGTCCCCCCCCCCCCCCCCTTGGGGTTTTTTGGCCCCCCCCCCCCCCCCACATTTTATAAAATGTAAAGTTCATTCTATTTCGCTTTGCAGCAGAACCAGTTGGAACACAAATATAGCTTTGGCGTGGCTGGACTTAATAGGCTGGCATTCTGCAAAACCATGCCACATTCTCCGCAATCACCACTCTTTAACATCTAGCACTGCGCGGACACAATGTTCCAAGACGCAATGCGCGGCGGATGCCCTGCCAACTCCTCCGACAGTGAGAGATTACAGTGATTACTCCAAAAGCAATCTCACTACGGACTGGTGTATGCACAGGGGGTCAGAGAGAGAGAGAGAGAGAGAGAGCATTGGCAAGTTACACAGCTGAGGAGAAAAAAAGAGCAGGAAACGTGAGCGACCCTGAAAATCGCTGTTAAAACACGGTGTCCCCATTTGGTAATTATACTCCCTCCAGAGATGAGGTCAGGCTGAAAATCAGCTGCAAACAAAGTGGGATGATGACGATGATGATGATGATGGTGGTGGTGGTGGTGATGACGGTGACGAGGAGAGCGAGGCAACGAAAGAGGGCAGAGGAGAAGAAGACGTGACAGGGGGGGAAACGGGAGAGAGAGGAGAGGGGGAGAGCGGTGGTGGGACCTCGCTGCTTGGTGTGAGTGAGCATGGGAAATGCGTGGGACCTCTGGACCATAACGGCTCCAGGGGAATCTGTTTGGTGACTGACACACACCAGCAGACGTACATGTATGCACGCGCGCACAGGTCCGAGTGGAGGGCCCTTCACTCGCGCTGTCCTTTGTCCTCTCATTCAACAACCCATTCAACATTTGGAGTGCAGCGCACCACCGTCAGACATACCGGCAAAAAGGGTTTCTGTGAAATCTGAAAATGTTGAGCTGTACAATCTGCTCCACCCTTTTTTTCTGTTTTTTTTTCCTTCAAATTCGTGGCATATTTCTGTATTTTGAAGCATTAGACACTGGTCCTTGTGTTTGCTCTTGGTGATGCTTTGTCTCGTGCAGGGACGCTCCACCGGTGCTGCCTAAATTGCACCAGCAGAGGGCAAAATCTGGTCAGAAACTATAATGGAAGAGCAGCTGAAGAGCACACACACACACACATGCACACACACTCATGTGCCTACACCCCACTAGTCAGCTTTTGCATTATTTCACCCGTGGTAACGTACAGTGTATACAGTTCACAGCGTGACCAGTTTATATTGCACATTCTGAGCGTATAGATCTGGATGTATAGCAGGCTCACTGAGCACAGAACAACCCCCCCTCGGAATGGAATGCAATGATTGGCCCTTAAAAGCCCGATCAGAGTGTAATGAAATACCACATTCAGGGTTTTTTCTTTTTTTTTTTTAATGTGATGCAATTGGCCCCTGAATCATTTTTTATCGTTAACAAGGATGCAGCCTCCACACAGGTCCTGTGTGAGCTGTGAGGTCTCGGTGCCGACTCCACCATGAGCTCACCTCCGTGTGGATTATGAGCCACCGAAGTGAGTCCTCGAGCCAAACTCTGGCAGGACGGAGCAGAATGCGGTCATTTCTCATGTCTTGTTTCTTTTTTTTTTTACGGCCGAGGTGGTGGGAGGTCTGATTACCTTTCCAAATAAGTCGGCCCAATCGAAGGCCCCCCTGCAGTGGCCGGTACAGGGAGCCGCTGTGCCATGCAGCCAGGCTGCAGAGGGCGGCTGTGGGCATTCAGCTACCATCCAAGCCAGGCCGGCGGCCCACGCCTGCGCAGCTTTTTTTCTCTTTTCTTTTTTTTAATGCCACATTTTTATGTTTCATGTGCGTCTGTGCAGAGAAGCTAGCCATAGGTGGTTTGGGTCAGCTGTTGTCAAGCCCATGCTGAGGGCTGAGGGAAACAGAGCCGCTCAGGGCCATGACGTGTGCTCTTAGTGCATGCGTGTGCACTTTTATACGGCTTTAATTACAGACTGTGAACACAGACAGACTTGTTTATTCTGCTGTGTAGTATACACTGAGGCCTGGTTGGCACCACAAACACACGTGTGTGTCCCCCCCCACCCCCCCACCCCCACCCACACACACAGACACATGCACACAGACACACACACACACACACACACATGCTGCTTTGTAGTAGTAAAAGTATCTATCCTGGACAGCGCAGCAGGTTGTACCTGCCAGTTGAATGAGTCACTTGTATTTTATGTCCATTAATTCAGTCATTTATGGATATCTGAGAGCAGGACATCACCGCAAACGGCCAAGATTCTCTGACATTAATGAGTGTGTGATAGATAGCTCACGTCTTTTTTTCTGCGTTCCAGGCATGAAGCAACTCAGAGTCTTCCTGAGGAACCGTGAATTGATCGTCGCCTTGAACGTATTCTAATTCCCTCAGCTTAAACAAACTATCTAAAGCTATTTAAAGGGCATCGGTCTAACATAGGCTGCTTTATTTTGAGTAGACGGAGAAGGTATAAATAGACTTTGAGGAGCGCAACAAGCGAATGCTTCATGTGAAATGGCTGGCGTTACATCATTGCCTGTGAGAGTGAAGTCCTGGAGAGGCTCTGGGCTCTCTGGGCCAGCCATTATGGTTTGTACTAATGTTCTGGTTTCACAATCCAAACATTCTAAGAGCTGTTATTTGCTCTCTTTTTCCCTTTTACTCAGTAATTCTGCTTTTTTTTTTCGGCCGAGCAAAGCTGTCAACATAGAGGAGAAGCAGCTTTGAGTGGGAGACAGAGCGGAGATGGAGGAGGAGGAGGAGGAGGAGGAGGAGCAGAGGAGACGGGAAGACAAGATCAGAATGGAGAGAAAGACCCAAAAGTAAAACAACACAAACCTGTGGGGGGAAATTGTAACGTGTGCCACGTGGTCAAGTGTGGGCGTTGTGTGTGTGGACGTATGGCTTTTTTCCATGTATGTGCATAAAGAAAGGACGGTCAGTTTAATTAAGGGAAGAAAACAACTCCTGCCCTCTTTTTCTTTTTTTTTTTTTTTTTTCCCTTCTTTTTTCTGGCTCCCTCGTTTCTTCCCAGGCTCTCCGCGACAGCCAGGTGTATCTGTGTGCAGACAGTCTGCGGAGGCCGTGTCCACCATGTGGTTGGCACGCTGCAACTCATCATTACGGGCTGGCCTCAGCCGGCGCTACTGAAACGACTATAAGTGAATCAGTGTCGCTGTGAGACGTTCCAACTGGGAGCTGAATCCCAAGAAAAGCCAGTGTCCCCTGGTCACGCCCCCCAGACCCCCACCCCCCCTGTCAGTGACAGAGCCTGCTCTTCTTCACACTACGGCTGAATCAGCATATTCTCCCTCCAGACCGGTGTCTCTGAGTTGGCTCGCAGGCATGTCATCAGATTGATGGTATTTGCAAGGAGAGTGTGGCAACAACGAGATGAAAACTCAATTTGCGGTGGCCGCGCGTTCATGACATCTGCCTCGGCGAGCTACACGTGAGGCGCGGCTGGGTTGTGATCCAGTTGCATTTATGTATTCGACTCGTACTGGTGAGAAAAAGAACAAAATATTGAGATGCATTTCAAATCGTGGACAGATGCACGATATTATTCCTTCAAACTGCAACTGAGCAAAACCCCCTCGTCTCCGAGAATTGGATGCTTTCTTTAACAGTTCATAAATAAAATGCCCTCTACGGAGCCAGTGTTCCTCTCCTGTGGAAATATGCTGGACTCCATGCAATAGGACCGATTTTTCACGATTGAATATTTAGAACTATTATAGCCAATTTCTGCCATTACATCCCAATAACTGGTCCTTTGTCTCCTTTTTTGTGTGTAATTCGCCCCCCCCCCCCCCCCCCCCCCCCCTTTGTTATTTCCCCCCCCCCCCCCCCCCCCAAAAAAAAAGTCCCTCCACCAAGGTCAGAAATAATTCTACTCATAATTCATAGGGACACACACACACACAAGCACACGATATAATCTAATAATGAGTGAGTTTTGGAGAGGCTGGTCGTCTTCCCCAGATTTTACAGTTTGAATGCAAAGCTAAGATAACCAGCCGCATTAAAAACATGGATGGCAATGGTATTGATCTTTTCCGTATCCAAGTGTATTTTCCAGAAATGTGCTACTTCGGTCTCTTCTTGGGCTTGGGATGCCATCTTTATAGTAACAGTTTAACTACTGCTTTTCTGGCTTTTTTGGTAAAAAAAAAAAATGTAAAAGCCGCAGTGGTTGGACTGGTGATGTTATTAAGTTGTGGCCGCCATCAGTCAAGGCAGCAACTCCGCTGATCACTCCTGGGGATTCGACGTCAAGAAATCTGATATTTTTGAGGAATGGCGTACGGGCCGAGGCAGAGTCTAATCTCTTCTGGCTCGTGTTATTGGAACACAACGTGTTTAAGTACAATCACACAAATGGCAGGCCCCCGTCCCAGAGACAATTTTAGCTTGATTACGAAGACAAATATTGGGAAAAGGAACCTAGTGGTTTGATTTGAAGCTGTTAAACCTACCAATTGGTCTTTCACCCGGCTGCGGGGAGCGTATTTGTCAATGGGCCGCCATTATTATTTCATTGACACGAGTCGTGTTTTCTTGAACTGGAATTACTCCGCAATTGCAAACCAGCTGTAAAATCACAACGATGGACGATCTTTACGTGCTATTGGACCCGGGAATTTTCTTTTTAGAACCGAAGTGAAACGGCTCGGAGGTCACTGAGGACATTCTCCTTAAACATCCATTGGATACGTCCCGCCGTGGTGATTAAAAAAGCCTTATAAAAATCCCCATCTAAACAAAGGCAGAATACATACAACTGTCTCAATAGAAAATAGTGAAGCTTCAGCTGAGAGACTGATGGCCGAGCGATCCACATGCTTGATTGCCGTTCCAGTGAAAACAACTCTTTGAGCGGGCTAATTGTCCTGTCATCCATCACCTCCCCGGTGATGGATGTCATGAGCGAGAGGCAGAGAGGACGGCGAAAAGAGTCCCATCGAAATCAATGAAGTCACGTCCCCCTCAGGTCAGACACAAACTGTGTCGGGTTTGGAAACGGGACTTGACGGCTTTCTCTGTTATCATTTCTCAGGCAAGGCGCTGTTGTCTGGCAAATTCGACGCTGGAAGCAACGAGGGGACTGCCCTGGCACGGCGCCGGCGCCGGCGGTGCGCTTCCCGGCGAATGCCACTCATTTCTGTGTGCAGCTGAGGCTGTCGCCACATGGACAGCTGGTTGTGAGCTGCGAGTCCACCACATCCTCCAAAACACCGTCAGTAAGCTGGTGAGTAACACCCGCCGCGGATCTGCATCGGTTTAGCCTCCCTAAATCAACCCCCCGAAGAAGTTTTATCTGAGGCCCATGAAATTGACCTTAGGCCGGTGCCTGGCAACCAAAAAGACACCCTCCGGGCGTTCGGCGAGCGGTGCAACGGGACCCTGTCCTGAGTTACACGAGCCTGCTTCCAATCAGCGCACATCAGACTGTATATCAGGTCTCATTAGTGCACGTGGGCCTGCAGCGCAGAGCCCCGGCTGCAGGACACCCGCTTTCCGTGCACTGGGAGCGGTCCCTCCGCACGGCAACGCCAGACCCTCATGCGTATACGGCATCCCATTGCGTGGGATGTGACGCACAACTTTTTATGGGCTCGCTATTTCTCATCTCAGCAGCACATGTGTCACAGTCTGAATAAGATTCCACAACAACTGGATCGAGAGAGAGAGAGAGAGAAAAAAAAAAAAAAAACACCTCGAAACATGGACAATCCATATCCGCCCCCGTAAAAAAAAAAAAACAGGCTGTGGTGCATCGCCTGTGCCAAATGTCTCACAATTCTTGGATTTAAGCCTTTAGAAGATAACAGAGGCCTGGAAGGATGGAGATGGTTGTTTGGGGAAAATGGGATGATAAAAAACAATAAAAAAATTAATAAGTTGCAAGTATTTGACTAATCAGAAGGTAACCAGTTAACCCCCCCCCCCCCAAGCTTTGTTTGAACCAAAACTCTTTCAAATGGCATAAATCTTTGTTTTTACCATCAGCTATGAATGAAATGTGAAATGTGTGTTTTTCAGTCTGGAAATGTGGAGCATCTTGCACCTAATTGTTTTGCTTTTATGGTTCGAGACTTTTACAGTTTTGGTTCGCTCCGTCATGATCTCGTTTGCCGGCAGATGTTTTCAGCACAAACCCGCCGATTAATTCACTGTGAAGTTTAGACCCACATTCTTCAGACTGATGCCCGCGAACAAGCAACTTTGTGCTACAATGGTTAGCCATAAAAATAATGGATTATAATTGTGTTATCAGGTTGCACTGCTGCCTCCTGATGGCCAAAGAAATCGGACTTTTTCTTTTCTATTGGCACACTGCCGCCTCCGTGCACATCACTGCCACCAATATGTCGGCGTGTGGAACTGGAGTGAACGAATTGGTTAGTTAATGAGCCCCAGGTTGGTAATCGGGGTGTCATAAAAGAAATTGAATAACCACAGGTGGTTTCGGTTTTGCATGATTTAAATGAGATTGCCTCGATTGGAGACGTCGAACCTGGGACAAAGCGGCAGCGCAGGCAGAGCTAACGTGAAACCTGAGCTTTTAAAACGGAACCAAGCCAAATGCAATATCTGGCAGGTTCTCACCTAGAAAATGTAATTTGCCAATGTTAGCTTGCCGCACTGGCCACCGCGAATGCTGCTCCACCACTGGGTTGTGAATCATTCAATCGCACCTGAAAGGTCAATTTGATCGATTGTGTTTTCATTGGCTCTTTTGTGGAACTCACCCCTTTGATTGGATACTCTCGCTAAAAAGCGACACTCCAGCAGTTGTTGGACACTTGATTTAATAGGGAGCCAACCCCGGGACGAGGAGCGGTGACAGCACGATGAGGAACTCTGTGTGTGTGTGTGTGTGTGTGTGTGTGTGTGTGTGTGACTGGGTTAGCTTTGCCTTTGTACCGCCGAGTGTTGTTGTGTGTGTTGCTGGCCAGAGGGCAGAGATTGGCTGAGCTGTGTGACTTTATTGGGAAAATGAGGGTAAGTGTTGTGGTGTGGAGCATGTGGGTGGATGGTTTGTGGATGGTAGGGGGGGGGGGGGGGGTGCGGAGCAGTGAGGGGGGAGGTGTGTGTGTGTGTGTGTGGGGGGGGTGTTACTGACAGGAGAATTTACTTACTGGGCCTCGGGAGACGTTCCTCAGTTACGTTGTGGCTGTTGAAAAACTAATCCTCGCCGTAAATCATGACATTATACATCCACACAGCTAAAATTATCCTGCGAAGGTCAGGCAGAAATTGTGACCAGGGGTTTGGCTGCATTCTGACAAAGTGCTCGCGATCCAGAAGCATACAAACATCCAGACAAACATAGTTCTATCACTCCGGGCAGCCGCGCGCAGCTCCCTGACAATGTCCAAACATTGCAATTTCAATTTGCACGCCCTGAATCATTACACAAAATGCAGGTATTTTAGGTAGGCCGAAATTGTTTCATTATTTTTAACACAGTAATTGCAAGGCAAATGGTCTTAATTGTAACCCCGGCCTCTGAAATAAACAAGGCTGAAAAATGAAAGTGGTGATTATGGTTTCCCCGGGCCTGATGTGGGGATTTGTGAAGCGGCTGCCAACTGCGTTTTCATGTCACTGTTGCGCGTTCCTGCCCCAATATAGACTCACTGAATCACTCATCAGAACACATGCCTTAATGGAGGAGAGTTCGGAGGCTGTGTGTCCGGCGCAGGAGAGACCCCCCCCCCCCCACCCCACCTCCGCCCCACTCACACGCACGCACACACACGCACACACCCACACCATCATTCCTCCCTCCATCCAATGTTCCATACGCCGTACCCTCCGCAATTAACCCTACCCCCGGTGATGAATGGTGGAAAAGCTGGGTTTGAAAAAAATATATAAAAAATCTGTCGGCGCTGCTTTTTTCCAAGAGAACAGTTAAATAGTTATGGTGCAACCCTGAGAAATGTATAAATGTCACGATAACATACAGGAAGGATTTCAACGCTTCTTCTGCGCTGGATGATGTTAAAGGCCTGCAGTATGATTGGATTTCGGTGCCAGAGCTCAGCGAGCCAAAGCCAGAGGGATTTACATTTAGTTGCCTCCATTGCATACAGTAGGGTTTCTCCCGAAAAATCTGCCAACATTGGACAATGCGAGCACGGCCCCGGTGTCACTGGATTTCGCTTTAGGGACGTGTTAATGGCTACTACAATCGAGTCGCTGATGTGTCAGTCAGTGTGTGACGTGGCAGCCCGGATTGTAGGGCAGGGGTGAGGGTGTGACCTTTTTTTCTGCACAGACTTGATTCTTGCTGCCTCAGCTTGGCCGTCTCCTGTTGGATGCCCCTGCCAGGCGCCCGCTACGGCCATTTTGCTCCCATGCCAGTGTTGTGCTTGGCCAAACATGAGAAGAACTGAGGTGTTTGGCAGCATGCAAACCTTCAAAAAACACACCAGCTCGCACACACACACACACACACACAGACAAATACACAAGCACACACACACACACACACACACACACACACACACACACACACACACACACACAATGCCCTTGGCCCCAAATCCATCACACTCAGGTGCAGTGATTTAAGAACAAAATTAGGATTTAATTTGGCTTCTGTCAGTTTAAGCTTGTTTAAGGATGATTTGTTGACAGATGCGGTGGCCCAGGATCCAGGCTGGCACACACACACACACACACAGACACGCACACACACACACACACTTTAAACCTTCACAGTGTAACTCCTATAAATCATACTTAATGATGAATAGTTACAGTGTAACGGCATGGTTTTATTTAGCCTAAAAATCGGATTAATTTCCATTTATTTATTTATCATTTTATATTATGAGAGAGAAAGTATTCTTCTTTTGGGCTTAGAATGACATGAAAAAAAGTTTTCCTTTTGTTACTAACGGTGGAGCTGGAGCTTTGGAGTCTGTTTTCTTAGCTCAGAAGAAAGACTGGAGAGACAGGCAAACAGCTGTCAAGAAATTAAACAATCTGTCTCCCTGTACCTCTGACGCTCACTAATCAGCACCGTGTACAACCACGGAGACGGCTGTTCCTTTACGTGTGAGAAAGTCATGAACCCTCATCAAGCGATCATTTAAGTCTGCCGATAAAATCCTTATTAAAAGCAGCGTTACTAAAGATAGGCCAGATCTAAAAGTGTTAATTTGGCGTTGAATGGATTTTGGTCTGAATTCTTTATAGCTGCCTTTTTTTCTTTTTTTTTTCTTTTTTATTAAGTATATATAGTCGGTGTGAAGTGAAACTTGATTATCTAAAAAAAAGGTTGATTATGGTTCAGTGAAGTTTAGTCGCGACCATGATGGAGGAGGATCCACAAAGAGATGATTTATACAGCATCGCTAAAAAATGATTTACAATCCGAAGCCGCAATTTTTATGAACTTATTTGCCTTTATACGCGGTTGCACATTCAAAAAATGATCATCCCGACTGAATTCAGAAAGTGTCTGACAGCATGTCACCTCCCTCATCCAATATCCCTTCAATATTGCTCTGCCTGGGAGTAATTAACAGTGACTCTGATGATAAAATTGGCATCTTGGCAAATCCCTGCATAGCCACTGGCTGCTTATCTGCCACGACAGGAGCTACCTTGAACAACCCTCTCTCGTCTTGTCTCATTTCTTACACGGGCCCATTTTCACCCGGGTCCTATCCTGGCAGCTGCAAAAACACACACACACTCACGCACGCACGCACGCATTCAGGCACACACACGTTATTAAGCACATTTTTGAGCCGATATCCTATAAAGAGATCGCATTGGTTGCGTGCCGGGCTGAGGACGAGGTTCGACCCGTGGAGATATTTGAAGGAGAGAACATTGATCTCCATAAGCCAGTGAGCAGGAGGGCGTTAGGGTTTACCTCTAACGGCTGAGAAAACCAGCCATATTATTTTGGCTCCGCTCCGCCATCCGAAACCCTTACTTTGCATTTCTCTCCTCCACCTGCCTTCCTCCTCCTTTTTTTTTTATCTGTCAGAGCGGCATCAAGACAAAATGAAGGATGATCAGCACCTTGGCTTTATCCGGGTGAGAGGCAGCTGGCTGAACGCCCCCACCCCCCCCCCCCCCCCCCCGCGGGCCCCTAGTCAGACCGTATAAAACCGGCCCCATGACACTTCTGGAGTCGGCTTAAGCTTGGACATCAGTCTTGCGGCTGATGGCTTCTGACTGGCCAGGTTGTAACTTCATTTTCAGCACCAGCTGTACAGCACCCTCACCCTCTTTGAATCCAGTCCCCTCCTTCCCTCCTCTGGTGTTAACGTTGTGTAGTGATGTCTGATCTGTTTTGTCAGGATGGAATGTGTGCGTTAGTGTGCGCGTGAATACGTATATATATCTGCCGCACTTGGCACGCCGCACGTATGTGCCACTCAAACAAAAGTGTCTTGACAGCAGACATGAAGATTCAGCGTGACTCTTGGTTTCTCTGACTGTCTGTTGTCACTTGAGGTTTTTTAAACACACTTCCAGCTCCCCAGGATGGTCAGACTCCGTTCCAAGCTCCAACACAGAAGGCTTTTTTATTTATTTTTTTGGACTGGGTCTTAAATTCTACAGTCTGCTCGTGTAATTGTGCTGTCGAATAGTTTGGAGTTAGGAGACGTTTGAGATGGCCTTCAACACCTTGGGATAGAACCAGAAAATAGAGTCTGGGTTTATCTTTGGTATTTCCAATATAATCTCTGTTTATCATCAGACCAAAGTGATGACGGAGCGATTTTGCAACACTCCACAGTGAACAATTACACTTAAAACTGTTTGCACAACCTGGATAATTATTTTGTCAGTATGTCAGTCATCTTTTCATTACACTGCTATATTAAACCCATATTATTATTAGGCAACATTTATAAATACGACTACACTTTGGTCAATCCCTGTGTTGCATCTCTTCGCCCAGCAGGCAAATGTTAAAAGAATGAGCCTCAATATGTAACTTAGAATTTGATCAAATTGTGGTCTAATTTGTTTTTAAGTGTAAAACCTGCGTGTAAAATGCCGCCTTCACTTGCTTTCTTTCACAAAGGTTGGGCGAGATGAACGATTCCTCAGCCAGCAGTTTATCATTCCACGGCAGACCTTCTGGAAACAGAGGAAGTGACTAACCTGTGGGACGGTAATACTATCCACCCCTAAAGTTTATTAATACATTATATGTTGTTAATTTAAATGGTACAAAAATGTGATGTGAAATTACACTGAATACAATTTTCACAAAGATGCTTTCCCACACTTTAGGGTCTCATTATTCTGCTGTGTGTTCATTGAGTGCTAAAGTCTTATTTGACAGATGACACACACCGTGATTGACAGCTCAGATTGACTCACGAATGGTCGGGTGGGCAGGAGCTTGCTACTTGGAGTCCACCCTGCGATCGGATAATGTCACCATCAACTGTATATATATATATATCTTCACTTTTCAAATGTTGTTCAGTGGTGGAGGCGTCCATCTTTGCATTCAACCATTTGTAACCGTCGGCTGGCTGTATAGGTTTGTATTTAGCTGCAGCATCAATCTTCTCATCCCACCTTTGGTTTAAAAAAAAAAAAAAGCGAAACAAAAACAACTATCAGTGCATCTCTATACGTCAATAGAAAAGTTAAAATGTCTGGAACTGGAGCAAATGGTCCGTCTGCCCTCGGTGCCCAGATGGAGCCCGACAGAAAAAAGAGGGCTGAACAAAGAAAAGGCAACAGAAAGAGACAAAGGGAGCTGTCACTACTATCACTGTGGCCCGAGGTAGTCTTGGACCTCGGCGAGTAACACACAGAAAAGGACGGCGCGCATACAAGGGCTGCCCCCCGACTGAACTTGAGTTGAGTCAATTAACTCCATTATGTTAATCTGGGATGTACTCCATGTTCCCTGTGGCTCCCAGTCTACCCAGGAACCCCGGGGACGAGCCAAGACACAGAGGACGGGGAGACGGGTTCATTTCCCGCCTCCGAACGGTGAATGAGGTCATGGGATGAGGAGCCCAGGGGCTTTCCGTCCTCCCGTGAGGTCACGCCGGTGTCTGCCACAGTCCGGACACGCAATAAACACATGTCCTGGGAGGGACCGCTTTGAAGAAGACACGCTCAGATGAAGATTTATCAGGATGTCTGGGCTATTTTTATTTGTGGTTTCATTTGCCAGAGCTCTAATAGGACCCAGATTCTTTTGTGCAAGACACCGTTTAAACCTGATGCACCGAGGGGGCCGGAGTCAAGCCGGAACACGCTCTTTCCTCAACACCGTAAACGTCAACAGTCACACGAAAGAGGCGCAGGTGGACTGGGAACATCTGCAGCTTTTTTTCTTTTTTTTTTTTTTTTGCGGAACAAAGCCACGCGAAGTTGTGTCCGCGCCGGTCCGAGAGGCTTGTGCCTGCGCTACAGCGCGGCGGTTTAGGACCCCGGGGCCAGGGTCCATTGCTTTGAGCAGACCCCGTCAAAAGGACTGCGATGACCCAGACACACGGCCGTGACTAAAAATAAAAGAGGCAGAAAAGGGCCAAGAATAGCCCCGGCCGAGAGAGGAAGGAGTGAATTACTGCCGCGATAAGCCACGATTCCCTACACATGCAGTTGGATCCCGATGTGGCGGGGGCACGCAAATTGGTACCAGCTGTGTGGCCTTGGAGTATGCCGCTGCGGACAGGAGACGGTGTCCAACTATGCGGATTAATCATTTACTCATATAACACAGCCACGTTGGAAACCTCAGGCACTCACTGCATTTATCTCCATTCATGTGCGGTGGGCACTCGTGCTTGGCTCTTGCGCTGCAGCGGGTGCGCGCGCGCGTGCATCTGCGCGTGACTCCGGTGGAAAAAAAATAATAAAAAATCTCCGGCCAGTCCGCAAAGGTGGCAGAGGCGGAGAGTGGATTGATCATTTTACGACTCCAAATTGTGAGCAACGCGAACCCACCCCGTGAAACTCTCCTCTCCATGTCCCACCATAATGTCGTCTGTTGATGGTCCAAAAGAGTGGTGGTGACTCCGTTTCCAAGTTTGCCTTTCGTAGAAACCAGTTGGCCCACAATTTGGTTTCAGACGCATTCCTGAGATTTAACACCCAGTTTTCTAGGAACAACATTTTCTGGGAAAAGCTCCACCATACAGTATTTCAGACAACTATATTTCAATTGCACTTTTGATTTAGGAAAGTGTGATTTTGCAAGTTGGGGAGACGCGGCCAACAAGTACGTTTTATTGCCATGAGAAACAGACCGGCGAGGAGAAGCTGGGATGTCGGGGAAAAAAAAAAAGGCCATGGCTGAGACAGTGCTAAGGAGGCTGCGCTGAAAAACTATGGATGTGCAACACCTACTGCCAGCTCCCATAAACCACCGGGTTCGCATGCATACAATCTCACACCTGACTTTACAGATGGGAGGGTTGGGGGGGGGGGGGGGGGGGGGGAAAGCCCCCCCAAAAGGGGGGGGGGGGGGGGGGGGGGTTAAAGACTCTTCATAACAGCTGTGCACACATGCACACGCTCATATACAAAAAAAAATCATTGCCTCATTGAGTTGTTGGTTTACAGGACGAGGACCCCCACGTGTTACTCAGTGAAGCCTCTGTTTATGGTGCTGCTTTTACAGGTCTATAAAATATTAGTCTGAACCGCTCGGCTCTTGTACGGGTGGAAAAGCCACATCTGAGGCCCTGCTGGTTTGTCATGAGTGGCTGTGGGGAATAGGAGCCCCTGCCGTGGCTTGGGACCCTTCCTACAACAACAACACGGGCTCTTTGGAGGGTCCCCGCCACGACGGCCAAGACCGCTCCTGCTCCACATACTTCAAACATTAGACAGACTACGGGGGATATGTGCGACGTGTTTACTGACCGACCTGTCTGGACGCTCGCCAAGAACGCAGGTCGTTCCTGTGACATCGCACCCCCCCCCCGGGCGGTGGGCAGTCGGAAGGTGCGGACGGTGTGTGCAGTTAGAAGGACAAGAGTTGCGGTGCAATGTGTGACCTCTCAGCATTTCCTTCTGTCCCGTATGTGTCTTCTGCATCATTTTATTTTGCATGGTAACCCTTTTGCAGGCTTCCTCGGTTAAGAAAAGAACATCTCTGTTAGCCGACCGGATTATTATAATCCCCCAGAATCAGCTCCGGCTCCACAGGCCGTGCCACGAAAGCTACTCCCCCCCCCCCCCCCCCCCCCCCCGAGACCAGGGCCGCTGTTCACTTATCAGAGAGAAAGGCGAGTCTTTATTTCTGGGTATTTGTGTATTTTCTCTCTCCCGACCGAGCCGAAGCAGCTCAAACACAAACTTTTAATCGATTTCTAAAACTTCAGTGCTCATGAAGTGCGTTTAATCTTTTCACAGAAGGAAGGCGTGGGCACCCGGTGGAGCTGTGGAGGTCAAGCCGTGTCGCACAACTGCAGGTACATTTGAAACAAACAGTGTGGACTAACTCGACCTTTTGCAGATTTCTTATTTGTTTTTCTTGGAGCGAGGACGTGCAACTATACAAAAGAGGATTTTGTCCCCCCACCCCCGCTGTGCACGGACAAGCACCACTAATGCACCTACTGCTTTGCGCAGCATTACCAGGAGAATGTTTGGAATCTAACATACACACATAAACAGAGCGAGTTATATTTGTATATTCAATGAATAGCTGTGCCGCGGAAAAATGTAAATAACTCCGAAAAGGACGGGCCGAATCTGCAGAGGGGACATAATCCGTGAGAAAACGAAAATAAGACGGAGAGAGGAGAAGAATCGGAAAATGAGCTATTATAATGGAAGATGGCCCTGGGCATCCGATCTGGTCTGAACGCCATATGCACCACTTTGTGTACTGCATGCATTCATTTGTCACACACACACACACACACTCATGGTACAAAGTGCATCCCATCCACTAACCCGGGAGGAATGCGGGTCCAGTAAATATCTAGAAGGGGAGAGTTGACAGATGGCAGTCTTGAACACAATAATTACCACATACTTCCCACCACTGTGCATGTCTGCTACATCCTCCGCTCCTCAGGGCCAACTCCCTCTAACCCAAACCAACGGGGCACATTCAACCAGCAAGACAGAGCCCACACGGCTCAGCTTCTCACAAGCCTGCTTTTGGGGTTATCAGCTAAACACTTACCGACACACACACACGCGCGCGCGCGCACGTACAAACTGGCGCGCTGTCGGCCCCCGCCGGCATTAGCCCGCAGACGTATAGATTTAAGATAACTGGAATCATGTGATACCGCGGCCCCCGGGATCAGCTCCCACCACAGAAGCCCGAAACCACACCGGCCATTGTCTGCCTCCCTCTCACCAGACCTACCGTGACAGACTCCACTAAGACCAAGGTTTTAGACCCCGGGACTGATTCTCACACCATAAACACTCGGCTTCCACTCGCTGGCTGTCTGCAGCTCCCGTCCAACCCACAGGTATGACCACGCATGCTGGAATGGCCGAGACGGCGTAATCATCAGATTGGGGGGTTCGAGTATGCAACCATGAGGACGAGTGGCGCCCACCGTCGCAATGTCGTGAAAGCTTAAGCTGCACCTCTCTCGGTGCCGAAAGCTCCCCAGACCTTTATAAAAAATAAAAAAAAAGAAAAAAATGATAATCATTTTAAAATGCAAACCTGCAGGCAGACATGCCGCACGTTGTCCCCTGACGGTTCACGCTGGGGGAAGACATCAACATTGCAACAAGTACTTACAGGTCCAGTTTATCTGGGCTTTGTTGCACAAGAGGAGCGTCGCGTGTACGCTACAGTTTTCAACTTTCGCGGGTTGAGATGCTATTTGCGGTTGCTCAATACGGTCACAGGAGACTGGTCAAAAGTGAGACACCGACGCCTCATATAGTCGGACGAAAAGCAAGCCGCTTCCAATCCGTCATAAATGCCTTTTTCGATTTCTTCGGAGCGCCTTTGAAAACAGGAACGACATACAGAAAAAAGGCGGAGCTGAAAAAAAAACCCCGGTTCAGACATAAGCAATAACTTGTCCCGAAAAGTGCAAGCGAAGGAACAAAGAAGAGATTTATTACACGACTCAATGAAAGGTGCTCAGAGGCGACGGATAAGTAAAAGGTTTAAGGGATAGATAAAGGATTGTGAGTTGGATAAAAAGTGCGTTCTCTCTGTGTGCGTGTGTGTATGTCTGTCTGTGTGTGCGTGCGCGCACGCGCGCGCAGGGAGTCTGCTGCTTCTTTTCTTGCTGCGATCCTTCAACACGAGGTAATGAATTGGCCCGCGAGGGGTTCACCGGGTTGATCTACAAGCACTCCTCTGACTCCCCTCTGTGCACTCAGCCCCGATGCTGGGTCATGCTAGGAATGTTCACACATACAGTTACAAACACAAACACTCAGGCATTGGCCTGAAAAGTGGTAGCAGGTTATCTAACATTCCTGACCTGGAAGACATTGGCTAAATTTGGGAGACCGGTCCGTACCAGAAAATTTCACAGCACTGCTTCTCTTTTTTTTTTTTTCTTTTTTTTTTTCTGGGTTCAGATTCCTCAAATGACCTACGTTTTGATTTTCTGAGACGGACCTCGTGTGGCTGTGTGAATTATAACTGTTGTTTGTCAGAAGCAAAGGTGGAAGCAGTGTGATGTTGTTAAAGTAATTTAAAAACACCCAAGGGATGCTTGGGTAATGTTGTTGTTGCATCCTGTTTACTCCCAGCTGGGAACTTCATCTCTTTATCCAATTTACCCCCTGGCCATATTGTGTGTTTTTTTTTTTGTTGGGTTTTCAGCCAGGTGACAATTATGTCAGTCCATCCGTCAGGTCCAGGATCATTTATCTCCACAACCACTGGTTGGATTGGAACAAAAAAATCCGGTTTGAATCGCATGATGCTAATACACACTTTTTTTTTTTTTTTTTACCATTGTAGCAAACACTGAATAAGATGCCATCATCACACAGATGGGGCTGGACCGTGTGACTCACCTATCTGTTTGAGAATTAAGAAGTCATTAAGTGGGCCAGCACCTCTGATACAGACTAAAATATTACTGACAAACAATAGAAGATTGTTTTTTTTGTTTTTTTTCTTGGCCAGAGCTCCCACAGTGCTTTTTTTTTTATTTTATTTTTTTATATAGAGTTCCTAGTGTTTATGAAACTGCTTCTGTGTGTTTCTGGGCCAGCATCACTAGATCTCGCCTTCCCCCCTTTTTTTCCTCCAGCTCCCATGTTTATCCCGTCTGTTTCTTTCTCCCCTTTTTTCTTTCTTTCTTTCTTTCTTTCTTTCTTTCTTTCTCTTGGTTGAAGCGCAGTGGAGGGAGTGGGGGGAGGGGGTAGGAGGGGGGAGAGAGAGCAGGAGAGAGCCTTCCAACCCCATAAGGCTGGTCTCCATCAGCCACACAGCGTCAGTGATGGAACCACAAGCATTAGTGACCACACTCACAAATGCTTATGTCAGATGTTGTAAAGTGCCCGTGGGGGCCTTATGAAGGTCCCCAGTGTGCCATCTCTAATAAAGGGCTCTTTTATCCCCACGGCGACGCACACAGTGGTCTGGCCAGTGGCTCCATCCTAAATATAAGCATACATTTTTTGGTTATTAGTGTATTTGTGTCTCGGACAATTCCCGCTCGTTCGTGGATGCTACACCAAGGGATTGAGGAGAGAAAAAAAAAAAACGGGCGCTTTATCGCTTTTGATTAAAATGATTCATCACAGTTTTACAGCAGCACTAAAATCGGCAGGCTTTTGGCTCTCTCTCTCTCTCTCTCTTCTTTTTTTTCTTCAGACGGCATTGGGATGAGGTCGGGAACATGTTGGTCAGCGATGCTGTTTACAGAACTGCCAAGCGCATAAATTCATCTTCACTCGCCGTGAGTTGACATATTGTCAAAATAGTAGCACTTAATCAGCGCGATTTCCCCCGAGGAACAAAGAGCAAACAGAAACCCCCACGCTCCGCTCATACCTCCCACGACTCACACCGCAGCATTTTTGTCCCAATACACTTATGGCCCATTAAATGAATGGGCTGCACATAAAGCCGGGCTGACAACACCGTTAACCAGCTCTAAAAAACGTTTGATGTGAATGGGGAATGTGGGAGCCAAAGATTTGATAGTTGGAAAGTACTTTTGAGGAATTTAAATATTTTTCTTACTAATGCCTTATGTGTGCTGCCAATTTGTCTTTGTACCTTGTGTCAAGTGGTCCAGCGAATTCAGTCCTGTTTTTGTTTTTTATCCCAGCTAAATGACCTGGCCTCATATTTGTCTTCTCCCTTTCGAAAGTGTTTGCCTATACCTTTGACTGCTTACCTGTGTGCCCAAAAGTGGGAGGATACCCGACCCGAGTCCGCCGGGACCAATCAGACACGAGCCGCGCTGGGGCGCTGGATTTCAGCACGTTGCAGACTCAAGCGTTTGGGTTTGGTGCCTGCGGTTCAGTTGTTACAACACTGAAGAGAGTGTGGAGACCAAAAACAGATCGAGAGAGTCAAGTATTCACCTTCCTCGAGGGTCAAAGGGGATTTCAGTTTGAGAGTTGTTTTGGGAGCTCATCTGTATGGCTGCAGCAGATTTAACCGAGATATTGAAATAAATAGTCCCTTTCCGGTGTCATGATAATTATTTAAATTAAAATGCCTGCCAACCATCGTATCATTTGGTAAAGTAAAGAGATTTAAAGGAAAAATCCGCGCATCTACCGTGTACAATGTATTAAATCGTCAAATGGGGAAATAGACTACTTGTGAAAAGACCTGCCGCACGTTTCAGATGTCTGGAGAAGAAAGAATCTCTGTCAGAGGGCAGACCCCCTCCTCTAACTCCTTTGTCTCTTCCCCTCTCTGCTCCAGGTTCTCCATGCTCTCCCTCCATTTCTCCATCACTTCGGGTCCCTCGCCTGGGAGGATGCGAGCGCAGAGGTAATTGGAATGTGTGCGTCAGGCGTGCGTGTCTTCGCGCAAGTGTGTGTTTGTAACGGGTGTTGGGGTGGCAGAGAGAGAGGGGTGGTGGTGGTGGGGGGGGGGGGTTGGCTGGGCCTCTGCTCCGCAGATGTCATAATTAGGAACTGGAATTCTGGGAATTCCTGGGAAGGCTGCGCGGTCCTAGAGGGCTTTTCATCTGCTGCAGCGGCCCAGCCCCCTCTCCGCCGCTGGCCTTACGGAAAAATACAACATGTTCCAACACACACCATCACAGCAATCAATTACCGCTAACTGTAGAACACACATCGTTAACAACAAATATCCCAAAACATCCTCCAATTGTAACCTCATTGCGCTGAGGTTCACAAGCATCTGTGACATGTTGGTTTGATCTGGACCCAACCACTAATTCAAGAGCTGGCTAATTAACCTCAACTATTCTAAATATATCATGGGCCTTATTTAAACCACAATCAGAAAATAGTTCCCTGTCTTTGCTTTAATTCTTTACAGGAAAAACAAGGAGAGAATGCTCAATGCACATGGTACTCCTCAGCGGCGCAGTAAAACCCTTTATTCTTTACAGACAGGTAGTCTTGCGTAAAGCTGTTGGTCTGATGCTGTTTTCTGTAAACACACGGGCGCCAGCGCCGAAACAATGCTCCACAATCAAGCCACGTCAAACAACACTTTTCTAATGAGCTACACGACAGGGTTATTATTGCTTATTATTGGGTTGTATATGCAACGCATAGTTTTCTGCAGGGTCCGCCATGGAGCCCTGGCAAATCACAGACGCAAATAAATTGTTGGATTTTTTTTTTTCTTCCTGCCCCAGAAATCGGACTGTTTATACACCAATAACTCTCGAGGACCACATGAAACCCGGTTGACAAGTTGGTGAAATGAACATGAAATATTGTTACTTTAGGTTTTGGCACGCAGGCCCCAGCAATGAGTCAGCTCATTTAGCCATTTATAGTGTCTGCCGTACAATTCGAAATGGGGCTTCGGTTAAAAGCCTGAAATAATTTTTGGGGCTTAACACGGGTTTCACTCAATCTCTCTCTTCGATCTGACGTGAAATAATCCATCAGACATACGTTTGAGAAATTGGGATTTTCTTGCGAGCACACCGGCTGGAAAATGCGCTTCTCCCAGAATCATCATATTACTCCTCACGTATGTGTGCATGCACCAATGAGGATGCTCTTTTCATTATACAAATATATAAGTGCCCCAAGATGAAAATTGCATCCTGTCCTTTTTGCCCCGTATGTAGGGTAGCATAGCCTCATCCCAAAGTTAACAAGGCTCCGTGCTTCCCAAACGAGACTTTGCATTTGGCCGGGACCGTCCCACTTCAGACCTTACGTACTGACTGCATTTTTGTCCAGAGTTGTGGGCCCCATCGAGTTGTTTACCTCTTGTTTGGGCAAACTGAAGAGATGTGCTTGTTCCTCACTCACCAGTTCCAGTGTGGACGCTTTCCTACCGACGCACCGGGATTAGCACCCTGTAGCGTAGACCTCACAGTGCCATGTGCAACAGACGTTACATAGAACTGCCAACCTCACTTTTGTCTTGCCAGCTCCAGTGCTGCTGGAGGCGTGCGGCCTATTCCTTTTTCACAGGTTGGCCTAACGGGAGCTTTTATTTGCTGCGTTTAGGCCAGTGTTGCTCCTCGGAGATAATCACTTGATAAACACAACACGCGGAATAACATCATCAGGTTTTCAGCATTCATACGAAACCGTATCCACGGGGTCCTCATAGTCAAGCTGTGGCCAAGCAACGGTGGGGGGGCGCGGCCCTGGACCACTTCATGTGGCTTGAGATTCAGAAATCGTTGTGCGTCCGTGTGGGTGTGTGTGTACCTAGGCTAGGGGACCGGGCAGTGGTTGGTTTCATGGTACATGCGTTGCCAGAAGAAGTGGCGTACCCCGTTTGTACAGGTGAAGCTGGGGATGTTGAATCCATCCCAAAAATGCTTCACAAACTATATATTATATTAGCTGGAAATGAGCTCACCTTGAAGACACATACGCTGCACAGCCAGCTTCTTCTTCTTCTTTTTGTTTTTTCCATACGCCCAGTGAGTGGATAAATGAAAGGAGAAAAAAAATGTGGATAGATGAGGCCGCCATATGCCCTCTCGCAAACAAATCTACACAACCAGAGCCAACAGTTTGGTTTCACATTGTTCCACCACAAGAATGGTGTGAGCCAGTTTGTCTTTTAACAGAGTCTAATGAGGCGGGAACAAATCCACCGTCCACTCTTGACACTCTTTCTCTACGTGCACTTCTCTGAATATTGTCAATTATCCCCTATGTCTTGGCTGACCTGACTCTGAATGTGGGTCACAGGCCACACAATCACCTGGTAATTACCAGAGAGTAAACAAGCCGAGCCAGGGGAGAAGTTTTAATGATTGTCAGCCTGCGACAAAGGACCCTTCATCTCTAATGAGGGGTAAGTGTGTGACATATTATGTCGCGCAAAAGCTGGACCTGTCCATCGCAATAAATATAGCATCCCTGGATCGGGCAATACGGGAGGGAGGCAACATTTGGAGGGGATCGCTCTGATAACCCAGAAACGACGCCGTCTAAACTGACCCTTACGTAATAAGCCCTTTGCCTGATGATTAATTGCTCACCGGCCTCCTCGGGCGGCTATGACACCATGTGCCACCCACGGTGTTCTGCTCTGGCCTCATGTCTCACTCTCATTAAATGGGGCCTTTGTGTCCCCGCGGCTCGGCCTTTTGTCCGAGCATGTCCACCTATCAGAGGGGTGGACCCCTGTGTCTCTAGCCACGATGACATCACCTCCGCCCTCGTCCGTCCCGGGGCTGTAGCGGCCAAGGTGAGGGCCCGTCTCTTTTCCCCTTATCACTCAATCACTCCTTTGTGCCGCGAGGGCCTGCGGGCTTCCGCGGGCAGTAATGAGACGGAGCACTTTGCGATGTGGAAGCATTAAACCATACCGAGCAAAACTCACATTGTAGCACATGGTTCGATGTGGTGCCGGTTGGAATCGCAGCAGCAAAACCTCTCTTTCCACGAGTCAGGTGAGTTAACGCAACCGAAGAGTGCAATTTACGGGGAGGACAGTCCTCCGACACCGAGACACCACATTATCCTTCAGAAGGCCGTGTAATCCCACGAAAGGCAGTAACGTGCCCGCTTGAAGGCAGCTCCCGGGGTCAGCGCTCGGGAGATGCACCTTCAGGTTTTCACCTGACACCATCACAAACACAAATGCGCACACACCCATAAACCGAGACCAATTTAGAAACTGCGATATCATCTTCGGGTTCCTCGAAGACGTCGGTATTTAATATTTAATGGCCTCATCGCCTTACAGCCAAGCTGTGCTCTCCCTCCCTCCCTCCCTCCCTCCCTGCCTGCCTCTCCTCCCCCCAGGGGTTGCATATGTTGTGCTCACACTGCGAGACTAAATGCTCAGCTTTGATTTACTGCTGGGATTTTTATTTTTATTTTTCTCGAAGGTGGTTCATGTTATATTTCTGTCGCCGGATCCTAAACTAGTCTAAAGCGATCCTTTCATAACAACACCATTATGAAGGGATATACTCCCTGAAATGTTGAGTCGAAGTACAGTATGTAGGTGCAGCATGTAAATGAAATGGAGAGCACGTGTCATCACACAGCTCCAGTGACTCGTGGCCATGTTTGTAGCTTAAAACGGGGCTTAGCTTGAGGTAAAAACAACACAAGAAAAACAATGATCACCAACGCTTCTGCGGATTTACCTCTCGTACAGGAGTGGCAGAGAGGTCACAGTGGTTCTCGCAGGACTGTTCACACTCAAGTCCCATTTCTACGTTTTGAAATACAATGTAACAGATTGAAAACTGGCCCGGACCATATCAGGAAGTGTCATACACCTTTTATTTCCCCCTCAAATCAGGAGCCCCTGCAAGGTGAACCTAGCCGTGCTGCCGTTCATTTTACAAGTGTGCAGTTGTGTGAGGGTGCGTTTTTTACAATGATCTATTTTTTCCTCAATTGAGGCTTGAACGTGAGTTGTTGTCACGCAGGCTACCGCAACAATCTGACCCCGAATCAGCATTACGCCCACGTGCTCCACGTGAACTCCTATAAGAAGTCTGTAAACTGGGAACATTAATTGCTGTTACAGAAGCCTCCCTCCCAGTGAAGCGACCCCCCCCCCCCCCCCCCGTGAAGCGACCCCCCCCCCCCGATTCACACACAAACACACACACACCCACACACACACACAACCCCGGCCTGGCCTCTTTGTTATGGTTTCATTGGTCGATCACTTGCCAGGGCCCCAGGGGTCCCAACTCAGAACACATGTCTGCTTTCTGTATGTTTATAGTTCAGCCGTCAAAGGGAATGAATGTTACTGCTGTCAAAAGCTTACTTGTCTATTTTCTGGACAGCGTCACCACAAGAAGACAATGCCTTTACACAAGACAACGACAAAATAGATTGTTAATACGGCTCACACAATGCAAATGACGTATAAACCAAAAAAAAAGGGTGTACATCACTCCGGCTGTCACGTGACAGGACAAAAAGTCGCCGCACTATAGACACGTCCAAACGCTGAAATGCTTGTAAGCAGATGCGGTCAACTTTTAAGCCCAGTAGGAATGAGGCTGAAAAGCTCTGAAGTAGCCGGAGGTTGAGATGATTTTTTTTGTTTGTTTGTTTGTTTATTATGCTAATGACAACACGTGTTTGGAGATGCTGTATGTTTGGCCGATGCCTGCTCCCATATGGCAAGCCACTCTGGAAAATTTCCGATTGAAAAAGTTGATTAGAATGCCCATGAATAGAGTTTAAATCGTCGCGTTCATTCAGTCAGTCGGACGGAGCGATTCGTGTTCTTTTTGTCACTGCCAGTTTTTGGTCGTTTGTGTGGCATTCAGGTGTCGTTAATTCACATGGTATTTAAAGGTACCACTTTTCTCGCAAGCCTTCGAGTTATGCCCTTCAGTTTTCCTGGTAAATCACTTTAAACGTACCATTCACCTGCTTGTTAAACCTCACCGGCAAGGTTTGGAGTTTGAAGTTGCACCCACATTGAAATGTTGTAAACTACGCGAAATGCACTAATTGCTTGGAAGCAGTTGTCTGACAAAGATTAAAGTACATTAAAATAGTAAAAGAAGTTTAAGGCCTATATAAGCCAGATCTTTCATGTTGGGTGGAGTTAATTTCATTGTCTAGATGAGGTTTTTTTTTCTTAGAAAAATCTTGCTGAGGCTTTCACTTGGAAGAATGTAAAATGTGGTGGAAAGGCTGCAGGGAAAAAAAAGCATGTAAAGAGCCTCACGAGTAAAAGACTGTGTAAGTACTGAGAAAGGCTGGTTCGAGAGTACGTAATAAAGAATGTAATAATAATAATCATCCTGACCGTTATTATAGATGTTTAGGTCTACACAAAGAACTGCATTCGAATACTTCCATTTCCCTGCACCCTTGGCTGGAAGGCTCCCTGCCGTTTTCCCATATGACTTGAATGCAGCAGCAGTGACACACATACTATTACGAGCCTGTGGACCACGGCGGGGACCACCGATTGGGCCAGATCGAGGGTGTGTGCAGAGCGTGGGTAGTTTTTAACAGACGTGAATTGAGCTGGAGTATCTAGTTTGTGGTATGGCTACAACTGGAAACACACTAAGCCGTATCCAGAAGTGGGCTACGGCGGCGCTGCGCACGCCCTCCTGTGTGAGCCTGCTGGAAATCCAGAGGACTCTGAGAATACTGCTGCATTGCAATTTCTGCTCCGTGCTCCTCCGGCATCTGCCAGTTTGTGGCACAGACTGGAAGACCTTTTTTTTTTTTTTCTTTTTTTTTAGAACAAGGTCTATAGTGATGGCATGTTCTTTTTTGTTACATTTACATCAGACTAATAACAAATCAAAACTTTTGTATTGGATTAGGAGTAGCGTTGGTACAAAAGACACAGATACATTCACGGCCTTAAAAGTCTACCACATCCACCATAAGAATATAATGAGAATATTGAAATCTTGTGGTTCTCTACGCTGCACCGTCTCCTGGCCAAAATACCTCCCATTTCTCAGCTGTGGTAACTTCTCCAAAATTCATTCCACTAACTGAAAACCTCAATTAAAACGATAGACACTGAAGTCTCAAGATAATAATTATCTATATTTAAAGCTATCAGTGATTGTCATTTTGGTTAAGTTAGAGCCGGAGTCCAATTCCTGCTCTCGGCTAATTTCATCGATAGTCTAAATATAGTCGAGGGGTTTGAAAGTTTTTTCCACTCGACAGAGCCAGAGCTTCCCATGAAAAAAACGCTTTTTTTTTTTTCATGAAAATAAATGAAAAGTTATGATAAACAGATTTCAAAGTCACAGCTCTATGATAATCGGCCGGCCATAATAAGATGCCCGCTTGTCTGTCTCTTCCTCTGTCTGTCTTTCGCACACACACACACACACACACACACAACCGCCAATCGTTTCCCCATGTTCGTTTATGGGGCGCCTGAGCAGTGGCGTAATGTATTTGTCTCAGGGTCTGGGTTTTACCCTTACCCCGTACCCGATCACACACAGACACCAGACCACCTCCTTGTTCCTCATTAATCTGCCACCCAACCTTCGAAGTTTAACAGTTAACCGCACGGGATAAGGAAGCTGCTGCTCGTGGTTTTTTGGGGGAGATGGCGTGTCACCTCTGTGCCACCCTGGGTTTCCTCCAGGAGCTCCCACAATCCTCAGGCACGCAGGTTATGGGAAGAGGAAAAATCAAAACTGCCTGTAAGCTGTTAATGACAAGTTTCCTTTTTCTTTCTTTTTTCTCCTCCGTGCATTAGGGCCCAGCGTGGTTAAAACAGTTGTAATCCGTTACCATGATGAGGTTGCTGTATTGCCGTGGTGGCAATTAAGAAAATGAATGAACAATTAGTATCAGTGGGCCACCTAGAGGCTTGGGACACAAGTGCAATTACCCAGCCTGCACCTTGATTGTCTTTTCCTGCCGCCACCTCCACCTCTTGTCCACCCGCAGCCCTTCTCAGCGTCGGGGTGACGGAGACCCCAGGCTCCTATAGAGGCCCTTGTCGGAGCGTGGCTGCGCCACTAGGTCAGTGGAAACATTTTAAAGACAGAGACTTTATGTTCCCTCTGCAGGCCTCCGTCTGCTCCGCACTCATTCCACATGGCATCCTCAAGTGTTGCTCTTGAATAATATTGCTCCAGCGTCTCCAGTCGTGCAGCCCCGCCAACCTCGGGCCCTTTGTTCTTGGATGGCTCCCTGTTGTAGTGGTCCGCAGACCTCGTTGTCGCAGACTAAACTGGGCATTGTGTAACAAACCTCTTCACATTGACTTCGCCATTAAAAACGTTCAATGCATTCTATGTATAGGACATTTCATTTTAAAGTGAAAGGTTATAATGGCATAATCACTAGTCTGTAATATAAAATCTCATTCACCACCCCTTTTTTTGCTCGTCATCATCATTGGATCGCTCGTATAGTTTTTTTATTGACTGCTTTTTGTTGTTACTTTTCACCCACTTTCTGTGAAAGAAACCATCTCAGACATCTTGGAAGCTGCAGTTAATGTAATTACTGCCTTGCATTAATGACTTAGTCGGTCACAGACCCACAAACTAAGCCTATGTAGAGCACTTGGACATGACATGCCTCAATTTACTCCACTTTGTTGGCAAGCTTGGTTTTTCTCGGTCCTCCCACTGCTCTCATATATTGCCTTGCAGCCTAACTAAGGGCTCCAGTTTTTATGGCAAAAAAAAACGGACTCTGTTGACTCTTCACCATTGCAGGAACAAGCAGGAGCTGTGAGTTACCTTGCCATGCATGCACACCATGACCTGTTGACAGATGAGTCTAATGCCTGTGTGTGGGCTCCTGTCAGGTTTGTGTTGGATAATGCATGGTTGACTTTTAACAGATTCGATTTGTGAAAACTTTGCTTGATCACCCAGGAGCTGTCAAACTCGCGATTTTTTTTTTTTTTTTTTTTTTTTTTTTGGCTTTCTAGCGCCAGTTTTATGGCAAAAAGGGGACTTTCACAGGACACTCCCCTAAAACCTTGGACGTGGATGTCTGCGCCTCTGATTGGTTGCGAAGCCCCGACCGACAACACCTGCTTAACTCCTTCATCCAAATTGACACCCGGGGCTCTGAGAAATATAGGCAGCATCCCATCCAGCACATGCATTCAGTCCCACCGCTGCCCCCGTAACACACCACCCTGCAGCCGCACCGATCCGAGGTGAACCCCTCACACACACGCACACACACACTCATTCACTCACGCACACAAACACACACACACACACTCTCTCTCTCTCTCTCTCTCTCCCACTCACTCACACACACACACACACACGCGCTGCCGGATCGTCGCCTTGGACTCGCCGGGAGACGCGATGTTGCTCAAAGTGGCCGTGGCTCTGCTGCTGCTGTCCGTGCTGGAGCGAGTAGCCGGATCGGATAATACCGAGGTCCACGACAGTCCCCCGGAGAAGCCCGCGAGCCAGAAAGGACGCCTGTCCCTGCAGAACACAGGTAGGACCGAGGCGGGGGTTGGGGTGGCGCGCGACTCATCCCCGTGCGTGGGGGCTTTTGGTGCGGACACGTGTTTCCGTGTGGCCGCGAATTAAAGCGCAGAAAGCCACCGCGATTAGCAACTCAAACTCTGAGCTCCGTTCGATCACTGCGAAAGGCGAGACCCTGTAAATACTCTCAGACAGAAATCTAATATGTGAGTAAACTATTAATAGAAGGGCACAAGGTAATAGGTAATGTATACGGCGGCGCATCTAGGTGTGCGTGCGCACTGGTGTGTGTTGGTTTTTGCATGTGCGCGCGCGCGCGTCCGATAGGAAACAGTTTCCGTGTGTTGCTGGGTTTTTTTGTGTGAAGGAGGATATTAAATTAGGATTGTGTGTGTGTGTACGTGTAGTTGTGTTGATTGTCAGATAATGCTGGGTGGTGTGGTGAGGCGGGTTAGTGGAGCAGCAAGGTATGTGGAAGTGTGGAGGCGGTGGTTCGGTCCATAGGGAGAGCAATTTCCTTTTCTGTTTAAATGACCTGAAATGATTGGAATGATGCATATGGTTTATTAACTTAACCCACTGTTGTCGCATCGTGCTGCTGCTACTACTGCATCATCGTACCAACTTTTTTTCTTTTTTTTTTCTTTTTTTCCCCCCTCCTCTCTGACGCCTGCGACCCAGCGTGTGATTTTTGTGAGTGTTTTAGAACAATCAGACCATAATTGCCTCTGGGATTAAATAAAGAAAAAAGAATTACACGGGGGCCAAACTCCACTACAGGTTCCTCAGCATAGACCCTGGTAACGCCACTGTGTAATTCAATGCACGTTGCGGCCAGGCTCGTACGATCCAAGCACATACCAATGATGCCAAAACAAGCACTGCTGACAGCGGCTCACTTTTCCTGCGCACGAAAGTTCAACTCAGTGCCTACAACCCCCCCCCCCTCCTCTTCCCCCCCCCCCTCGAACACAGGCTCTTTTGTTGACGGCCGTGATTTCCGATCAGTCGCATTTAATTCCTGTATCTGTCTTTTTCTATTTGTCTTGACGCAAGCACCAGCCGGTGCGCGCTTCGCATCGCGCGCCGAAGACGCGACTCTTCTCACGCCCTTCACTTATCGACTCCCAAGATAAATCACGCGTGTAATTATGTTTTACTTGGGTCAACAGTTGGGGTTTTCATGGCCAAAGTGAAACTGTAAACCGCCTGTTGGCTCGCGACCCAACCTGCAAGTTGCCATATTAACTTAGAAATAAAACACTCTCCACAATGTAAGTGGCAGTTTATGCGGCGAGTCACTCAGGAGTCACTCCTCACAATAGCTGTTCTCTCAGGGTGCAAGTGAGAGACCCTCACTTTCTTGTCGTAACTTTTGACTGTTGGAGCTAATGTAATGTATCGATGGGACATTTCTCTGGCATTGCTGTTGTTGTGCCTCTGCCTCTATGAGGTTGGCCCCCGCCCCCCTCCCTTCATTATTCTGATGCCATTTTTGCATCCTCAGTCCAGCCAGAGACTTGTTGATGCACTTCGTGCAACTCAGCCAACAGACAATAGAATTCACTGCGTTTGCCTGTCCTCTTCGAGCAGTCCAGTCTGCCTCTGCAATGCACCATCCCACCTCGATGCGAGCCGGTGCAGATGGGTCCTGGTGCAGAATGACACAGTAATATCTCCGTCTCCCAGTGTTCCTCTGCAGGAACCCCTCCAGCTTGGGCAAATTAGACTTCTTCCCCCCGCAGCCCTTTTCTCTCTCTCTCTCAGGCAATGAGTATCCGAAACAGACTCCGGGCCGCCCGCCTCTGTGGATTCAGTTTAAATGCCACATCAGCTTTGTGATTCGTGCGGCAGCGGGTGCCCTCAGGCCGCGCGGGTCCTCACTGCCAACACGCCCCTTAACAATGTGCCGCTGTGTCTGCTGTGAGCGGATGATGAGGTCCCTCCCCTTAACCTGTCCTCTCTTTGCAGCTGAGATCCAGCACTGCCTGGTGAGTGCAGGGGACGTCGGCTGTGGTGTGTTTGAGTGCTTTGAGAATAACTCCTGCGAGATACGAGGGCTACAGGAGATCTGCATGACGTTCCTGCACAACGCTGGCAAATTTGACTCTCAGGTACCACACTGGTCTCGTGCGTCTGTCTGACTGCCTGTCTGTGTGTCTGTGTGCATAAAACGCTACGACCGGAGGCCCAACATTCCTCCACGCTCGTCATCCACAAGCAGATTTGCGACACACCGGTGCAATTTTAAAATAAACTTATCTCATAATCTGCTCTCCTCTCTCGGGGAGCTCACTTCCCTCTCAGTGGCCTGATGCATGTACAGTTGGGAGCAGCGGGTCACGAGCCAGCTGGCCATAAGCCCGGTTAGCTCCCTTTTCATACATAGCGGAGGCTGAAGCGCTGCCAAGCCAGGCCTGACTGGGGTCTTAATGTGTCTAAAGGGGTCATTGAATAGGAACTTACATCTTTGGCAGACAAAGCCAAAAAGGGGTCCGGGAGGAGAATAGTGTGATTTACTGTCACTCGTGCAGAATGTCATCCCCGCATTCACAGTCTGCAGCGAGTAGTGACTCAGACGAGCATGCGCCCCCCTCAAAAAAAACAAAAACTGCTGAAACCGGTGCACGGCATCCACAAGCAGTATCGCGTGTAGGAAGTGTCTCCTTAGATCAACCGCGAGGTTCAGCAGCAGCGACGGGAGCCTTTGTGTCGAGAATCCAATCAACAGGTGTGCGTGTGCGTGTGTGTGTGTGTGTGTGTGTGTGCGCAGGGGAAGTCCTTCATCAAGGACGCTCTGAAATGCATGGCCCACGGCCTGCGGCACAAGTTCAGCTGCATCAGCAGGAAGTGCGTGTCCATCAAGGAGATGGTGTTCCAGCTCCAGAGAGAGTGCTACATCAAACACAACCTGTGCTCGGCGGCGAAGGAGAATGTGGCCGTCATGGTGGAGATGATCCACTTCCAAGATCTCTTCCCTAAAGGGTGAGTGAGCTCTATTTCCTCTCGGATTATCTGTTCTCCTCCATCTCTGGTTGTTTACCCACCCCCCGGGACACTCTGCCAGTTTGTCCTGTTCTTCCATGTTTAGTAATAGAACAATATTATTTATTCCCCTTCACAGTTCAGACCGCGTTGTGTATTGTGTATTGCACACATTAAATCACCGCGTGTATAATCGGCCTCTCTCTCTTTCTCTCCCTCTCTCTCTCTCTCTCTCTCTCTCTGCCCAGTCCATATGTGGAGCTGGTGAATATTCTGCTGAGCTGCGGGGAGGAGGTGAAGGAGGCGCTGACACGGAGCGTGCGGCTCCAGTGCGAGCAGAACTGGGGGGCCCTGTGCGACAGCCTGAGCCTCTGCTCCTCCCTCGCACCGTCCCCCGCCGGCTCGGCCGTCGAACACCACCGCCGCCCTCCGCCCGTCCACCCCGAGCCGGAGCACCCTCGGCCCCCGCGACAGGGCGACAAGGACAAAGGCGGCAAGGCGGCCTTCAACGCTCACCCACGCAACCGCAGTCAGGGGCCGCGCCGCCAGAGTCCGGATGTCGGAGTGGTGGCCGACCAGGAAGTCCCCGAGACCACCGACATCCGGAGGTGAAAGTGCAGGAGACTGCACCGACTTTGACCCCTCACACCTTTAAGAAAAAAAAAAAAAAAAAACACACACTCCCAGACTTATGCACAGCTTTTCACACACTTTATCTCTCTCTTTCTCTCCCTCTCTCTGTCTCTTTGCTCACACACACACACAAACACTCGCACACACAAACAATTTCCCAGACAGACTGAGCAGAAGGAAACAAGCCCCGACCTTCACTGTCCTTATTCCGCCCTCTCCAGTCATTCCAGCAGTCCCACATGGTAAACTTGCAGGGTAATTGTGGTGTAGCTTGTAATGTTATGCCAGACTCTAGGCCACAATTTTTTTTTAATTGAATAATAATTGTTATTATCATGATTATTTCAGCTGTTAGGACTATTTTGGCTCTAATATAGCATTTCTCAAATCCTACTTACGGTAAGATTTGATTATATTTGTATTATTTATTTTATTCTTTATGCAATGTTGGAATATCAAAATGTACATAGAAATCTACTTATCTATATTTATATAAACATGTATAAATATAGTTACAATATGCAATACTGATATACTATAGATGACATAGTATATGGTGTGCTGTCTGTCCTCCTCACAGTATTGCACCCATCACACATTAGCCTGTAGATATGTAACATACACCATTTGCTGTTTCAAAGTGGGAATGTGTATTATAAGTATAGATACTTGATGATTAAATACAAATTGTACAGGTTTCAAGTCCAGCTCTGGCACATATGAATTGTAGTGCATGATGGCCACGAAGCCAGCAAACGTGTGCATTCTTCAAGTGAAAATCCACTCTAAAGAGGATGCAAATGGAATACTATGAAAATGGACGTTTATTTAACCCTTTGTACGTATTGATCATAAAAGCTAGAAAATAAGATGGACAAGACGGATATTGGATGACACCGGTTTATGGACTCTTTCTCTTTCGTATGTATTAGTGCTTTTTGGACAGGTGCCTCCTTTGGAATGGGAAAGCAGTCGCGTTCATTGTCGATCTTCAGAAACGGTGTCTTGTGACATTGCAGGTTAATGGCGTGTATAGCTTCGGTTGGCAAATAATAACGGAACGGTCAAGGGTTATATATATTCAATTTGAATTTCCGTTGACCTGTCAGTTCTCAGTGGACTGCAGCCAAGAGAGGAGGACAATGTACAATGGAGGTTTTGGACCCTGAAACCTTTTAAATGTCAAAATCACACACATCGAGGTGCCTAAATTTGTTGTCGTTCACAGTGACCGCTTCTCTGTGATTGAAGTGAATGGAGGCTACCGTGTCGTACGGAGATTTTAATGTTGAGCTACAGTATTTTACAATGATGTTGAGCCACAAAAGTCTTAGATTATTGCACTTTGGATGATTGGCAGTTTGTATTGTGACTGCTGCAAGTTCAGGTTACCGGAGCGGTCGGCCTCTGATCGGAGGACACGGTGTACGTTGTTGGAGCGAGCCTGGTTTTATCTTTATCAGCAGCACCAAGCCCTGCATCCCCACATGTTCCTTCCAGGACCAGGTTGAGCCCCTTCTCTTTCACTGCCTTTTTCCACGAGTCCTAGTGGCCAGGAAAGTGTCCTGACAGAAACCCTCCAGCTCTCCGGCCCTCTCTAAATTAGCCCTTATTCCTCTCTGGCCCATTACCTAGGTCAGGAGAGACATGAAGGCCTGTTATTCTACCCGTACGTGCCGCAGGCAACACAGCGAGGACCCAGGAACTGGGTTGATTCCACGCACGGGGGCTCTGGTGCTGTTATTCTTAATGTTATATTTACCAAGGCCACCAGAGAATTCCTCTGGGCTACAGCCAAGAGCCAGCAACACAGCGAGGCAGAGAGGAGTGGAGCAAGAAGGACACAGACATACTCCACTTTTTTTTTTTTTTTTTATCATTATTATTATTTTTTTTTTAATGTGACGAGTGACACCATCATTACCTTCACCAGAACTCTTCTCTTCCTGCTTAAGGCCACAGACACAGGCCTTCTGACCATTTCAGGCCAGTCTGTGTAGCTGTGGGGGTAGTAGCATTTGTGAGCACATGCTGGGGAGCACTTGGTGCAAAAAGAAAGTAAAAGAAACGTGCTCGGATTTTGTGGCTCAGTTGTGGGAGTTTTTTTTTTATTCCTGACGTACGATAAAGTCATAGATGACTCCCAATCCTTTAGAGGCGATCAGAAGCTCAGAGGGGTTCGATTCATCGTTGAGACTTTCAGGCTATTTTTTTTTTTTTTCTGTTGTGGATGTTGGGATTCCTGTGACATCCCAGCTCAAGACATAAGCTAATCCTATTGAGAATGTACTGTATGTGTGTAAAGTGACAATCTGTTCAGCTCTCTGTCATTAGGTTTGATATGGCTTTTTTTGTAATAATGTAGTGGCTTGAATGGCTTTTTCTTTATGTGTCCAGAGGAAAAATTGAACTAACCACATCTCCTGTATTGTCGCCACATTGGGAGTTTTCCTCGGTTAAGCACAAGGACTCATGCTGTCACTGTTGGAAAAATACAGAACATGGTCTAGAAGTTTGTAACTCACCTGTAACAAATCAGGCATATGAGCCTATAAATACCTTTGGACCCATGAAATCAGCTGTATCTTGTTATCATTAAACTATTTTTGTCTGTACTTTGTTCACCGTGTGTCTTTTAATATGTGTTTTATGTCTACAGAAGACAATTTGCAAACAGATTTTTGCTCACGGCACCGCAAAGGATGCCGGAATTTACACAACAGGACAAAACCATTCTGAGGTGAAACATTCATCCAGCTCTAATCGGGTGAGAAGAGAAAAAGAGGACCTTGGTGTCTCGGGTATACACACAGGTTAGAAGACACCGCTTTCTCGTTTGTCCTCCTGACAGTGAAATACATGCTGTGTTTTAAGTTTCAGGGAATGGAAATATCCTCCCCATTGAACTATTGTCTTAACTATTACATCAGGCAATGGACTGTGCTTGGGGTGGGTTCGGGGATGTCTTCATAAATTGTTCCAAAAGTGTAGACGGTGTACACTGCCTCAGTTAACATTTAGACTTCACTCTAATTATACAGGTATTATTCCGACTGTTGTGATGGTGCTTGTGTAGTTTTCTTAGAGTCAAATTAAACATACCCAGGTGCATTTGCAGGGGCTGTATAAGGGGTTTTGGACACACAGCTGTTTTTTCTGGCTGGGTCACATGCCAAGTCATAATGTATGTGTATTATGTATTTAATATCTCCTCTGCACAGCTTTGCCGTAGGTGTGTAGTGATGCTAAATGGCCACTTGATGGCGACATCTCCCTTGTGGACGTGCGAGGCAGGTGAAAAGTATTGGATTTTTAATAGGGTAGAATTGTATTATTTAACTTAAGCTGGAAATTATTTTGAAAGCAGAGTTAGTCATATATGTTATAAAACAATGGAATGTATATATGTGTCAGTGTCATACAAGTGCAGTTAGGGAGCTGACAAGCAAAGGCCAGAGAGTGTAAGGTACTACATCCAAGTCTACAGACTGTGGGGGGAAATTATGCTGTGTCACACTCTTCTTCGTGCATGAACATATCGAGTGTGAGATGGATGACCTCCTGGCCAAACAATAGGCACCTGCTTGGACCAGAGATATTCCAGCTTGTGCGGTTGGTATGGCAACGCAGCTCTCTCAATATGGAGAGAGATCATGTCTGAGAGGAGACTGCACAGAGAGAGGTGAGCAGAGAAACCTGAGATAGGAAGCCAGCCCTGGGTTCTTTGTGAAAGTCTGCCCTGTGGTTCAGTGTGAACTGAATGAATTAATGAATAAGTTCCATGGATGAATCATTTAAGAACAATCCACGAGTACCCAGCTTCTGTCATCTTCGCACACTGTTGGAACAACAAAAATGTAGTTCACACTAAATTTAATAATCATGTTTACACCTGCTGAGTGACATACAATGAATGGAGCTTATTCTGCCCAGCTCAGTTTCAATGGGGAAAAAAAATTGGGTGTTTCATCCTAGGAAGAAAACGCTGACACATCTCACTGTGTTAGAGTTACTGCCATCCGTCAAGGCCTACAGTAGAGAGAGACACACATGAGAGAGCTGCCTCTCTCACTTGGTCGATACTGACCTGAGAATATCAAACCAGTAACACCTGGACCAGCGGTCTGTTATTTTAATCACAAACCAGAAGCTCAAGCCAAACAGTGCTGTGTTGTTAAACCACCCCAACAGGCCCTGCAGCACATGGGAGCGGGGTGGGGTGATGTGTGCTGCTACTACCAAAGGATACAAATAAAGGCTGGGTCTGCCTTGGGGGGGAGTAGAACACTGTGAGCTGTTAACAAGACTAACTCCAGAGGCAGTTAGCGAATTATACTCTAAAAGACTCAGGTAGAAATTACATTGTATTCACAGGTACTCCTGCTTTTTTGAGTATATTGGAAAACAAGCAAATCAACCTTTATTCGAGTTATTTCTGATGATGATTATATTTATCATCATGGCACAATCATAACGCTTTTTGTTTATGCCATGAATTACCTTTTGGGATAGCATCACTTAGCTGCACAGCCATTCTTTGTTGGAATATTCATTTGAAGACAGTTTTATTCAGAACACCTAATATGCCACAGTTAGCTTTGTTGTCTTAGTACAACAGGAAGAGTTACTCTTACTAGAATAGGTCTAACCAGTAACTTTACTCCCACTTGTGTAATGTATACTGCCGGCCCAGCAGGAGCACTTCTGAACAGGATCCTCCTCTGTGGGTGCATGATCATTAAGGTTTTAATGAGTCAGCTTCAGCAAAGAGACACCTGTGTGAGGCTTTGGCCTGAGGGAGACCACATTGTCATACGAATAATATAATCTGCATTCCACTCAGTGAAAGTGTGATATGATGGTGTGATCAGCGCACTGCACAGATCAGACCACATTTATCAAGTTATGGTGGCTGAATGAACACTGAAAATAGCAGCAGCTTAGTTTAATGAGATTGCTATGCTGCAATCTGTTGTGGGCTTAGTGTCTATCTATCTATTTCTATCTATCAATCTATCTGTCTGTCTGTCTGTCTATCTACCTATCTATCTATATGTCTATCTATCTATCTATCTAACAGCTACAGGCTGAGGAAAAGGGGAAAGACATTTGTTTAGCCAAATTAACTGATTTCCATTAGGAAGAAATGCTCACCAATGGTAGCTTTTGCATGTGTACCTTTCGCACTACTTTATTCCTATACTAAAGAAAAAGGCTTTTTTTTTGTTCTTGTTAATGTGTCATTTGTATATTTCCTTGATCATTTTGAAGTCAACTCCTCCCAGTGAATTGAAGGAATCCTTATTTGGGAGGAGAACGTCTCGAGTGCATGTTCTGTTCATCGAGAGGGCGTGCTCTGGGCGGTGCCCGCACCGCCACCAGCCTACCAGGTGTGAGTTTTGAGCTAAGATGGGCGGGGCTCCTGGGGGAAATCCTGACACCCAGTGGCTGCTGGCTGATGGAGGGGGCGGGGTCTGAAGACGGAAGTGTCTCCCGACTGGCCCAGCTGTCATCTAGAAGAGAGGAGACCATTTACACCGGCTGCCGAGGAAACCCAGAAAAAAAGGCTAAAGGCTGGAAAAAAAATATGGCAACATCCAAACGATAAGGTCATGTCGCCGAACTAAAGGTAGCTATGCCCGACGTGTCACCAAACACACGCTCCGGTCGGTGCGCGCGGACAGCGGTCGAATTTGCGTCGGGTTATGTCGACATGTAGAAATGATGACAGGGATTTGGTAGGCTGCGTGACATTGAACACACAGGACACGAAACAGACGAGGTCGTTTAAAGAGCCGCACACCGTGTCCGAGTTGTCATGTCCCGGACATCGTCCCGTGGCGCAAGGGGACGATGTCACGAGCTATAACGTAAACTAAAAGACGTTATGGTCGCTGGATGAATTTAATCTGCTTTCTCCCCCACCCCCTCGGATTGCTCTGCAAATATGCTACGACGTCGCTGCGGCTGTCAGCTATTATCCTAGCCTAGCGGCTCGCTGAGGGGAACTAGCTCAGATTCACAGCAGACAGTGAGACGTCATCAACCTTTTCCCCGTGTTTCAAAAAAGGTGGCGTACGGGGAGGTCATTGGTGGGGGGCGAAACAACGAGGATTTCTCGGTAGGTGCGAGCTGTGAGCGGCTCTTTAAATGTGGCTGCCGGGACCTGCATGATTAATAGGGCACATGGAAGGTGGCGGAGCAGCTGTTAGCTCGCTGCTAGCTGCCCAACGACCTTTCGGAGACGTCAGCCTCCGCAGCTCGGGCTGTTAGCCGAGGCTCTGGGTGTTTTCCATCCGAGTGTTGTATTTCATGTAGGCCTTCAATGGCCAAGCAAGTCATTGACTTAATCTCATTGATTGCATCACAAGACCAGGCAGGGTGCAGCCCAAGCATGTTCACTGCCTTTTGGCCAGGCTTGTCTTTTTTTTCTAAGAGGCCATATTATCAGCGTAAAGGTGTTAGCCATCTAATGCTCATATATATATATATATATATATATATATATATATATATATATGTATTTTTGTTTCCACTTGTCAACCCTTCCTCCCCGTTTTTATTTTTATTCTATCACCACTCTCTGGCCTTCCTCAGACATTTCAGGATAAAGAAGACCGTGAACGAGCAAAAGTCAACTGGAGGTTTTTCTGGGTGTCCTAAATGGGGGACTACGGGTTTGGAGTTTTGGTGAAGAACAGCAGCGGTAACAAATCTGCTTTCCCCGTGCGGATCCCTCCTCACCTCCAACCCCAGCACCCCCCCCCCCCCCCCAGCAGCGGTAACAAATCTGCTTTCCCCGTGCGGATCCCTCCTCACCTCCAACCCCAGCACCCCCACCACCCCTCCAACCCCCCCAGCCCCCCGTCCTTCGTAAACAACACCTGCTCCACCAATGGGGGCAGCGCCTGGCTGTTCCCCGCCGTAGCCCAACACAGTAACATGCAAGATGAGATTCTAGAGTCGGACAAGTCCAAGGCCTTGGACCTCCAGGAAATGCAGGAGAAGTCTCAGGTCCAGGCCCAGCCTCCGGCCCTGTCCCCTGGCCAGCAGGAAGCCGGCGGAGGCCTAGGGGAACTCGATGGAGCGCTGCCCGAAGACGGATCCCTGGAGAAGGGTTCTCTGGAGAGCAGCAGTGGGAAGGAGAAGCTGAGGATGGAATCACCGGTGCTCGGCGGGTTCGACTACCAGGACAGCCTGGGAATGGGCACGAGCATCGCGCAGTCCACCTCCTCCTCATCCTCGCTGACCAGCTTCAACAACTGGTCCGCCGCCGTCCCATCCACCCAGTCACCAGTGGTCGGAGATGATGTGGGTGGATTCTTTGGCCCGGCCGGCTCCAATGGCAACGGACCTCCCCTGCTGTTCCAGAACTTCTCCCACCACGCTGGCCCAGGCTTTGGGGCGGGGGGCAGCTTCTCCCCACAGATCGGACCGGTCTCTCAGCATCACGCGCCCACACCTCACCCCCAGCACTACCACCCCCATGGTCAGGGGGTTCCTCAGCAGCACCGGCGCTCCCCAGCCAGCCCTCACCCACCTCAGCCCTCTTTCCCTCCACATCCCCACCGCACTGGACCCTTCACCCAGCTGCCCCACCTCACTCCGGCCCAGAACAAACCCCCTTCACCCTGGGGAAGCTACCAGAGTCCCTCCACTCCCACATCCACCTCCTGGAGCCCCGGCGGCTACGGTGGTTGGGGAGGCACACAGGGGGTGCGGGAGTACCGGCGGGGGGTAGGTGGAGGCATGACAGGCCTCAACTCCATCTCCCCACTAAAGAAGTCCTTCCCCAACAACCAGGTAACGGAAAACTCATCTCAAACACTGTCATATCTCGCTAGAATTTTGAAATTGAAATAATTGATATGAGTAAATGAAATACATGTGGTTTGGAGACACGTGTGTGTTTGTCCACACAGGTCCCCTCTCAGAAGTTCCCCAGAAACAGCTCTGGCTTTAATCACAAGGGCTGGGTGGAGGACAGTATGAGCCGCAATGACAGCATCTACCCTTTCCAGGTGAGCATAACACACAGGTAACATACTAATGTTCAGCAATTTACCAAATTTCACTGAAAACCTTTCAGCACAGTTGACATTTATTTGGAAAAACAAAAAACGCAATAGACTTAGGTCCTTTACAGCCACAGAATGTAAATATGTCTCATCACCAGTGATATTAATCCTGTTAAACATGCTCCTCTGTAACTAATTCAACAAATAAGCCATTGAGGAAAAACAGGATACATGACAGTTAAGCAAAGTAACTTGATGAATTGAAAAGTATTGTGCGTGCGTGTGTCTTTGTGCTTGTGTACGAGGTCTTATTTAGGTCATATGGGTGAAGGAGAGCGGTCTTATCATCTGCTCTGATCACATGGCCCTCCTCTTGTCCCGATTTGAGAAGTCTTGTGCTCAACTGCAGCTTTGCATGCTCGCCTCCCATTTAGATGCAAGCAAAGCATCCTCCCTTTGTGTTGCAAATCTCAAATTTTCCTGGTTTCTTTTAAATCGTTTCTAGCAATAATGTGTCCCTTCACCTTAGGCTGTTTCATGGCAATTTTTGTGATTTGAAATTGCCTATTTGGAAGGATATGTATCCTCTTAGCGTCTCATCTGACGTGATTTGATTGCAGAGAGATGCAGGTGATTTTCTTTTATAACTCACTCTGGGATCCATTTTCTGTTTACCGTGCTTTTCTCTGACAGTCTACGGGGATATTGTCTGCAGTTTTTTTTATGAGCTATTAGCACCACAGCGAACAATGTCAGTGCTCTGGGGCTGGTTTGGATGTGATGGGGAAGTGAGGAGGCTAATTGTTGTCTTCTTCTCTTTCAGCAGGAGAGAACCCGCTCCTTTGATGGTTTCAGTATGCACTCTCTGGAGAACTCACTGATTGACATTATGAGGGCTGAGCAGGATTCCTTGAAAGGTTGGTTCCCACACTAATAACGATAAGGGAGGAATAGTTTACCTCACCGCTGGCTGCGGACACTTGCAGCCAGTTGTTGCATGTATTTAACAGCAGAAATGTGTTTTTTGTTTTTATCTGACAATGCTGGCATTTTCATTTTGAAGATAGGAGGTTTTCATTTTGAATATGCACGGTGCTCATCAGCTCTCAAAAACAGAGAAGCCTGTGTATCGGCAGCAGGTGAATCTAACAATGAAAGAAAATAAATAATGATGTTTGATGCCCATGATATTTGTCTATGTCAAGAATTGTGGAAGCAGCTCAATGGCAACTTATGATTTTGTGGTTTGCATTTAAGTACTTGCTGTATTTTTTTGATTTGGACACTAAGAAGAGAATCTATACACTTTTTTTTATGAATAATACAATTCAAATTATTGTACAGTAGCAGTATATACCCTCTACATTTCTCTCTTCTAACTAGTCGAGATAATCACCTGCAGCAGTTTTGCAGTTGACGCTGGTCTCATTAATAAAATATTGCAGTTCAGTTTTGTTGCAGTCAGTCGTGAAAGAACCTTTTTTTTCCCATCACAGCCAGCTCTATTCATTCTAATTTTAACCAGCTAATACTTTGTTCTTTGGAACATCCCTTTGATCATCTTTGCAGTCTTACTGCCATTTGTCATTGCCGTTTTTCCATTGCCTAATTTGCAAGTCGGCTTCCCCAATAATAATTTGCATAGTTGGACGTCCCGTATTTTTCTTGCATATGATATAACAATAAGAGACTTTTCTTTGCCTGCGCTCTATGCATAAGAGAAACGTAGAAACACATTTGTAGCACTGTTTGACTTACTAAATAACTATATACTTTACTTATTTGTGTATTTATTGTTTTATTTACATTTTACTAAGTAAACTTAAAAAAGGGATCCATATCATTATTTCTTCAGTTGGGACACAGTGTTCTGAGGTCTCTTCTGTTTTCGTCACACAGGTCGTTACAGCTTCTCTCACCAGGGTGGAGACGGGCCTCTACCTATGAATGGTATGTAAATGTCATGCCTACAAATATGCAGTGCTGTAGTAGAGGTCAGAGCTTGAACATAATGCCTGCCTAATACCGATCAAAAGTCACTCTAAAGCGGGTCAGTACTTTACTGTCATCTTTAGAAGTGGGGGCTGGGGATTTACTTTGGTGAGCTCACGTAACATAAAACAACATATGTCAAATTTCTGTGTCGTGTAGCCACAATGCGACGTACTGAATAACGAGTAATCGATAAAAACAGTAAATGAATCAAGTAAATATCATGTATGGCTCACCAAAGGGAGTTAAAAATAAATTAAAAATATATTTATGTTGTTGGGGTGCTCAGATGCAGTAAATATCAGCTATGACACCACAGATGTGCTATAAAAGCCCAATGGTGTGCTTGATTTTTTTTTTTTTTGTAGTTTTATTGAAATCTTACCAGTTTTTTTATATTTTATATACATCATCGTACATCGTATACGATGATGACTTGCTATTTGAATAATTTAGTTTACACTGTATATTGGTTGGTTTATGCAAGTGTGATATGTGTTGAAGCTCAAGGATGTTATACAGGTATTGTGTTAAATAAATTGCCTTAGAGTTGAATGGAAATGCAACAGAATGGTTGTGCAGGCAGCCATTTTGTCCGGGGAAGCAACAAATTCACGTGCAGCAACTGGCCAGTGTTTTCACATAATTCTTTTTTTTGATGATGTGCCTTTTTCAAAAAACCTTTTCAAAAGTGTTTTGTGTTGTTTTACATGCAGCGAGAAGTTATGGCAGAAGACGAGGTAAAGTTTGTCAGTGTGTCTTGATTTGTTCAATGTTATTTAGAAAGCAGTAATGACCCCTCCCTAAAAATTACCTTTTTGTTGTTTTTTGTCTTTGTTTGTCTGCTTTATTTGTTTTTTGTCACTGGTTCCTTTTGCCTTAATTGTATCAGGTTTTGACCTTTTTTTTCTTTTGGGCGTAATATCCTTACAGTAATTGTGCTCATGCTTTTACTGTGTCTTTAAAAATTGCAATCATTGCTGCTTTTGTATGGATTTCTTCAAACATTGTCATTAATTTGCCGATCAAATGTGCTGCTCCTTGTATAATTAACCTTTTCAAACCAGTATGTACTGTGGTTCTGCCTCTCTGGTGGCCATTATATGTAATCCAGGTCTCTCTCTCGACCAGGTCATTCCTCTCTCTTCCCCATGGAAGATGAGCGCTCTTTTGGAGAAGACGAGTCAGGGGACCAGGGGCTTCCTGGCCTGGGATCAGCCCACTGTTTCCCGCACCTCAATGGTGAACGTGTGGAACGTTATTCTCGCAAGGTGTTTGTCGGAGGGCTGCCCCCAGACATAGATGAAGGTATAGGCTTGTTATGACACACTTAATGCTTCTCTAAGCTCAGTGATTTTTTTCACCGACGTTGCGATATATCACAAGTTGTAACAGATAGACAATATGCATAATATAACAGTGTTTTTTGATTTTGATTTTTGTAAGGTCTGTCTTGTGCTTTAGTGTAACATAACCTTTTCTGTTTCTGTAAATTAGATTCAGATGGAGTTTTGTTTTTTGATGGATTTATTTCCTGATTCTTTTTTTTCTCAGATGAAATCACTGCCAGTTTCCGTAGATTTGGTCATTTGTTTGTAGACTGGCCACATAAGGCAGAGAGCAAGTCCTATTTTCCACCAAAAGGTGAGTCAAACCAGTTTAACACTAGATTTTTGCCAGTTTGTTGACATTACAGCATAGTGAGGCTGTGTGCGTGTGTGTGCGCTCATTGTTCCGTTTGTCAAACCTTTCCAGGATACGCATTTTTACTGTTCCAAGACGAGAGCTCTGTTCAGGCTCTGATTGATGCCTGCATTCAGGAGGATGGCAAGCTTTACCTGTGTGTCTCCAGCCCCACCATCAAAGACAAACCTGTGAGTGTGTTCGCCCAACAAATACAAAGAGTGCTGACTCATCATAGACTCTCACAATTGGCGGTGCTCTCTGATGTTTGATTTTAGCGCTGCTTATGTGGTACTTATCTGGTTATACCATCTTGCTAGATTGGTTTACCATCAAGTGGATGTTACAGTTCAGTGTGTGTGACGCACAATGGGGAGAATGGTGACCTCATTTGTTGGTGCGTCTACACTATTGCAGGCATTTCAGGAGCTTAATGTAAAATGTCCCAGCCACCGCCCACAACGTCAGGAAACTGAATCCACATTTAGATGCTTTAAATCCACAGTAACTTTGCAATATTTAATACACGGCATTGCCTTAGCAAGAGGATATTAATGTGTTTTTTTTTATTTTTTTTGTATTTTAAATTTTTGTCTTGTAGGTTCAGATTCGACCCTGGAACCTAAACGACAGTGACTTTGTAATGGATGGCTCTCAGCCATTGGACCCGAGGAAGACTATCTTTGTAGGAGGTGTCCCTCGACCCCTACGCGCAGGTGTGTGTGTGGTGATCCCTTGAATGCATTAAGGGTGACCCACAAATGCATGTATCTCCTTGAGTGGAATTGTGTAGATTCAATAACCATACATTCTATCTCAGTGGAGCTCGCCATGATTATGGACCGCCTGTACGGGGGAGTGTGTTACGCCGGGATCGACACAGACCCTGAACTCAAGTATCCAAAAGGGGCGGGGCGAGTGGCCTTCTCCAATCAGCAAAGCTACATTGCAGCCATTAGTGCCCGATTTGTTCAACTGCAGCACGGGGAGATTGATAAACGGGTGAGTCACTGTGAGATCAGCAGCAGCTTCTTTTCCAGGGCTGATTTAAGTGCTGACTTCAATACAATATTCATTTCCACCTACCTATGCTCACTTGCCGCACTGCATGAGCTCAGATTTTTCTCCACCCCCATTTTAACACATTTCTCCCCCCCCCCCCCCCCCCCTGTCGCCCCCCCCCCCCCCCGTCTTCCCTCCCCTGCCTCTCAGGTGGAAGTGAAGCCATATGTCCTGGACGACCAGCTGTGTGATGAGTGCCAGGGCACCCGCTGCGGAGGGAAGTTTGCTCCTTTCTTCTGCGCCAATGTGACCTGTCTGCAGTACTACTGTGAGTATTGCTGGGCAGCCATCCACTCCCGGGCTGGCCGCGAGTTCCACAAGCCGCTGGTGAAGGAGGGAGGGGACAGGCCGCGGCACATCTCCTTCCGCTGGAACTGAGGCGAGAGGGAGGCGATGCAGGTTCTGGGGAGGGACTGAGAAAGGGGTAGTTAGGGACGGGGTACGGGCTATCATATGAAATATAAATGCACTTTTCTTTTAAGTTAAAAAAAAACAAGAAAAAAACTAAACGTAATTTATTTTTTATTTTATTTTTTTTAATTGGGCCTTCTAAAAGAAGTAAATGCTAAGAAGAGAGTGAAATCCCATTTATGTTTTTGACTTTAAGTGTGCATGAGCATATGGATGCATTAGATTTGGATTTAGACGTGTTCTGACTTGACTGTACTTTCTTTTTTCGTTTTAGCTGGCAAAGCTGCTTACATTTGTTGTCAAGAGTAACATAAAATTTAAGTGAGGTTCATCATACCTAAAATCAGTATAGTAACGATGGAAGTTGAGTTTCAGAAGGGTGCATTTTCTTACTTTTTGCTTGCAGGATTAGAGAACAACTGTACCATTTACCAAAGGTTTGAGTGCAAATAGTTGGGTGGAACGGAGAGAAATGACACGGTTTCAAATGGTTGGACGGCTGAGTTTTTTCAAGCAGCTCATTGTAAAGCATCTGGCCACGTCGATAAAAAATAACACACGCGCGCGCGTGCACACACACACACACACACACACTAACACACACAAAAGAAGCAAAGTCTTTTCAAGATTGCAGGCCTTTTTTTTTTTTTTTTTTTTTTTTTTTTTTTTTATTCTTTTCAGGCCAATCTTTGGTTTACCCTTTCTGGTTACAAAGTCTTCGCTTTTAAACCATGACCTAAAAAAAAAAAAAAAAAAAAAAAAAAAAAAAAAAAAACATCTTCAAAAAAGCAGACATTGATCTGAGGGTTTTTCAGGATAATGGTGTGTCCTCTCGTCACATGACGGAGGAAAGGCTGGAGTTCTCTGGAGTTTTGGTTTCTGGGTTTCAGCTCATAAAGACACGGCCCCTCAGGGCTCAGGTATTGGCAGTAGTATTTGCTCACTTTATATTGTCAGGGATATTAGCACTGGAAAGCTAACATGCTAATGTAGTACAAACCAATGGGAATGCACAGTCCAGTCTCCCTGAGCTGTCCTCATGGTGCACCACTGCACGCACTACCATGACTGGAGCTTCTATCACAAGTGTTGTGGTTGGATATGGTAGTAGCTAGAATTTGCTGTCACAGAGATAAAGATATTATTTTATACATGGCCTGCTGATTTTTGTACAGTGTTTTATAGCTGATTATTTTGTCATGAACATATATACATTTATTATGCACTACTTTTCTAAATATTTTTTTCAATAGTCATTTTAGGCACATTTTTCACAGATGGGAGAACTCCTTTTGCAATACCTCATTTTTTTCACTTGGTGAAAAATAATTTTGTACCTTTGTTACTAAGAGATCTGCATTTATGGTAAACTTAATTTAAAAAAGAAAATGATGAATGATATTAATATAATTTTCAATTAGCTTTTATATATTTAAGTGCTGGTAAATCTGAAAAAAAAATGTCTGGTGCATTGGTGTGATTCTGTAGATAAAAAGAAAAAAAACAAGGCTATCAATAGCTAGTCATATGGATTCTCCTCTGTCCTAATAAACATAATTACGGGATCCTAAGGCATGACAAGACCTTTCTAAAGTGATTTTGATAGTCTTGGAAAATATATTCTGATATCTCGCTCCTAGGTGCAGTCCGTAAGATTATCATTAGGGTAAATGTTTTTGGCTTTTGTCAATGTGATATCTTCCCTTCTACCACCGGAGTGGATATCTGCTCTTTGAATATTTAGATCCTCTTTCTGGAACTGCCTGTAAGTTCTACTTATTCTTGGCATGCATAATGTAATACAGAAATACAATGGCTAGTGTTAATGCAGGACCTAATGTAATGCACTAGATCTCCTTTTGACTTTCTTTTCCTTATCTCTTTGAGATCACCTCTCTTGTAGCCTCTCTTTACATGATGGAGTCTGCCTTCCTCACACAGACATGATGTTTATGCAATCTACACAGTGACAACACTTTGGATGCGTCTTTTTCTAATGTAGAGGACACTCAGTAGGACATAGGTGAGGAGAGTTGATCACTTGACCCCCCTTTGTGATGTGGCATGCTTTGGGACATAACCTGAATGTGATTTAATGTTGCAAGTTAACTTTGAGCCATTATGTGCAATACTTATTCTTTCCAGAAACAAGTCTCCGCAGTGTAAGTCATTTAATCCATAGAGACCATGCAGTCATTTACACATTATTTGTTTCCTAATGTTCATGCTGATGTCTGCAAGAAAAAACAACTAATTTATACCTGAATTTATTTTTAAACATTAGTTTCGTGCTTATTTACTTATTTTGCTACAACCATGCTACTGTGATTGAAAACATTGTATATACTAGGTCGATGATGTATTTAGTATTTGCTATATTTTCAATTGAAATGTTTAACAATCATTTTGATCAGATTTTTGTTATATTTTTGGGGTGATGTGTTAAAACTCGTTGTGTGTCTAGTTTTTCTAATTGCTGTATTGTGCTCCACATTTTCAGATGAAAAGAATATTATGTCTGTTAGTATTACTTGATTGCAAAATTTCAATAGTTTTTAATTGTATGCTGGGGAGGTTATATTTATTAACTTTTTTTTTTTACCTAATGTTTTGATTTTTATTCAGTCATTTGACATTTATACGTAAGTTCCAATTTTTATATTTTCTTCCTGATTAATTTACGCAACAATACAGACGTCAGTTTTTATAGTTGGTTTGTAGTATTGAAGTAAAACAAAGATCTAATGTCATATATTCATTTGCTGCCAACTGTTTGTAACTGTATGCATACATTTGAAGTATTTGTAATGTGAGATGTTGAATGAATAAAACAGCTGTGAGGAAGAAGTATATGCCTCATATGGATTCACAACATTTAACAATAGACCTGTTAATTGAACTGCCTACTAAGGGTTTTTGAAATGTGAGCTTTATTATGTGATGCAATTGTTGTGAGAGAGAACACTACTTCTCACATCTGGTGATTTGGGTTGAATCAGGTCAGAGGTATTTATAGGCTCAAACTTACATCAGGCCTTAGTGGGTGCTATTTAACTCCCCTAAACCTTCTGTCTCAAAAGCTATTTTTAGTTAATTAAAAACCTTTTTGTCCAGGTGAATCTGATGCAAATAGGCAACAAGCATTATAAATGAGGTAAAAAAAAAAGGAAAAGATTCCTCTCAATATCTTTTCGGAGTACCGACCCCTTTCTGATGTAAAAATGCACAATTGCTTTATATAGGTTTACTCATAAAGCACTGTTCTCTGCAACTTTTTTTTTTTTTTTTAAGTTGTACTTGTTTATTTTAATGCTCCACAGCAGTTTTACTGGAGTGCATGTATTTAAAATCACTAACTATGTTACAAATTAAGTTCTGACAAAAATAAACAGGATGTGCCTAAAATATGGTGCATAGTTTATATTTTAAGCTGCAGGACACATTGTTATAATTAGCGGTTCCTCCAAAGACGGTAATAAAATACTACTTTCATTTAATGCATCTTTATTACTATAGGCCAATGATTAACTGAGGCTAAATGAGTAGGTATATGGGCTACAGTTACACTAGTAATCATTTTAATTAAATATTACTTTTAGAGCCAGTCACAGAAACTCAGAGAGACATGGTCACACATCCATGGACACGAAACGCACTTGGAAAGTCATATGTATTATAGTACCACCTACTGGCTGAGAACCCTGGTAAATAGAAATGTATGTAATGTAGTGATTGAGATCAGGGATCTTTTAGCCCACTCATGTGACTCTTTTCATTTAGCACCATATCTTGCTTTTATATCACACCCCTATCGTTCAATATTATGACCTATGATTGGTATTCTTGCATGTGTATATCACTGAATACTAAACATTTTTTCCATGAAACTTTTATTTTACATTATGTTTGGTATAAAAAAAACGGTGTAAAACATTAAACATTATTCCGCTTGTGTTTTTCTTTATTTATAGTGTTGGTTAATATATTATTTTAAATTCACAATGTAGATTGCAAAGGTTGTCTATTCTGTATTGTGTTTAATTGTCCCTCATGGCTCGCGCAAAGTTGATCGTCGTCACACCTGATTGGTCGCACGTAGCGCATGCGCAGTTTATTTAGTTCCGTGGTTGCTGAGATAAAAGTCGAGAAAAGTTCGAAATAGTTGCGCTGATACTTTAAAGTTGTGTCACCAAGAACAACAACACACAACACAACAAATAACATTTTATAATAGTGCAATCTGTTAATGGCAGACAAATATACTTCTGTGTGGATCCAGAGTTCTAGTTTAAGTTGCAGTTAGAGAAAATGCAAGATAACATTGAGCACGTAAGCCCCATGCAAGGCCTCGGTCAAAGAGAAGAACCGCATACGGACCAGCCCCAGGAACAGAACATTAACCACGTCCTGGATCAGACCATGGACCAGATTCTGGATCCGACCATGAACCCAACCCGGGGCCACATTCTGGACCAGAGCCCCGTCCAAGTCCTGAACCCGACCATGAACGAGACCCAGCCACCCCCCCAGAGGCAGATGGAGCAACGCGGGAACAAGAAGCGCAGCGGAGCGAAACCCCGGTGCCTGTTCAAAGTCAAACTACCTCCATTTAGCTCGTTCAAGAAGAGGAAGCCAGTAGAGGACAAGGCCGAATCCGCCAAAGACACACCAGAGACACCTGTGGACGGAGAACAGAGTCGAGGTGACGTACAAGCTAACGTTAGCTAGTCCGGTTTAGCTGCGGCTAGCGAGCTCGCTGTAGTGCTACATGATCCTAATTTCAAAGTTTATCTGCGATTCTTAAGCTATTTTTTTTTTATCAACCCAGGAGGCTTTTGTTTTCAGTGTTGTGCAAAATATTGTGTTACATTGTTATTGTTATTGGAGTTGTTGCTGTTGTTCTTATTATTGTGGTATTCACGTTTACCTTTCTTTTTTTTTTTAATTATCAGATGGGGACACAGATGCTTCTGGTAGAGACGTTTTCTCTTTCTCCAAGAGAACGACCAGCAAAACCAAAAGTGACAAGATAAAGGTAGGTCTTGTGCATACATACACTATGTGTAGCTGAATGACCTTTTGGGGTTCGATTGTTTGTCATTTTAGTGGTCAACGCAGTAACATCAAATGCTTAATTCCTGCCGCATATCAACATGTTCACAACCACAGACAGCTACAGCTGTACGCATGTTTGACTTTTTCATTCAATTGTCATATGATCAGTTTCCCCCCTCAGCATTTGTTTTCATTAAAGAAGATTATAAATGCTTTGCTGACAAAATGTAGAAAGGTGGGCTGTGATTCCCACTGCTCAGAGTAAACGCAAGCGTTTCTACTGGCGCTCATTCTCTAGCTGTTCTGTTTGTAGCGGCATCGTGGATGTAAACCTTAACCCTATGTAACACAATCACTTTAACCGGCGGTCACAGTTCAAAACTAGAATCTTGCTAAACTAAATCTGGAGCACACATTGGTGGCATATATACAAAATATTCACTTATTTTAACATTTGTTATAAATACTAGTTTGGCCTTTAGTGCTGAGTGTGTTCTTTGACTTGGATCTAGTGATAAAACCACAACGTGCTCCTCCTCATTCACCATACATTCGAGCATATAAATGACATTCACTGTGCGCATGAGCGAGACAACCCACCTCTTGTCTTCACTCCTTCTCCCCCACTGTGGGATGTGACCCCTGTCTTTGATAGGCCAAGCAGGCAGTTCTTAGGACCATCTCCAGGATGCTAGAGGAGAACCAGCAGATCAGGGAGAGACTCATCGCCTTCAGCCAGACCCTCTGATACTGCACTCACTGAGATAGCTGAACACTTTCCACTTTTTCTATCCAAAGACGGACATCTTCCCCTTTTCTTTTCCCTGCATCACTCTTCCCAGCAGTGGATACATTGCACAGTAAAAACACAATTGCAAAATGCCTCTATTTGGTTCATCTGGATTAGTGTTTAATGGACTTGAGCTATTTTATGACAGGAGTCCACAGGATAAGATTGTTCAAAGGAGTATGTTTGTCGCATGTAGAGCATACATACAATTCATTTTTTTCCCTCTCAGAACAAAGGTGAACAATTTTATCTAATCTATAGTTTAATATATATAAATGTATATAGTTTAATATGATTTTGAGTCCATCCTCAACACAGGGTGTTGGTGGATTTACTATTAATTTATATAAGCTGGAGGTCTCGTATTTGTCCACCAGAGGGCATCACTTACTCTACCATCAATTTCTGCTACACAACTTTATACTCTTACTTTGTGTACTTCACCCATTTCACTACCCTCACAATGCAACTATATGGCCGCATCACATACCTTTAACTAATGATCCTACATTTCACATAGGGCCTGTGTTTTTATCTGAATTGAAGAATATTCCTCTGAAGATTAAGAGTTTGGGTTTTGGGGATTTTATTTATGAATATTTTTTCATAGCACCATGAATAGAATCATATATATTGTATTGTCATTGTTAAGTTGTCGATAGCTTTTTACATTTACAAGGGGTAAATAAAGTTGCATTGAGCTGAACTTGTTCATCGAAGGTTTCCGTGATTAAGCTGCCATCACAGGTTTGAGGTTGCCTCCTTTTATAGCGATTTATATTAGTAGATCAACTTGAGAGCAGCATATGGCTGTGATTATTTTAATTGTGAAATAATTGTCGTTAATCCATGGACAATTTACTATAAATTGTTCTCCAGTTTCTCAATGTTTTGATTGATGAGCCTCATTGCCTCTGTGTTTAAAGGCCCGTTGTTCTACCCTTTCATATATGGCACTGAAGTGCATACTAGTATTGCTCTCTTGCTTGTTGAAAGTACAGTATTTACTATAATATAGAGCACTTAATATTAAGAGATAGTGTACCACCCATATTTACTACAGCTGCAAGTATTTTTTTTTCCACATTGAATTTTTATAGAATCTTCCAGTATATCTCTACATGCAACTAAGTGGAGTGTAATCCTCCTCTTCAAAACTGGGTGTAAAACACCACATCATAGGATGCATGCAGTCAAAGATGTTTCATCAACTTTTTTTTTTTTTTTTAATAGATCAGCTGATCCCTTGAAAGACTTCCTACAGGTGGAAGTTCACAGGTGTTTGAAATGTGATTTTTGGCATTATTATAGTAGTAAAACTACACCATCTACTGCATCATGCTATTGAAGTCAATTAAAGATGCTTTAACTCTGTTTTAGAATTGCACTGTTGTGTTCACAGGCCGATCTGGTGGTTTTGAGCAAGTAAATGAATGTATTGTGACTGGTTTCACAACACTGACGATTGATCGCTGAGCTTGTTGACCGGTGGGTTGTTGCATTGATTCCATGGTTTGGTTGTACCAAAGAGGAACCTGTTCAGAAAAGAAAATGTAGTCGGCAGAAGCCAAATATATGTCCGAAGAGATTAATACAAGACGCCAAGCTTTGAAATGTTATATAAAGTAGATATGGAGTACGTTGTGGATTAAGTGTTGTTTGGGCTTAGCTTTAAGTTCAGTCGACACAATGTCCATTACATATTATGTAGTTGTGACTCTAAAAAACAAAGCCGCTGTGGGGATTCTAAGCAGGTCTCTGAGCTTAGATTATTGTTCAGTTTATTTAAACTCAGGCCCGGATGCTGGTGCGGTGGTGCTGGTGCTTCTTATTTCTTTTTTATCTCCTTCTGTACCACATCCTGTCTGATATGGCACCTTGTGAGAAGCAGCACTTGGTAACGTCAGCAGATTTGAGAGCTTACATTGCACCGGGGAAAAAACATTTCAAATAGAATACCATCTACCTGTTGGCTAGGAGCAACAATTTTCCAGCTTTTTTACTCTGTCACACCCTCTAAAAATAAACACATGCTTATGGTATAGCTATTATTGGTTTGATATTTGGATATTTTAAAGCCTGGAATGGTTATTTGTTAAGTCGTTTTCAGAGACTATGACAAGTATTGGCAGGATGCATTTGTCCAGGAGGCAGATGGTGATGACTAATATTTTGTGGTTTATTGATGTCATCTAAAGATGCACACGTGGGACTTTCTGAAACCACAGTTCATTATTAAAAAAAAGTCTATGGTAAGCTCATATTACTGAGTATACTTTGTGGTTTGCTTTTGCGAATGTGGGTCAGAGGTAAAAGGTTTAACTATGAACATATACCAGATTATCTACCAGAGTAATACCGCATTACATTATGATATTTGCGTAATTGTTGCGGTGAGGTTGAGATTTAAATGCAGCTCCATCAGTCGGGGGTTCAGTCTAATTAGTTTTTTATTATTATGAAGTGACTTGCTACAATAAACCTCGTATAAACACAATGGAGCCACTAAAAGATCCATCAAAAAAGTAATGATTGCTTTGACTAAAGGGCTTGAAGTAGCAATAATAGGAAAACCCCACCAGACTACCTCCAGCATCCCTGGACATAATATCCCTCTTGGATTAAATCTGCTTCACTCATTGTGTTCTACGTTCATTATGCTGCTTATAATATTAGCAGGTTATGCTGATTTCCTCCAACAACAAAAAAAATATACACGTATATAGGCTACTTTAGCATTTTTAGATACATCGATTTCATTATGATGGTGTCAAAATGCCTGTAGTTCCCTTTTTTCCCCCCAAAAGATTTCATATCAATTGTGACCATGAATGAATCTTGAGTTAAATCAGGGGTGTTCCCTGAGGGTGATCACAACGTTTTGGTGTGTGCTTTTGCATGTAGCCATAGTGATTCCGTAAATACACAGTTTGTGGGAGTGGTGGGTAGGCTTCACTAAACAGGACTCATTCAATGAAACGCAGGTTAAAAATCTGCATGGGTTAAACATCGTTGAAGCTCATTTTTGTGTTTCGAAACAATATTCATTCAGTCTTGATTGGCCTGTGATGGCGACAGTGGAAAAGTCTGTGGGTTCTTGTTGTGTGTGTGTGTGTGTGTGTGTGTGTGTGTGTGTGTGTGGTCACATGTTTCCCTCGGTTTGGAGCATGATGCTGCATGTCCAGGATACAACACCGTGGCTAAAGTAAATGCAAACCACACTTTTCAAAGTTATAATTTGAATGAAATGAAAATACTTTCTGAGATACAACATTTTTATATGCAACAATATTCAGTAAGTGGTGGGATTTTTTTTTATGTGTGCACCCTTTGAAGAGAGGCAGCTGTTGTGATTTTTAAGATTACAACAATTTCACGCACATGTGTGGAAAATGTTGGCAGCAACTATGCAGGTGAAGCGAGGCGGAAGAGGGAGCAGCACTAATTGGTGTTTGGGGCGACCAGTGTGAGCTAAGGACATTTGCTCTGTGTTCCGTCGCCGCTCTGTCCCGTACAGAGACACTGACTTTGTAACCTCTGATCGGATAATCAGTTTGCCCCAGCTTTGTCCCTAACTGTGTCCGCTGTGTGTCCTCCCCACACCGTGGGAGACGGTCCCAGCAGGACAGCTCTTAGCGCGGAGACCAGTGGACAGCTAAATCAGGTTACTTCTGCTTATTTGCAACCAACAAGGCTTATTTTCAAATTTGTCAATAATCTATTTGATGCAATAATAGATGATATTCTAATAATAATAATGGTGTTATTGCTGCGGCCGAGTTTAAATTAAACTAATTAAATACATTTTTAGTTTAGCATTTTATTATCCTGTCTCAGTATTGAGTGTTCAAATGCAACAACAGGCAATGCTCATTTGAAATGTAAGAAGTCAATGCAATTTGATAATGACTGAGAAGATGAACGCATGATTAGAAATAACATTATATGGAACTTTAGTGTTAATGCAATGTGTAGCATTGTATTATTGTTAAAATGTAGAAAAAGAAAAAAAAAATCAGTTCAATCGTTTTTTTCACCCTCACCACCTCCTTCATCCACCAGCAGCCTCCTGGATGCTCCGGATAACTGGAGTCTGGCTCATCAGCTTGTATCTTAACGTTACCAGTAAATCTTAATCTCGTAAACTCTTCACCTTTGTTCACATGTCAAACGTGTACACACTCGTGCTCACACCCGTGTGCCATGTGCACTCCATCGTGACAGGACAGTGAGGCCCCTTAATTGATTTGCATGTGTTTACATGACAGCATTGCTAATGTGTGTGTGTGTGAAAGCAGTTGGGTTCATGTGTAGAGATTAATGATGTGGAGGCACTGGGGAGTGGAGCCCCTGATGCTTCTGTAATCCTGCTGATTGCATAGAGCAGCCAGTGATCACAGAGCTCTGGACAGTCCCTGCACAGGTGGCCTTTGTGTGTGTGGGCATCTGTAGAATCAGCCTGTATGGCACAGGATCCAATTTCATTTTTTCGTTGTGTCTCTCGCTCTCGCCTTCATCCTTTAACGTCAGCTTTCACATCCAATGCACTGCTTGTGTAGTGTACAGGACATCCCAGTGATGACTTCCATCAGCGAGCGCTCGGAGGCCTGAGCTAATTTTTTTCCCCCCACTTCTCATGGTGTCTGCTCATACTCCCGAGCCCTTCAGGTAGAGCTTCAAACGGGCACGAGGCGCCTCCGTCTGCGTCCGCAGAGCAGAGACTGCCGACTAATCACAGCGGGCGCCACACACCTCAGGAAGGTGGTAATTTACTGTCATTACTGTTAAATCCTGCTTAAAAGGACCGGATTCCACAGACCTAATTACAAGGTGTTAATAATAACAATGTAATGACAGTCATTTTAAGGCCTGCCCAAAACCATAATCCATCTCCCAACTGACTCTCACGTTGAGGTGTGTGCTGGCTGTGCAGTGATGTCTGAGATGTGAAGGCGCTGTAATGCTACATTGATTACCATTGTGTTGACTCGCACAATGTGTGGGTGTGTGTGTGTGTGTGTGTGTGTGTGTGTGTAAAGGAGAGGGCCTGCGGGTCGGAGCTTGAATTAGGAGCTCTGTCAGCTTTTGTGAAGTGTCTCACTGATGCCCTTCATCCCGCTGACACAGCTGGCCCAATCCAACGGCTCATTTCAGGACAGGAAAGGGTCAAGCAGAATTTTGATCTTATTTTTTTTTAGCACAAATCCATAACATCAGAACCCTTTCCCTGTGTCTCAAACATTTTTGGGTTTGTGAATTAAGGGCAGTGTGATGTTGTCAGTAATTACGTTAACAACTGGTGTAGACACAGTCTTCTCATTGTTTATCCTAATTACTGCTAAATGAAGCTGATGTGTAGTTAGGGTGGGGGGTGTGGCACAGCTGGGGGCCCGCTCACGGCGTCCCAAAGCCGCCGGCCAATCACAGCACGTCCCGCTGCCCCCTCAGGATCAGGACGCATCATCGGCTCCCAAAGTTTGACTCTCAACTTCCAACTTCTCTCCGTGCGCGCGCGCTGCCTGTTTGCTCTCCGTGACAGCAGCAGGTGATGTGTGTTGTCTGGACTGGGATTAGATATCGATTCTTCGAGGCGAGAGAGCATGTCCTCCCCCGGAGACAGAAGTCGCGAGCCGCGGTGGGACGGAGGAGGACACGCTCCGCGGCTGAGGATGTGCGCGGCGGCGGCCGTTGCGGCGGCGGCGGCGCACGTGCCGTGTTTGCCCTTCAGCGTGGAGGCGCTCATGTCGGACAGGAAGCCCCTTAATCCCACGGCGAGAGACGCGGGATTAAAAGCGCCAGAGGGTCAGATGATCAACCCGGATGATTTACAGCAACAACAGGTAGTTTCTGTCAAAACAGAATCAACGGAGTGTTGGACGTCCAGCCCCGTCCAGATGTCCCCACGACCCCGTAAGTGTCCCCGGGGTTAGCCCCGAAGGATTTCTTCTAAATCAAGTTATTCACAGAGAAAAGTTGACATGATCTTTTGTATCATTCTCCATGACGTTTATCACTCTGGTTAACAGGTGGTAGACATCAATACGCATATTTAAGGCAAAGCTACTGTTTGGAAAACAAATCAATAAATCACATACACCATTTTTGCTTTAATATGATACAAATTGTAATATTTTGGCTACCAGCAAACTTTTTCCCCATAATAAGTCATTCGATAAAGTGTTTCAGCTAAGTTATTAGGAGAATAAATTGTGGGATAACCCAGTCCAGCCTAAAGTCTAGTCCTCACCCCTGCCTCGTGTCCCTCAGGGCAGCTCAGTCCAGCGGTGTGCTCCCTCAGGAAGCACAAAACCAACCGCAAGCCTCGCACGCCCTTCTCCAGCACGCAGCTCCTGGCCCTGGAGAGGAAGTTCTGTCAGAAGCAGTACCTGTCCATCGCCGAGCGGGCCCACTTCTCCTCCTCCCTGGCTCTGTCCGAGACCCAGGTCAAGATCTGGTTCCAGAACCGACGGGCCAAGGCCAAGAGGCTCCAGGAGGCCGAGGTGGAGAGACTCAAAATGGCAGCGGGCGCGGGCCCTAAGACTGTGCTGCACCCGGGTTTCTCAACCTTGGGCTTCCCGCTGGGTGTCCGCCTTCAGGCCGGCACGGCTGCACTTTACGGCCTGGGCTGCTCGTACGGCCGCGGCCCCATCCTCCCCGCTGCACACCTGGTGTCCATGTACACCTCGCAGGTGGGACGCGGCCTGCTCCACCTCTCCTGAGAGCAAACGGCTCTGGACCAACGCAGTGATGGGGAGGTTGTTGGGTCACGCACCTTTTAGGATCTGAACTGGCACTTTGCATATATTGTAGTCTTTTGATTTTTTTTCCTCGTCTTTTTTGTATTTCCTGGACCATTGTCGGCCACTCGTTAGCCTCGAGTATGCAAGGATATTTTATGATAAAAGGCCACATTTGGAGAACATTTTGGGTCGGATGTAGTGAGCACTTTTATGAATGCCAAAATGTTCCAAATGTGCCAAATGTATTTATGATGGCTCATAGATTCCTATATTTCTTGGCGTATATCTACAACTTTTTTTTTATTATTTGGTGTTTGAGATTAAATGAAGCTTTGAGTTCACCTTGCTTTTTGCCCTCTTTGCGTTTTTGTGGCACACATGCCGTAAGTGTAGTGGTTGATCTGAGTTACTGGCTGAACTGACGCTGCCTTGCTCAAATGCATTTGTCTTGTGATGCACAACCTGAAATGGGTTTTTCCATCTCTCTTAGTCAGGCTGCCCGTCTGCCTCTGACTAGCAGCTGCCTCATCCCGTGTACTCCTCACGCACCAAAAGAGTCCCACCTTGTTTACCCCCCCCCCCAAATCCTCCCTGCGTAGTTGGAAATGATGACACTGATATTTCGAGGAAACCTATTTTCCAAACTTTGTGTGGTATATTTGAGATGTCTTGTCGCTGCAGTCCCTTGTGATGCACAACCTGAAATGGGTTTTTCCATCTCTCTTAGTCAGGCTGCCCGTCTGCCTCTGACTAGCAGCTGCCTCATCCCGTGTACTCCTCACGCACCAAAAGAGTCCCACCTTGTTTACCCCCCCCCAAATCCTCCCTGCGTAGTTAGAAATGATGACACTGATATTTTGAGGAAACCTATTTTCCAAACTTTGTGTGGTATATTTGAGATGTCTTGTCGCTGCAGTCCTCAAATAGTTTGTGAGCGGACCCTATAGTTTGCTGCTCTCAACGTAAACTATCATTTCCTTATGATCTTGCCGTTTCCAACGGACATCTTGACTTGGAAAAGTTGAAAAACTATATTACCATCAACACAATTTTTTTTTTGATTACTCCCATTCTTTTTCCTAGTTACATTTCAGAACGTGTCTTGCAGCATTTCTAACTCAATCATAAATATTTCATCATTCCATCTTGGAGCATCATTTTCTCTGGGCCCGCGGTCCTCCCCGGGATATATTGCCTAAAACCAGATACACAACTGTGCATTTTTTGAGTGTTTTTTTTTGCATTGTCTAAGCCGGTGTGTGGACCACATTTCAGCAGTGAGTCATTTGCATGGAGTGGCCGTGGGATATTGCTCTTTATGTGGAGCTGTGCATGACGGACCAAACATTTGTCAAACAGCTGAAACATGTACTCACTAATCTGCTTTAGAGCTTTACACAACAGATTGTAAACATGGTATAATGCCTCACATGTACACACGGGAGTAAGTTAAGCTCCACTGTAGGTCGTGTGGGTGCGTGTTGGACAGGGTGGCCCCTGGCGATGAGGAGTTTGACTCTCTTAATGAATATTTATCCAGACAGATTTCCTCCAAAGAGGTCAAATTGTGCTTTTTGTGAAAATGCGAATATCTCAAATTGCCTTAACTGTATGCTGCTCTTTGATATCACGGAGGTGGAGGTTTATTTGGATGACACATTTTTAAACTGTATACTTTCAGTGAACCTTGCCTCGTTTCTCTTTCTGTGAACTTTGTAATGTAGCAGAACACCAGGCCTTCCCTCTGCAGTGAGCGGTTTAATTGTCCTCGTCTGTGACGCCACATCACTGTGAAATGATATGTGTAGACTCGATGATAACGGAACACTGTGTTATATGGTCTCTCTCGCTGTCTCTCCCTCTGTAAAGCTAGAGAAAGCTTGTTGCCATTAGCACGTATTTCACAGTCCATTTACTTCGCTCCATTTTGAAATTGAACCCAACATTAAGCTGATAGCGAAGTCTTTAAAAGCTTTGATTACTCAATAGCTCGAAGCTCCGCTTTCAGATGTTTTCTCTGGGAAACTGTAATGGAGGAAATTAACGCGGCTAAAAGTGGAGCCGTTGACCCCGTGATAAGCAAGAAGAAGTTGGCTCTCACCGTGTTTTATTACGTAATTATAAAACAAATATAATCAAAATCACACAAAATAGACCCCTAATTTGACACAGGAAGATTCTTTTCACGGAAATTAGCTGCGAGTTGAAGTTAAAGGACTTAAATACTTCAATAAATGCCGTGCAAAAATGCTTCTTTCAAGTTCAGTTCAGGACATTTTCGTGGCTATGGTATCCTGAAATCGACAAAGGGGAGATTATTTCGGTCTCGATCATAGAATTGTTGTGTTGACGGATGACTGTGGACGTTGCCCTCCATTTCTTACTTCATCTTAAGGTCCAGGAAGGACGAAAACATGATAAAACATGAATTCATATGCAATTGGTAACTCTTATTAATCTAACTAATGTGAAGCTCTCCTCCAACTCAACGCTTTTGTGTTGATTTTCACAATTGTATCGTTTCAACTCGATTTTTATAAGCCGGCGGACATGCAGTTCTGTCATAGATCCACTAGGTGTAGCAGCTTTCCCAACTGTTGCTGTTCACTGAAGGCACCGCTCTCCTATTAATAGGCGTATTCTTGGCATGAAAAAAACATTTCGACCCATTTAAAGGTAACAACATATCACCTCGCATATAGATTAACACGTTATCTAAGCCCCGGGCCAGCGGCTCTTAGATAATGTCTGATGAATTCATTACGAGGGCCTGGTGAATAAAAGATGGAGCCGCTCCGCGTCCTTCCATTGTGCTGGTGGTAAAAATGGCACGAGTTTGGGGACAGGGGATTTTGTGGAGTTCAGTGTTGCAGGGCCAGAAGTATGGTCTTTAGACATGCGTCACCGCCAAGCCGAGTTGCCTCGCTCCTGCTCTGTTTGGAGATGGAATTTGATTGAGAATATGATCGTCGCTCGTTTATTGTGACACATGGGGATATTCGTAATAAGAGGCCATCTAATTACCCCTATCAGATGGGCTTTCCATTAAACATGACTGCACACGACTCAGTGAAGCCGTTTAACTGTCAAAAATGCATTTAAAGCTGAACAAAGCAGGCGGCGCCATTGTGATAAAGGAAAATAAGAGCTTGTTTCAGATTTCTCGCCGGCCCTCCCCTCTCCTGTCCCGGCCTGTTTGGCAAAATTGAGGTTGAGAGCAACATTTTGGCCGTCCGACTGCGCGCAGGAACAGAGTGGAGATAGCGCACTGGCTTGGCTGCACAGCGTGCAACAACACACTCAAAATCGAGGATCAATTCCCACAAGGGTGTGGGTAACGTGAGATCTGATGGACAAAGGAAGGGTGGGGTGGTGGGAGAGTGTATTTTTATTTATTTTCACCACGCACACCTCGCAGGCCGGAGGAGCAGCAGTGGCATTTGTGTTGTTGGAAGTGCTGTAATTAGAGGGACCAGCTTTCATCCCGTCTTCAAAGCTGCGGAGCAGGTGTGTGTTCACCTGAACAATCCCTGCTCTGTCCACCGTCACGGCCTCCAGTTTTTTTGCGTCACCGATTCCCTCCCACACAAACGCACACTTTTTCTGCCTCAACTTCTTTCGCATCTCTTATATTTCATATTGCATGACAGGCACGAAGGCTACTAACCGTTATTATGCTGCTGATTAGGGAATCATTCCACCTCTTTGCTGTTAAGTACATTTTGGCGCTGAATGGCGAAAGAAGGGCCTGCTGGCACAACATGTGTCATCAGGCTCAGCTGGAGTAAAAAGTTGACTCCTCACTGGCTTATGGAAGAACTTGACCTGAAATGGCAGGCACGCACGCACACACGCACGCAAACACCGGGGCAGTCCCCATCCAGAGTAATGTCACCTCTAGCACTTTCTGTCTTTTGTTTAGTTCTTTGAACTGGTTTTCAAGAGACGTCTCCCTCCACCAAACAGCCTGACCTATTTAGACATAAAGACACACCTAAAAGCTTTGGCTTTGAGGTTTTAAGATGGAAATCCTCCTCGGGTGCTCATGTCTGTCTTTTTTTGATTTGATTTTTTTACATCTGGGGAACTGATGGCAACAGGGGGAAAGAAATCCTCTCAGAACAATCTTTTTTTTTTTTTTATGTATATTTCTAATGTCTCTCTCTGTCTCTCTCTACTGCTCTCAACCCCTGTGGATTTTTGTTTCATTTCCAAGAATATATTGTTTTGGGAAATTGTTGTGTGCACTGCCGTGTGTGTGTGCGTTTGTGTTTGTGCTTACTCCCGATAAAGCCCTCATGCTCTTTCGAAGAACAAACCTGAGATTGTTGACCCCTGGGCCTAAAGGAAAGTGTGACCTTACATGTGACCTACTGTTTACGCCGTACATCCGGCACATACTTTCCCCCCTTTTTCTCCTGTCATCATTTTAAAGTTAGATCTCTCTTTGTTATTTCCTTCTAAAGAAGGACAAGAGAATGTCAACGGAATCCATATCTCTCGCAGTGACATCCATACATTTCCCAGCGGGAGGTTTTTTCCCTCCGTCTGAGGCCTTTCCGAGCCCTGCCATCTGTAGCCTTCACCATTGTCCGTGACTCCGCAAAGATCTGCGTGTCCGCTCGCTCTCCCGGGATCCCGTGAGTCATCCGTCTCCCCCATGGCCTCCATTGTACCGAAGGGGGACCGAGCCCTCCAACACTCTCTGGTAACAGACTTGCTGGCATGAGATATGTGCAACATATTCAGAAACACAAAGACAGATGCACACAGACACACACGCGATGGGGAATGTATACCTTAGGCGTTGGAAACACTGAAATCTGAGTGATGTCACCGCACACTTCCTCATCTGCGTCATTTCAGTTCATATTTCTTTTAAATGGACTTCAGTACGGCTGCTGGCTTTGTCTATGATGAGACCGTAGAATCCGGCTTGTTTTTGTCTTGTGAGAGGTCAGTGGTTGATTTAGTTTTACGCACCCATTAAACGTGTGCGCATTCACCAGATAAATTGGCCTCTCACAAGCGACGTAATTCAATCTGGGCTTGGCCCCCTGTCTGGTCCCATACTGAACTGCTAATAAACAGAAGGTGGGCTAAGCAGGGGAGCAGACTTCCAGATGGGACAATTAAAGAAGATTAACATAGCCCCCCCCCCAGCGTTGATGTACACCATGGAAAATAACTGCTTTTTAAAAGGGGCCCAGTTGGTCATATTTGTTTTATCCCATGGTTGAGTAGTCTACCATTAAGCCTCAAATGGTGTGATACATGACTAGTGTGTGAGCCATGTTGGATGAAATAAAAAATTGTTCAACAAATCCTGTGGATATTGTGAATAGCCACAATATTATATCTGTTTCAGCAACAAATTACAATCAGTAGGATTATTATTTTTTTTAATAGTGCAAGAAAGCTGATGCTCAGGATCATTTAGAAATCCATGGATTGCTCTCAAAATACGAATCTGGCTACAAGTCAAATTTGTAGTCCCATCTCATCTCCCCGACACTTGGACCAACCACATGACCTATAATATTGATAAAAAAAAATCAAGTATTGATCCGGCTCTACAATTTACTGAGGTACTGCCCCGAAACGTTATAGTGATTTAACTAATGATGCGTGACGTTATGGTTAGTCATTCTTTTCACCGTTTTGATCCAGACCGATTTGATTGCCGGATCAAAATCCCGGTGTTTCCCATTGGGTGACGACATTTGTAGGACCTCTTCAGCAGGGGTTAGACGGCAACAGGGTTGTGTAATAATTAGGGGGCCCTGGGTTCATGCTCCCAAGCCTCCAGCGCGCTGTGTCCTTGAGCCACTGGCTGAATTCCTTATCACACGCTGGGAGGCTGCTCGGAAACTGACCCCGAAGTGCTGTCCTCTGTACGGCGGAGCCGCGGGGGACAGATTTGTCTTACGGGAGTCATATTACATTGTTACATGCCCCGTAAGCCCGAAAGTGGCTTACAGCAGGTTACATGGGTTGCGGCAGCATTTGGTCAGCTGTTGAATCGTGAGATTTGTCCTGGGCTCAGTGCTTCATTTCCTGTCATGTCGCCGCTATATGAAAGTGTAGAGGACAGATGGCTCCCCCCCCCCCCCCCTCTTCGGTCGATTGTTCCCCCCCCCCCCCCTCTTCGGTCCATGTTGTTTGGTTGCGCTTCAAGTTTTAAGTGTAATGAAATCAGCCGGTCCGATGGGGGCCACGGAGAGGCCGCGTCTGCCGGTGATTCCATTAGAGGCGAGGGGGAGAGGCCTGACTTTTCCCGCCCCGGTCCGAGTGAGATGTTCAATTTAACGGTTGTGTGGCAGCCACAGAAGTGGTAAATTGTTACCCCCCCCCGCCCCCCCCCGTTCTGCGCCTGCGATCCGATGAGTGATCGGTTGTCTTTGTTTGCATACAGTGCCGTCCCAGCTGTGCCCCTCGGGTGCACGCCCGTGAGCGGCTTTCCCTCGTTTGGTCCCATCTGAACTTTCTAGAGGGTGGAAGAGGCTCCTGCTGTTCTCCTGTCTGACAAGTACCTTCCCGAAATAGACCAAATTGTGTCTGCTGTCTGCCTCCCACGTATGGAATTGAAGAAAAAAAAAAACACAGAGCCGCTGCAATAACGGATGTTTGCGCCACGTTTCTATTCCTGATCCAGCTGAGTAAAAGCTGCAGCCCGTTGTCCTGTTGCTCTCCTCTCGTGCATGACTTTTCCGCTATTTCTCGATTACCATTACTGTAATGACTCATCCCTTTAATCAAATCTCGTTCATGTACAATGTGCCACTTTGACCTCAGCGGTTAATCTGTTCATCTGAATGAGTTTAATGTCACATTATTTGTATACTATTATCATTATTATCATTATTACCTTATATTTAATGGTACGGCAATAGATTCACAGCCCTAATTATTGTAATCCAGATTTCACTCTTTCTGAAGGCCACATTTTTTCCCCTCAATGAATCATATGACTTTCATCCTCACAGGACTTTTGGAAAAGGTCACGGCGGTAGTCTTTCGTCTTTCCAAACACAACCTCAAATCACTTAAATCACAGGTTACTTTTTAACATTCAGTGTTCATGCCTTCAAGGACACGGCACCACAACTACTGCTTTAATAACAATTTTCTTATCGTACACCTTGTCACTGCATGCTCCCAGTCCCCCCCACCCCCGCGCGCGCCGTCCTTATCTCCCCCCTCTTGTGTCCTCTCCTCCTTCCTCCTCCTTTCTGTCTCTCTGCTGGGGATGTTTGTTCAGCTTGTCACTGTGTCATGGCTCGAGTGGGATGTCTGTTGGTGAGTGGTCTCCTGTACTCTCCTCTGGCTCCGTTAATCCTTCTTTTGGATGCACAGAGCAAAACCTAAAAAAAAAAATAAAAAAAAATGCCACCGTTTCCGTCAGCGGTTGTAATTGGTGTTTATCCTTCCTGCCCTCGCTGTTCTTGTATTCCTGCCAGATACATTCCCCAAGTGGTTTGCTTAATTTTCCATTTATCATAATTACAACATACATATTAATATCGGTCAAAAAACAAATTAACACAAAACGTGGTTTGATAATGTTTTTCCTATTAATGTCCAGCAGAGCACACTGGGGGAAAAAAGTACTCTGGTTGGGGAGACAGATTCAATTAAATGTAGAACGGGGACAAGAGATTTCCAACTCGAATCCCTCCTGAACTTTATTAACTTATCATCTTTCACCACTTCTGAAAATCTCCGAAAACAAATCACAGCCTGTGAGCTCAGCAGAAAAGTCGGAGGTCGTGAATTCCACAAAAAAGAATAGTGTTCGGATGGATTCTTCTCCTGGACCCACTAAACGTGTTGCCATCTGAAGGCAGCATTAATATGTCAATAGGTGGGCGTCATTTACATTTTACACATTCTTTTGAGTGAGATGGTGTTATTACCCAAACTATGACTTGTGTTGACGATGGCCAGCCATTTTTTTGGTATTTGTTATTTTGTTATTTATTATTTTTGTCGATGGTCTCGTTTTCCGTCCTAGCTTTGAAAGGCCATTGTACGCCCTTTGTCACTTCTGTCGGATGCCGAGGTCGATGCTCGCTTGGTGCATATGGTCATTGCCGTCACCATCATCCTCTCATGGTCAGTTAGACAGACAGCAGACTTCACCTATCCCTGGTCGAGGTGGACGTAACCCATATCCCCCCCCCCCCCCCCCCCCCCCCCCCCCTCCACATTTATTTGAATCTCTCCCCCCACCCCCCCCCCCCCCCCCCCCGAAGCAGGCTAATTTGCATTGGCATCTTCACAATTCACCCGAGGGTCATCTAACCAGCGTGAGCGTCAACCGGGGGGGCTCGCTAACAGCGTGATCTCCACTCAGAGCTGTCTCTCTCAGACTGCACCTCTCTCTCCAGCTAAGCTGCAGAGCGTGGCTGGAGTGGACACCGCCCCCCCCCCCCCCCCCCCCCCCCCCCTGGGGTGGGCCCCCCCCCCCCCCCCCCCCTGTTGAACACACTCTCCATTCAGCCTGCCTCATTTTGCTGCCCGGCTTATTATTATTATTCATCATATAATTTCATCTGCATTCGCTGACGGGGTTCGGTGCTCGTTTAATGGGCTTCGCCGATGTTTTCCACTCGGTGACAGTCTGTCCCAGGCTGAGCTGATGGTGATAAGAGCAATTAGGAGGCCGACACATCAAATCTGCCGTGATTTGATTGGACCGAATTCAGCCAAGGCCCAGGTCGACTCATTTTAGGTGAACGCCGCGACAGTTCCCTTCATCACGCTGTAAGAGATTGAGCATTATGTGTGGATCCGATGTATTCGGGCGGAAAAACATGGCGAGGATGGTGGGGGAGGACAACAAGTGACACAAGATCAAGGGTCGGTGGTATTTCCCACTAATTAGTTGGTTCTTGTTGTGGCGTTCCTCTGGTAAGGAAGCTGGTAGCTTTTACTCTCCCTTTATGTGTGCGACGGCATGATGTGTGTGTGTGTGCTTTCGCTCAACTCTCACTGCCTGATTATTATTACAGATAGTGGGCAAATTAAAGGATAAAAAAAAAACAACAGATTAATATGAGCGAGGCTCCACTGGAGCCATGTTGGAGTGATGAGTGGCAGCGTGGCGCCGCCAGCGTGGCGCCGCCAGCAGCCCGCAGCGCAAGACAGTAAACAGAGCGAGGGCGGAGAAAAGGGAGGCGGCGGGGTGTGATAAGAGAGAGGAATGAAGAGCATGAGTAAACACGGAGGAGGAGAGAGGACGGAGAGTAAAGGTCAAGAGACGCGCTGGGCCTTCTCCGGCCGGGGCTCGGGCATCTTATTTTTGGAATCTCCCAATGAAATAGCCCACCGGGGAAATGCGATCGGCTTTACGATAAACTTTTTTCAGAATTTCACGTGGGGAGCCCAGATGTGCGCTTGTCACGTCGACCTCTCCCGTCTCCGTCGGTGGAAAATGAATACGGAGCATCTGCTCGCCTCTCCAAGGAGAGCGCACGCGGCAACAGGATTTCTCACCGTGCCATGCAGTGCGTTCGGCTCTGTCTGCGCGTGGCCGCCGTTGGCCTATTGTGGAGTCTCCTTCACGCTCATTCTCGCGTTGGGAGTGATTTTAAAAATGCATCGGGCTGTAACGCAATTACGAGGGCTCTGCCAGTGGTGAATAATACAGTGTTTAGCGGAGAGTAATGCGGAATACGCAAACCGTTGGATTGCATTTTTAAACTCCCAAGATCCCACCTGAAGACAGTGGGTGGACGAGGAAATTAAAGGCGACATTTAAAATTGCATCCCATCTCTAAGCGTCACGGGACCGCCAGAAGACGCTTGGGTCGCAGAATGCGTCGGCGGCGGGACTTGGGTGATACTCATGCTCGATGTGTTATTTGGAGAGCATCCTTTGACCCGCTCTTTATTTATTTCTTTTTTTTTCTTCGTCTCTTTGAAGTTGCCATGGCTCGATGCTTATGCAAGCGTCTCCCTGCCCCTTTCTTTATCTCTCCCTGTCTCAGTAAGTCATTTCCCCAGGCTCAGTCATTAGCATCATCTGAAGTTGCCACGTCGAACCTCACTCCTCCCACGTGCCGATCTGAAAAGACAGAATCGCTTTGAGAATCTCAGGAGCTCCGCTAGGGGCGGGGGAAAGAAAAAAATAAAATAAAAAAAATAAATAAAAAAAAGAAGACACTCAAAGGAAAAAGGAATCCTCTTTGTTTACAGAGTGTAGTTGACATTGCAGGGACTTTGGGTTGGGCACTGGAGCAGGTGATGGCTGCGCTGCTCCACACACACACACACACACGCGCGCACGCACGCGTACACGCACACCCACACACACACACACACACACACACACATCCTGTCCTGTCGCCACCTCAGCCATCACTCTGAATGATGTCAGTCAAATTAATTGCTGTTCCCTTCCCGTGGCACGCTTGAGGAGCTTTCACAGAGGCAAGGGCAGGCCGAGGCCCAGAGAAAGCAGTCTTTAAAGGACAAGTGTGTGTGTGTGTGTGTGTGTTTATGCAAGAGAAAGACACAGCATTAACCGTTTGTCATATTTCTAATGAGCATGAAGATAATTGGATTGAAGGATCTGTCCTGGAAATCTCGGCTGTTTAATAGGAATGCTTCGTGAGTCGTGACTCCAATCATCCGACGAGACAAAGCGACTGAAATGAATCAAATTCCAATTTTTATGGTTGTGGGGGAAAAAACAAACAAACAGGCATGTTGATGTTGTTGGTTATTGGCTTCAATAATCAAACCCTTAATCCGAAAATTTACTTTGGATTTTTTTTATACATCATTTTGGAAACAGCAGGCAGCGCAGACCCATGGGAGGAAATGTTCAACGGGGTCTTACACAAAACAAAATCCATGACATGCCCTTGTCGCCGCTCTCTCTCTCTCTCTTCACACTTCAGCTGCTTCTTGCTCCCCGCTCAAGCATCTGAATGGATTAGGAGATGTACGTTTTTTCTGACTGGTGTTTTTTTTGGGGTTTTAATACACAAAAAGTTACTGAACCCACGAAAAGTGAAATTCACGGTCACCTCTGTCTCCCTCTTTTAAGTTACGACCCAAAATGCGTCACTCATCCAAGGGTGAATAATAAATTTAATGCGTCGAATGAAGGAAAAAAGGGGGGAACAGTGGAAATTAAGATGTGTCACAATGGTTTCTGTACTACAGGCTATTCCTCTGCAGATTGGGCCTTTCACTTGGCTAATGATGGTAATACATCACCAGTCTGGAGACACACACACACACACACACACACAAAAGCAGCAGAGGTTTCTGAGTGGGAAACTAAACTTTTGAATGTGAGACACAGCTGATCCCATTAGGTTTTACCCTTTAGATTTGAGTGCGAATGTGCTCCAGGAAGTTTGATGCTCGGAGGTCAAAGCTGCACAGCCAGTCCCACACACACACACACGCACACACACGCACACACACGCACACACAGACACGCACAGACACACACAGACCTCATAGTGGATTTCATGGAAACGGACAAATAGACTTTTATTAAGCTGTCCACTGAGATATTTCCACATGGCTGAAGCCGACTCTGCACGCTTTAATCTGATGTTGTTTGTATCCGCGTTACGCAACGACACATGTGCACCGGTCACATCTCCATGAGGACTGCGCATGTTCTAAAAAGATGGTTTACACAGCGTCTTTTGTCTCGAGCCATTAAAAACCACGGTAGATAGAGTCAGAATTGGAGATTTAAAAAAATAAAGAAATACTGTACACACCAAATCCGAGGTAACGGTTGATGGCGACGTCATTCCTTCCTCGCCACACTCCACCATACAATACTTGTCTTTTGTGGATTATTCTTGGCTCTTATTTTTAGGGCAGAGAGTTACATCCATATCACTCGATAAGTTGAGCATCCTCGTTTCACCTTTTCAAATTTCACATATAAACATGTTTTTATCACAATCGGTATAGTAGGTACAAAAACAAGTTGCCGTTTTGAGCAGAGCGAGAGCCAAGTTAGAATTCCTTGTCACTGGGAGGTTGTCGGGAACTCCAGGAAGTCGGGAAAGATAGCTACAATAGGCTTATATTCCAAAATATTACAACTTTTTCACTGTCCTGTGAGATACACAAATGGTCAATAGTCAGTGTCAAACAAATACAATACATGACTGTTAAAAATTATTGCACATACTGTCCATTGTAAACGGCTTGAGGATATAATTCACACACGGCATTGCTGGCGTTTTTTTGTGTGCTTATTGTGACGCTCGCTTGGGGTTTGGCCTGTGGGTGTTGGGATGGTTTACAACTCGCCTTATCATCTGGCTTCTCGTATTTCTTGCTCTATCTGATTTCACTGTGGCAAGAATGTCCTTTTTTAAGGTCTTACTTTAAGGGGTCATTTTTTATTGGAACCAGTTATAAAGATAGTCTTAACCATAAAAATAAGACCCATGCTGTTATAAACCGACATATATTCCTTCAATAACTTACTATACTGAGCAAATCGAAATGGATTTACTCCTGTTCTTTGCCCTAAGAGGTCATCAGCTGTTGTTTATGAAAAATACAAGGACGCAAAGTAACATGAGACACTCATCCATAAAACACTTTCAAGCAGCGAAAGAAATAATTTATCACGGCTCCGTTGAGTACGGTGGATTTAAAGTTATAATGACCGGATCTAATTTAAGGTTGAGCTATAAATAACAACTGGCAGACATAAATAATAATCGATTGTGGTTGTATTTTACCCTACACGTAGACCTCTATAGAAATAGGATTTGGTTTGATGCTGTACCTCAGGAATCCTTGCAGAACCCAGGATGTTAAAGTAATGATTAACAACCTCGCTGTGTTGCTGTGGTGTAATTTGTTGCAGTGTGCATGCCGAGTGCTGAGAACTGCACTCTATTAACAGGGGCAGGTTTTGACAGTGTTTGTGTTTGGGTACGTGTGTGTGATGGTATTGAGGAGAGCAGTGTCCGACAGCATTAGGGAGCATGCTGCCCAGTCATGGGATTATCAATCCCGGAGGCGCGTCGGCACCGCTGCGCTCCCTGGCACAACAGCAGAGAGTCTTAATCTCAATCCCCCCCCCCCCAAAAAAATAAAAATAAAAATAAATCCCCCTCTCCTCTTTCGGGACAATCTGAAGACCAACATGGAAAGCTGGCACTGACAGTCGGCACACAGGGCGCACAAACCCCCGAGTACATACGGGGTCACGGTATCCTTTTCCGTCACACTGAGCGTCAGCACGGAGAGCGGCGTCCTCGTTTTTTTGAAGTTGATCCGACCGGCCTCAGCGCTGCGAGTGAGTCAGTGCTGGGAGAGAGTGGTGAGTCATTTCTTGTTTAGACTGACCGTCTCTATGTTTTGGCCTCCCGGATGCAGTCTGTGGCAGCCCAGCAGGATGGAGAAGGCCTTGCGGAAATCCGCGTTGAAGGCGTAGATGATGGGGTTGAGGGAGGAGTTGGCCCAGCCGAACCACACGAACACGTCGAAGGTGGTGGGGCTGATGCAGGGGAAGGCCTTCCCTCCGCTCGGCTGCTCGCAGAAGGGCACCATGCAATTCAGGACGAAGAACGGAAGCCAGCAGCACACGAACACCCCCATGATGACCGACAGCGTCTTCAGCACCTTGGTCTCCCTCTTGAACGTCATCTTGAAGGAGCTCTCGGACTCGCCGATGCTGGACGCTCCGCCCATGCTGTCGTGGCGGTTTTTGGCACTTTCGGCCGCGCGCTCCAACGCCGAGATCCTCCTGATCTGACGGTGGGCGATGCGGTAGATCTGGGTGTACGTGGCCACCATGATGGCCACGGGGATGTAAAAGCTTATGAGCGACGTGGAGATGGCGTAGGTCCTGTTCAGGCTGGAGTCGCAGTTCTCTGGGCTGTGGAAAGCAGAGGCATTGAACCCCGGGGAGTCGGAGGACCCGGGGAGAGGGCCGTGAGGTTTAGTTTGGGCCTTGTGCCAGTTGAGCTGCACGGGGATGAAGGAGATGAGGACAGACAACGTCCAGGCTACGCTGATCATCACATAGGCCACTCGAGGTGTCATCTTCCTCTCGTAGCGGAAGGGGCTGGAGATGGCCCAGTACCGGTCCAAGCTTATCACGCAAAGGTTCAAGATGGACGCCGTGGAGCACATAATGTCAAAAGCCACCCAGGTGTCGCAAAAGGAGCCGAACGGCCAGAACCCGGCGATCTCCGTCACCGCCTTCCACGGCATCACCAGGATGGCCACCAAGAGGTCCGACACGGCCAGGGAGATCACAAAGAAGTTGGTCACTTTCGTGCGAAGGTGTCGGAATTTGGTGACGGCCGCACAAACCAGGGTGTTCCCCAGCAAGGTGGTGAGGATGAGCAGCGAGAGGAAGCAGCCGGTCAGGACGCGGCTGGACTGCGCCTCGTCCAAAAAGCCGCTGTCCACCACGGTGGTGAAGTTCTTCAAAGCCATCCCTGAACATGTGCGGGTCGGCCGGCGCTCGTTTCAGGTCATACCGTGGAATACCGCTACATTTTTATCCACTGGGTTACAGTGAGGAGGCTCCCGCGCTCTAGTCAGGCCAAAAACAAACAAACAATCTCCCTCCGTGATAGGAGCTGACAAACGAGATGCCTGAGTCTCCCGGCGCTGGACGTTCTGGCCCTGACGTGGTAAAGTGGCTCTGACATCATTCGAGCGTCAGCACTGGAGAGATGGTGGTATCTCAATTCCTCGGTGTAATGAATGGTGCTCTCTGTTTGTAGGTCCCCAACAAGCTCTAGTTTTGGGTGGCCGTCGCAGCTCTGTGGGTTTGGAAAAAAAAAAGGAAATAATATGAGATGACAGTTGTCATGAAAATGCAATGTAGTTCAAATTATGAATATTATATTATTACATTATTATTAATTATTATTATTATTATTATTATTATTATTATTATTATGAATATATCTTGCCTCTTGTTTACATACATTAAGCCCCTTTTATACATACTTGTATGTATGTGACAAAATAAAATAGCACGTAGAATGCAGGATTTTCACATCACGGCTATGATGCTTATTATTATTATTATTATTATTATTATTATGGTCTAATCGAGAGTCACGCCTCCTCGTCTATATTACACACAGCTTACATTTTTTTTTTCAAATTTTACACACCTGACCAGACTCACCTCTTACGCACAGACACTCAGTCAGCTGACGGCTGATTGACTATTTCAAAATAAATGTCCCACCGCCTCCGTCCAGTAACAACTCCACGGCGCAAAGTACGTCCAGAGGACATTCCTGTCTCCATGTCCGGCGGGGCCAAAGCGCGCGGTCCGGCTCCCGCCGCGATGGGCTCCCCATCCCGGTGCGTAGTCGCGGTGAGAGGATGAATAAACGAACCACGCGGGTTGGAGGCGATGAGTGGATGTCAGGGAGCCAGCGCCAGCTCCGGCTCCGGCTGCGTCCTCCCGCAGCCTCAGTGCGCGTCTGCGGCCGGAGAGCGCGCGCTCTGACGCGCGGGCTCCATTCAGGGGGAAAAAGCCAGAAGTGGTGAAAGCGTGTGAATGTGGCCCCGCGAAGAGCGGCGATCCTGTGATGCGCTGCGTGATCTTCTGCCTCTCGTGTGACCAGGGGTCATCTGTTCCGTGCGCAGGGGTGTTCTCCGTATGTTTGACCCACTTTAGTGTGCGTTTAGTGGAATGAAATTAAGATGCAGGAGGAGTGAATCAGGGCAAGGGCCAAACAGAGCGGGGCGGTGGGTTACTGAGGCCACCTAATGGAGAAACGTATCCCGTGCGTCAGTGGAGGGGGAAAAAAATAAAGCTTCCGCCTTATATGCAGGGTCTAAATGACTGAAATGGGAGATTTCAAAGGAAGGCAGGTTTGTGCCCAGTAAGATTGGATCTGGATTTGTCACGTGCAGAGCAGTGTCACCTTCGGCGACAGTCGTCACCTGCACTGTCTGGTAAATTGTGCCCAGCTTGTACATAATCCTGGCAATTTTATATTTGCAGCATATATAGCCCCAGTTGTCTGATTCAGTTCGAGCTGGTATCTCGCATGCAGAGCATCATGCGATGCGGAGAGAATCGTGACATGCCAGCTGTCACCTTACTGTGATGTAAGTGCTTCTGACAGGAGGAAAAGAAACAGCTTTGACCCTTTCCCATCCCAAACATCCTCTCTATAGGACATTTAAGATTCATGTTAAAAGCAAGAAATCACACAAATAAGCAAATAACATTTTAAAAATACACACGTGTCAACTAAAACGATTTCCCTTTTGCCTTATTTTTTCCCTTTATCACCCTGTCCTCTCGTTCTTTGTCCAGATTTTACAGCACTACAGTAAACACGACATCTGGAATTTTTGGTATTATTGTGATCAATATTTTCATCGTCATCGTTAATATATGGTCAATAATTCAGTGCATAAAGCATTTTTTTTTTTGCAAATGGAAGTAACAGCAACAAAGCAACAGCAACAAAGTAACACTCCAATGTTTATATTCAGGAGAGCACATTTTTTGAGAGAGGTTCGTCAATGTATACAGAGAACCTTCAAAGGAAAAAAACTGACCTTTTGGTAAATATTCCATGATAGGTTGCCAAAAATTTACGAAACCACTTTTCCACCTTCCACCTTTTAGAGCTCACGCATTATCATCAAGCTACCTTATCATCAAATCACGCACGCCTGTATGTATTGAATGACCTTGGGGTTGCTATGCCCTCCTTTTTTGGCATCAAAAACATAAAAAAACGATCACAAATCAATGCTTTATCAGAACAAGCGTGTGTTTGTGGTTCTCGCTCTATATGTGCTTTGTGTGCTGTCATAAAAAGACACCATGTTCTTCCCCCACTCCATGCACGCTCTTTTTCTGTGCTCGAGGACATCAAAGAGCTGGCAGCCAATCCGGGTGAGAGGTCAAAGGTCAGACCTGAGGTCAGGGATGGACCCGTGAGCCGCAGTGCATTGTGGACCTCCCACTTGCCCTGATGATTTGTCCATGTTCAAAGCTGCAGCTGCTCCAGGTCTGACTTCAGGTCCGCGTCCTGTGCAGTTCAGAGTCTCTGATGCCACACAGAGGCTGCTGCTGCACACACTGCACTTTCCCAAAGAGGCTGTTGAAATAAATCCTGCAATGACTCACTAAGTCATGTGTTTGAGTCAGACAGTGAGATGTGAATACAGCGACACTTGCTGCATTAGGTACAGCTTTATTATTATTAGACGGACATGTTGCGGCCACCTTCACCACGGCCATGGCCACATTTCGGCATGTTTCAGCTCGTAAAGTTGTTCTGTGAATTTGCATGTGCACATTTTTAGCACTCTCCTCTCGATCGCCAGCGAAACCTCCACATTGTCTCATCGGTGAGAGACGAGACTGAACAAGAGAAGAGATAAGGTTGAAACCCTTATCGGCGCATTTATCTTTTCACCTCACCCGTCACACACACACCTCAATTTTCTCATGGATGCTCGGTCCGATAGGGCCTGAAATTCTTTTAAGATATCCCGTGTAGATGTTCAAGTCATGACAACACCCCTGAGCTGGTTCTGATGCGGGGTGACAGCCACACACTAAAACTATGAGTGAGACAGCAAAACACTGAAACACACAGTTTCAGGAGCCAGCAAGCTGAAAAAAGCCCCTGTCGTCTGTGCTGCAGCCTGCGAGTGTGAGATGTGAGGTGTGTTTATGTGAGTTGTGCGTGTGTTGGTGTGAAAAGGTGTCAAACAGGAGGTGGGGAACTTTGAGCCTCTTCTAATTGTGTCCTTTTTTAACACGCCGCGCTTCTTCCGCCACCTCTTCAAGGACTTTTCCAGGACTGGTTTTTATGCAGAATCCGCTTCTTGTGCGTGTTTGTATTTATGTCTTGGATTTAGTCCGTAAAAAGCAAGCAGCAGGTGAGTGGCATTCCAAAAAAAAAATCATGGGACGTACAACAGATTGTGAAAGTAGATCATTTATTTCAAGACAGCAGCACAATATTTCGAGATTGAAATCTTCTTTTTCACATTATGAATATTATTCTGTCCCATCAGGTTAGTGAATACAGCATGCAACCTCGGAGCACTTCAAATATTGAATATCAATTAATAAATACATAAATAAACATAAATAATACTGATAAATACAATCCATGTCATTTTTGATTTAAAAAAAAAAGTAAACTTGTATAAAAAATTCACTGATCACTTCATTTTATGTCTAAAAAAATAAATAAATAAAAAATAACCCCTGATCGTTAGTAATTAGGCTGAACTGTAGATAACCGACGTTAGAGGTTACATCTGACGTTTGAGTTGTTTAGTCTCTTGATGAAAAGGATGTACTTCTTAAAAGCAGTGGAATGGCTTTTGAGTTGCGTTGTGCACTCTGGATTAGTCTGGAAAAGGAAGAGAGAGGGTCAGGGATGGGGGGGTCTCGGATCGGTATGTTCTGAGAAATCTCCCGGAGTATTTCTGGGGCTTACCTGCTGATGTGTTGCCAGATCCTGCAGGTTCGCCATCAGTTCTGTGAGGAGATGTTGTTTGTCTTCAGGCACGGTCACGCTGCTCAGCAGATGCTTCAGTTCCTTGGCAAAGGTGCCCAGACATGACTGTAGTGGGGGGAAACTGTGTGAACTTAGCTCAACAAATGGAGGAGACAGAAAAGCTTGTTGGAGACCATTGATGAGGGCAAATTGTGTTGACGTGCACTTACACAATTTGTGTGCCTGTCTGCTTTTGGCACTCGCACCAGCTGTGGCTGTAGGTATAGATGATTGATTTGGTTAACATGCTGGACACTCATTGACTACCTGACATTCCATGATTATGACATTAACAGTCGCAGAGAGAGCAACGATGGATGATTAAACTAAATATAAAGTGCCACACTATCGAATCATTGTACTTACATGTTTGATAACGAGTTGTTTGTGTCTGAGGAGTTCATGGAGTTGATCCAGTCTATCGATGATCTCCGTGTTCATGTTGAAGTTGAATTCATCACTGAAGCAGAGATGCAACAGGGTGACGAGGGCAAAAGCGTACTTCATCATACCTCAGCGATTTCTTTTTTCTCTCTCCCTCCCTCTTTTTCTCTCTTCCGTCACGGCTTCTTTTTGTTGTGCTAAGTGTGACTACTGCTGTGATAAGTCTCAGCCCATTCTTTTTATGTACAGAAAAAGGAAGTCAGTGATGTCAGCATAGTACACCTACCTGGAAATATGAATGACCACTGGGTTTTCTCATGAAACTCAATGTGCACATTACATTTACATGTTTAATACATATATGTCACACAAAATGAGGCAGTTGAATAATAATAATAAAAAAACGCCCTTTTTTTATTTTTAATGATTGAGAACTTACTGCGGACTGTTTTCAAACTAAAGTGGAACAATCTTATCCCCACCTCCTGCGAGTGGTTGCCATCCAGCTGATTTCACGGCATTCCGAAGTCGAAACAATTGAAGGAAATTAAAAAATAGAACAGGCCTCCAAAGTGCTTTCATAAGATATTAATCCTGTACTTTATAATGAATTAATTCGCCACACGCACTCACACTCACACACACGCACACGCACACGCACACGCACACGTGTAATGCTTCCCTTTGTTGTGTTATTTTCTCGGGATAGTTTTATGTCTGGCCAGACAACTTCTTTCGAAGACACAAAAGAGCTTTTCCATCTCCTCAGCAGCGTGTTGCGCGGGATCAGGAAGGAATGTGTAGCAAATATTTAAATATTGATCAACAGTGTCCCTCCAGAAGCATAAAGGTCAATGTATTGTTTATTTCAAACATAGATTGAAATAGATTAAAATAAAAATAAAAATAATAATAAAAAAATATATATATATTGTTGCTTACTGACCAAACATGTCCTGACTTATTCACAGGGCTGGAGGGGATGCATGACGTGGGGTATGTGAAGTTGCGAGGCATGTTGTTCACCGGAGGAAGCGTGATAAATATTTAGATATTGCAAAGACTTAGAAGAAAGGGAAGTGATGTGATGGGTAACCCCACTACTTTTTTCTTCCCTCGATTGCTTAATGACTCAGTGTGAGGGTCACAGAGTTTGTTTTATTAAATGTTTTTGTCATGTCATTGTGTCAGTAATGCCGATGAGATCGTTGTGATATCTAGATTATCTCTAGAAAAGAGGGGGCAGGGGAACACATGCAGTGTGTGCGGCGCAGTTATTGTTCGCACAGTTTCTCTGTGTGTCCGATGAAACTGAAGCAATGGGTAAAATCCAATCTTAGTCACAAGCCTTATTTCACTGCACGGCATCAGTTTGAGACCCGTCTGATGCAATGATGCAGCGGCGGGTCATCGATGACATCTTGAAAAATGCAGCAAAACAAATGCGCCAGTATAAAAAGACCAAAACAGCTAAAGAGGATACTTCCTCCAGTGCTCTTATTATTCAAAGACACCCATTGCCTGAACTTTCCAGAGGAGATCAATCTTTTTACAATCTGCGGCGACTAATTTGTCATTATTGAAGTGATTTAAACTGTTGTGCATGTTAAGAAGTCTTAGGATAAGACGACCTAACCCATATGGTATGACTTCATCATCCAGTTGTCTGTGTCATGTTTTCCTCCAGGTGACGCAGTCAGGCTCAACCTGTGCTTGCTCAGCATGGAAAGGCTGATTAATAAGACACTTCAAAACTTCCCCAGGTACAGACCCTTTTTTTCCCCACCGTCCTTACAAAGAATCAGGCAACTTATTGTTTTCAATAGATAAAGTGTTGCCCGTCGGTAAGTCACATGACCGCTGGAGTTCAAGCCGCAGCTGGCTCTTTGCAGCCAAATTACGGACATGCCAGTGAAGTTTGTTTTCTTAACGTGACCAAATGAATATATTATATAATATATTCAAATATTTTTAATTTTTTTTTTGCAATCAAGCATCATGGCAACATTATTGTTGAAAATGTTCTGTTTAAAACGAAACGGAAAGGTTTTTTTCTTCCATTTTTGGCTCAGCAAATCAGTGCCACAGACGACTGTAAGCAGGTGCATTTCGCCTTGGTGTCCTCCTCCATCGTTTTTATTGGCTTGACACTGACAAACTCGCCCATTCACTGCTTTTCTTCCTCACAGGGAGTGGGAACAGAGGAAGAAGACGGTCCACCCCGGCCAAAGCGACACACACACACACACACACGGAAACTCTTGGCACGCTGCGGCCTTTTCCCAAGGTCTCTGCAGCTCTCTGAGCATCGGACCGGAAATAGCTGTCACCAGTGATCCACAGTGTAAGTATGGGAGGAAAATAAAGGAGCGTCATAAATGCCTGAGGTAATGAAAAATATGAAGTTAGACGAGTCTTTAAATACTTATTTGTCCTTTGCACGCGGGCAATGCATTATCAGTTGTCTAAAATCAAGTAGCCAGGATTGCGGGGGGGAGGGGGGGGAAGAGACCGTGACCTCACCAAAGGCCAATGTGCTGAAAGAAATAAACACCTTGTAACAAATATTAAAGGGGCCTTTCTTTTCTCAGCACTCACATTCAAGGTGACAAACTTGACAGCGGCACACATAAATTCAGCCCACCGTGAACTTCTAGCAGTGTCAAGACCATAAATATGCGCAGCGTTTGCAACAGCGGTGCAGAGATTTATAATCCGATATAATTAATTGAGCACATTAAAGAGCACTAGTGAAATGAACAGCAGGCCTTTTCTCATAAGGGAGTTTTTTCTCTCCCCTGTTGCCAATTTCAAAATTCAATTTTATTTTTACTCTTCATTTTTTGCTTTCTTAACCTTACAAATTACAGTGCCTGGAGATGATGAATATTGTAATTTGGTGAAATTGATTTTTTTTGGTTGAACACAAGATACTCAAAGTAAATCCCAGTTTGTCTTGAATATGAAGCCAATTTCTCTCTCTCTATATATATATTTTTTAAGGACTCTTACCTGCAGTACCTGCATTATCTCTGAGATCTTTCTTGAGCCGCATGACTCACTGTGAGTGGTTATAACTGTCATCATGGAAGTCAGTGGGGCACTGTTGTCTGCAACACCATCAGCAGATGGGGAATAAGATGAGTGTGCAGGTGTCAATTTGTGGATGTGTGAGGCGTTTCTTCGAGGAAAAGTCGCAGCATAGGAAATATGATCTGCAATCTGACACAGTTGCAATTCTTGGCTCAAATATGCACAGGTAATTGTTTTATTTTTGATTAGCTGACTTCACACATTACTTGATAAATCTCGGAGCCAGCTGCACAAAAATATCCCTATTTTATTCGTTTGGAAGGCTTTCATGTTATATCACACCGTTCTGGAACATGACCTCTTGGCCCTGCGCGGCGTTCCATTTATTGTGATGCGCGCAGCTCATTTACAGACATCCCCACCTCAAAGCGATTGTGAACGTGGTTGGACTTTTCTGCTCATATGGGAAACATTTACCCAGTTCATCCCTGTGTGACACTCGACAGCCTTTGCAGCTGTGTGCAAGTGTTCGCTAATGGAAAAAAAAAAAATGTGCGGCTGGTGTCTCTGAATGAGGTCAGCCATGTTGTATTGCTTGTAAAAGTAATGTGGGTGAACCTGAGACTGCTGACTGCAAGCCTGGAAAATAAACTTTGGTCAACTCATGCCAGATCGTGTGTTGATAAAACGTGAATCTTACATTTCCGCTGAGAAAACATTTCATCTTGAGCTTTGCCCTTTCAAAGCTTTGTACCCAGAAACTGCAGTGTACTTACCGAGTGAGAAAGTAATAGTGTTTGTGAGTGCATTTGCGTGAGGGAGCGAGAATGTGAGCATGTGCAGAAATGTATTTCATCATTTTGAGTCCTTAACATGGCTTTGAGACATTGTGATTCAATGACAATGTCATTACACAGATCTTTTTAACGAAAAGAGCGTCCAATGATGGAAAGTGTATTAATACAAATAAGAAACCGAATTTAAACTCTGGATATACTCAATTTCTTACCATACCACGTTGTCCTTGTATGGGCAGAGGTGGAAGTGGTGTGACAATTGAATCATTCAAATAATTTCACTGTAATTATTATTTTTTCAGTCATCAATTGACCATTATCAACCCACCACATCAGAGTCATTTGTTTGTTTCACTTTAATCGTAGTTGCACTGTGGAAAAGAAACGTGCAACATGCAGAGATGAGATATAGAAACCACAGCGATAAGACGAATGATCCACTACACATAGTAATATGGTAAATTCAATTCAATAAAATACAAAACAAAATATTCACTGGCAGGACACTCTCGCTCCGAGATGTTCAAAAACAGCAAATATTCACAAAAAGGCAACATCTTTGGCCAAAGAAACAAATGTCCTTTATGTGAATTAAATATATATATAATATATATTTCAGATTTGCTTACTGTTTTCGGGTGTTTCTTGCTCTTTTTTTAAAATCTAAATGTGTGTGTGTTATGGTTGTGGCAAGCTGCATATGCCACACTGTACAAAATGGTTTCAAAATAATGCCATACGTACAACGTGAAACACTGATATATGTTATTGATATGATGAAATATGAAGTCTTTACAGCTGTTATTTTCCCTTTTCTTTCAGAGCTTTCAGCGTAATGATCCATCCTCCAGCGTCACAGAGCGCAAACTCCTCCACTCCATCATGTGGCTGCGGAAGAGCCGCAGCGCGGACTAAGTCTGCCTCGTCCCCCCAGTCTTCCCTCTCCTCGTCTTCCTCAAAGTCGTCAGGATAGTCAACTTGTTCTGAAATATCAGGAAGGTCTGGAGATGTCGTGCCGCAGAAGGAATCTGAAGAGTAAGTTTCCGCATCTAAAAAAAAAAAAAAAAACAATTTTTGAAAAATTGAAGGCTTTATAAAAGGTTCTATCCTGTTAATTGTTTTCGGTAAACACATGAATCAATTTCCCTTATGTATCACCCTTATGTACTTACTTACGTATTTAATTTTCATTATGAATTTCTAACACAATCATTTTATATGATCTCTGTCAAAGGACAAAGATTTAAGCAGTTGTTTCCAGTTTGCTGGCTTTTGACCATAAAAATATATTATCCATATTTCTGTTAACTTCTTCCCTTGAATATTAATCATCTCGTGATCTATCATGTGACCCTTTGGGGTCCGGAACCACTTCGCTACAAACAACCCAACTGTGTGTGATGGGGGTTTTAACTGGCTCCACTTAAACCAGCTACAACGGTAACAGCGTACGTATACACTCATGCATTATTAATGTTAAATGAATACTCAGAAAAGGATTTTGTTTTTGCATTATTCTACTGTAAGTCCCTTTTGTAGACTATTCTCTTAATAGCATTTTTAGAATGTTCTACACTGTTTCATGTTTGCAGGACACTACCTTCGGGCTCAGCAGAGTCGCTCCTCATCAGAAGCCCAGAGAGTCCACCGCTGTCTTCTGGAGTGGACAAACTTCCGTCTTCATCAAAGTCCTCGGGATAGAGACAGTCGCAGAGGTTTTCCCCTCCAACGCCGAAAGCATCGCGATCCTCCTCCACATCAGTGACACTGCCCTCCATCGTTTGATCTTTGCCGTCCCATAGGCTGGATGGAATGAGACCGTGGGAGGGGTTGTTTCCTCCTCCTGCGAGGTCGCCGCTCTTCCCTTTCGGTGGAGTCGCAGCGGCACCGTCTGTCTCGTGCGGGTGCTGGACTTTCTGCAGGTGATGCTGCACATGGACACTGCAGAGTATACCTGCAGCGCTCGGCCTGTTTTCCGGGTTGAGGCGGAGCATCCCGTTCACGGAGGAGGAGATGTCGTCCGAGTACACGTCGGGCACGGGGTCGTACTCCCCTTTGGTAATCTTGTACAACAGACTCAGGAGGTTTGCGGCGGAGAACGGAGGCCTGAGAGCGCAGAGCTCGTAGAGCAGGCAGCCCAGGGCCCAGATATCCGACTTGGAGCTGTACGGGACGTCCTGGCAAAGCTCCGGACTGAGGTAGCTGGGCGTCCCCACGCACGTGGAGGCCATGTCGGCCGTGCTGCTCAGCACTCTGGATATGCCAAAGTCCCCCAACTTCACCACGCCTTGCTTTGTCAGCAGCACGTTGGAGGTCTTGATGTCCCTGTGCAGTATTTTCGCCGCGTGGATATAATTGACGGCCACAGTCACCTGCACGAACCAGCCCATCACAGTGTCCTCGGGGACAAACTGGCCCGGTTTCCTCTCTCTCACCTTGTCATCCAGCGTCCCGCCGTCGCAGTAGCTCATCACGATGTAGATGAATCCGTCGGCGGGGCTCACGAAGGCCTCGCTGCACGTCACGATGTGAGGGTGCTCCAGCCTCCGGAGGATCTCGGCCTCGTGGAGGACGCCCCAACGCTGCGTTTTCACTTTCAGCCTCTTGACCGCGTGCAGGCTGCTCCGCTCCACGTGCCTCATCAGGAACACGTCGGCTGCTCCTCCCCGGCCCAGACACAACACCTGCTCGTACTTCTCCATGGCCCCCGGGTCAGGGGTCAGCCGACGAGCAAGGAAACTCCAAATGAGGAAAGGAAATGTGTTGTGTGTTGTGAGGGACACTTCACACCACACACGAGAAAGCAACTGTCAACAGACGCTGGTTTGTGTTGACTGTTGTTGCTATGGTAACCGCCCCTGCACTGCTGTGTAGTTGAATAGGAGAACAATGAGGACAGCCAGAGGAAAAAAACTGATGTACTTCTGTGTTAATACCTTCAACACAAGGTATTATTGCAAATCTCCATTTTAACTGCAAACTTTTGAAAATGTTATAAAAAAACAAAAAAACCTCAGCGCTCTTCTTGACTGACATCAACAATAACGCGAATCATTGCTCAGGATTCTGTAGCTGGATCCTCTCCTTCTTTTGTTGATTATTTTTTCTTTTTGTTTTTAGAGCAGTTAATATACTTTATTATCCTTTATTTGAATATCCAAGTAGCATTACCACCACCTTCTGGTGCCTGGTTCTGGCTGTGTTTGTATCTTTGCTATTTTATTCTTTTTTGGCAGTTGGCGAAAAACTTGTCGGTGCATAACCGCCACAACTTAAATCTCAGAATTCTGACTTAAATTTGAACTCTCCCTCTTTTATCTTTAACGTATATTGCTTTTATTGGAAGTTGGCATCCTTTATATGCATTTATTCACTCTCTGGTTTTACCTTTTCACTATTTCCTGTCCTCTATAATAATCTCAGCACTGGCTCCATCCCTCCATCTTTGCCCCTGTAAAATGACCCAATACTCTGCCGACACAGTTGTCACAGCTGCTATATGACTGTCACATGTTTCTTTTTCTCTTTCATCATCTTCTCACACTTATCACCAGTCTCTGATTTCCACTCACCTTCTTGTTCATGTTTATCTCCAGTCCAAACCTCCTATCTGCCTCAGCATAGGCTCTTTCTCTTTTACTCTTATCTGTGTTCTCCATTATTACCTACATCTCATTCCTATTGCTATTGCCTTGATAGTACCGTCCTCTCCTGGTTTTAACACTGTATGTATTTTAAACTCCCAATCTCTGATGTGGTTCCTCAAAGGAATGACTATTCTGCTTCATTTAGCAGCATGACATGTATAATGCAGGAAGGCAAAACTACATTCTAACATAACTATTCAAAAAACGCTGCTTTGTTTTCATACCAGAGTAGTCTAGCAAGCTTTTTATTCGAGCATCAGCATTAGTTGTCATTAATATAATGTAAAACAAATATAAAAATAAAGCCTTTCAGATGATAACTATACCCCGTCTCAGTTCCTTTTTTTTGTTACTGTAACACAGGGAATACAAATGAAAAAGTAATTTTATTTTACTTGAACTCAAGTGGGAACAGTTTGTAAAATGTTGAAGAGATAAATAAATATCGTAAATTTCTTTCACACGAGGAGAAAGTGAAACCCATAATCTGAAGAGTGGCTGTATCCATTCTGCAACGCTGAGGGGCACTGTGGTTTACAACTGTCTGCGATCTGCCTACAAACGTCTAAAGAAGAAGAATGCGCTCTCTGCGCAGGTTTACCGCGCATGTGGACTGCAACACCCCACGGGTTGAGTACTTTCAGCGTTTTCAAGCTCATATTGAGCTAAATTTCAGTTTACTTTAATATAAAATGCCTCCGAAAGGTAAAGGTGGAAAAGCTGGTAAAGGTGAGCGGACATCAGCTGTGTAATGTTTGTCATGAGTGGAGTAGATTTAGCTTTAAAACTTATCAACATTCGCTGGCCTGAGACTCACATACATGCCTAAACCATCACTGTGTCTTTATTGTTGATTTGTCAGGCGCTGCATCAGGAAGTGGAGATGCCGACAAGAAGGATAAAACGGCTAAAGGAGGCACCGCTGTGAAGGTAATCTTATTCTTAAGTATTCAGTTTTATTTTGGTTTTTTTTTACTATGGCAACAATTTGCAGAAGTCACACGTGCAGGAACTTAATTGCCCCCCGTCCTGCTTTACTACAGAGCCACACAACGACCGCTGAATTAATTGACTGATTAATTGATTTAAATGAGTTGGTCCCATCTTTTGCTCTTTGGCAACGATAATAAACATATTATTTGTATAGCGCTTTTCGTAGACTCAAAGATGACATTTTTGAAGAACATCCCCTGAGCAGATGTAACCTGTTAACCAATTATCACCAATTAAAAACTACTTTTACCTTGAGACGTGATTTTAACTTTAAACTGGTCAAAAAAAGTTTCAGCTGTAAACACTACTCAATGTTTTATTACCTTTCCTGTTCTTTGAATAAACACATTTTGAGTTTTAGCTTTATAATGGGGGTGTATGTGGCGGGGAGAAAAATATTTGTACTTCTCTTGTTGCTCGCAGATCTTTCTCTTCACCCACATCATTATAGATCATTTTGTCGTGATGTGTCCTTTTCACACGATGTGCTTTATAAAGCAATCTGGCTTATTTTTGCATCATAGTGACTCTCCTCGAGTGACATAAGGCTATGGTAAGGTTTTGTCATTTTTTAAAAATGTTTGATGACATGCTATACTATAACGTTTTTTTTACTCTATTTTGGCACCTACCCTATTTTTAGGCCCTGCCGATGCTACTGTGCGAGTTTCGAGCATTTTGAAATTTTTGACCGACATAAGGCTATAGTAAGGCGTATTTGTGGATTTTTTTACAACATGCTATACTATAATGTTTTCACTTTTTTTCACTCTATTTTCGCACCTAGCCTATTTTTAGGGCCTGCAGATGCTACTGCTGAATTAATTGACTGATTAATTGATTTAAATGAGTTGGTCCCATCTTTTGCTCTTTGGCAACGATAATAAACATATTATTTGTATAGCGCTTTTCGTAGACTCAAAGATGACATTTTTGAAGAACATCCCCTGAGCAGATGTAACCTGTTAACCAATTATCACCAATTAAAAACTACTTTTACCTTGAGACGTGATTTTAACTTTAAACTGGTCAAAAAAAGTTTCAGCTGTAAACACTACTCAATGTTTTATTACCTTTCCTGTTCTTTGAATAAACACATTTTGAGTTTTAGCTTTATAATGGGGGTGTATGTGGCGGGGAGAAAAATATTTGTACTTCTCTTGTTGCTCGCAGATCTTTCTCTTCACCCACATCATTATAGATCATTTTGTCGTGATGTGTCCTTTTCACACGATGTGCTTTATAAAGCAATCTGGCTTATTTTTGCATCATAGTGACTCTCCTCGAGTGACATAAGGCTATGGTAAGGTTTTGTCATTTTTTAAAAATGTTTGATGACATGCTATACTATAACGTTTTTTTACTCTATTTTGGCACCTACCCTATTTTTAGGCCCTGCCGATGCTACTGTGCGAGTTTCGAGCATTTTGAAATTTTTGACCGACATAAGGCTATAGTAAGGCGTATTTGTGGATTTTTTTACAACATGCTATACTATAATGTTTTCACTTTTTTTCACTCTATTTTCGCACCTAGCCTATTTTTAAGGCCTGCAGATGCTACTGTGCAAGTTTAGAAAGTTTTGAAATTTTTGACTTTTGGCCGACATAAGGCTATAGTAAGGCAACTTTTTGAATTTTTTATGACATGCTAAACTATGACGTTTTCGCGAGTTTCGAGTGTTTCGGACGCGTTTGAAAATTTGGGATTTTTGACCCCGAAGATAAGGCTATAGTAAGGCGTTTTTTTCACATTTTCGGCGAAGAAAAACTCCCCAAAACCAAGGACGCTTACACTTTTTTCACTTTATTTTCGCACCTACCCTTTTATTAAGCCCTGTCGATGCTGCTGTGCGAGTTTCGAGTGTTTCGGACGCGTTTGAAAATGTGGGATTTTTGGCCCCGAAGGTAAGGCTATAGTAAGGAGTTTTTTTCTCATTTTCTGCGACAAAAAACTCCCCAAAACCAAGGACGCTTATACTTTTTTCACTTTATTTTCGCACCTACCCTATTTTAAAGTCCTGCCGATGCTGCTGTGCAAGTTTCGAGTTTTTCGGACATGTTTGAAAATTTGGGATTTTTGGCCCCGAAGGTAAGGCTATAGTAAGGCGTTTTTTTCACATTTTCGGCGACAAAAAACTCCCCAAAACCAAGGACGCTTACACTTTTTTCACTTTATTTTTGCACCTACCCTATTTATAAGCCCTGCCGATGCTGCTGTGCGAGTTTCGAGTAATTTGGACGGGTTTGAAAATTTGGGATTTTTAGCCCCGAACGTAAGGCTATATATAGTAAGGCGTTTTTTTCACATTTTCGGCGACAAAAAAGTCCCCAAAACCAAGGACGCTTACACTTTTTTCACTTTATTTTCGCACCTACCCTATTTATAAGCCCTGCCGATGCTGCTGTGCGAGTGTCGAGTATTTTGGACGGGTTTGAAAGTTTGGGATTTTTAGCCCCGAACGTAAGGCTATAGTAAGGCGTTTTTTTCACATTTTCTGCGACGAAAAAGTCCCCAAAACCCAGAACGCCTACAACTTTTTCACTTTATTTTCGCACCTACCCTATTTTTAAGCCCTACTGATGCTGCTGTGCGAGTTTCGAGTATTTTGGACGGGTTTGAAAATTTGGGATTTTTAGCCCCGAATGTAAGGCTATAGTAAGGCATTTTTTTTCACATTTTCGGCGACAAAAAACTCCCCAAAACCAAGGACGCTTATACTTTTTTCACTTTATTTTTGCACCTACCCTATTTTTAAGCCCTGCCGATGCTTCTGTGTAAGTTTCGACTTTATCGGACGCGTTTGAAAATTTGGGATTTTTGGCCCCGAAGGTAACGCTATAGTAAGGTGTTTTTTTTCCCATTTTCGGCGACGAAAAAGTCCCCAAAACCAAGGACGCTTACACTTTTTTCACTTTATTTTCGCACCTACCCTATTTTGAAGCCCTGCCGATGCTGCTGTGCGAGTTTCGAGTGTTTCGGATGCGTTTGAAAAATTGGGATATTTGGCCCCGAAGGTAAGGCTATAGTAAGGCGTTCTTTTTCACATTTTCGGTGTCGAAAAAGTCCCCAAAACCAAGGACGCTTATACTTTTTACACTTTATTTTCGCACCTACCCTATTTCTAAGCTCTGCCGATGCTGCTGTGCGAGTTTCGAGTTTTTCGGACGCGTTTGAAAATTTGGGATTTTTGGCCCCGAAGGTAAGGCTTATAGTAAGGCGTTTTTTTCACATTTTCGGTGTCGAAAAAGTCCCCAAAACCAAGGACGCTTATACTTTTTACACTTTATTTTCGCACCTACCCTATTTTAAAGCTCTGCCGATGCTGCTGTGCGAGTTTCAACTTTTTCGGACACGTTTGAAAATTTGGGATTTTTGGCCCCGAAGGTAAGGCTATAGTAAGGTGTTTTTTTCACAATTTCGGCGACGAAAAAGTCCCCAAAACCAAGGACGCTTATACTTTTTTCACTTTATTTTCGCACCTACCCTATTTTTAAGCCCTGCCAATGCTGCTGTGCGAGTTTCGAGTGTTTCGGATGCGTTTGAAAAATTGGGATTTTTGGCCCCGAAGGCTAGGCTATAGTAAGGCGTTTTTTTCACATTTTTGGCGAAGAAAAAGTCCCCAAAACCAAGGACGTTTACACTTTTTTCACTTTATTTTCGCACCTACCCTTTTTTTAAGCCCTGCCGATGCTGCTGTGCGAGTTTCGAGTGTTTCGGACGCGTTTGAAAATTTGGGATTTTTGGCCCCCGAAGGTAAGGCTATAGTAAGACGTTTTTTTTCACATTTTCGGCGACGAAAAAGTCCCCAAAACCAAGGACTCTTAAACTTTTTTCACTTTATTTACGCACCTACCCTATTTTAAAGCTCTGCCGATGCTGCTGTGCGAGTTTCGAGTTTTTCGGACACGTTTGAAAATTTGGGATTTTTGGCCCAGAAGGTAAGGCTATAGTAAGGTGTTTTTTTTCACATTTTTGGCGACGAAAAAGTCCCCAAAACCAAGGTCGCTTATACTTTTTTCACTTTATTTTCGCACCTACCCTATTTTTAAGCCCTGCCGATTCTGCTGTGCGAGTTTCGACTTTTTCGGACGCGTTTGAAAATTTGGGATTTTTGGCCCCAAAGGTAAGGCTATAGTAAGGCGTTTTTTTTCACATTTTCGGCGACGAAAAAGTCCCCAAAACCAAGGACGCTTTAACTTTTTTCACTTTATTTTCGCACCTACCCTATTATTAAGCCCTGCTGATGCTGCTGTGCGAGTTTCGACTTTTTCGGACGCGTTTGAAAATTTGG
>JAFBJU010000275.1:432971-471874 GCA_016785305.1 Colistium nudipinnis | reverse complement strand
TCTAAATGCCTTTCCACCCCAAGGAAAAGGTTCACAAGCAGAACACTGGTTTATGCAGTCCAATACACTGAGGATTACACTGATTCATACATTAGAGAGATGAAAAAACAGTTACACAAATGCATGGCACAACATCCAAGATCAAGCTCTTCTGGCCAAGACTAAGCATGCCATTTACATGTCAAATATTCTCTTTTAAGTAAGGTAACGTTCCCATTTTAGCAAGAGATGGCAACGTTTTAAATAGAGATAAAATAAGCCATTTATGTTTATCTATGGAAAAAACATATCTCAACGCAGAAGGAGGTTTGGACACCAACCTTCATCGACCAACAATTCTGTTCCTCATTCTCTGACGGCTACACTCAACAACACAAAGGACCTCACTGGTGAAGCCAACGTCCCTCATTTACACGCAGACACCAAAAACCTGAAATTTGGTCAGGGGGTCAACAATCGTGAATTTAATATTAACGATCCTCTTATTAGGTATTCATCCTGAGGAAGATTAATACCTGAACTTTTCTAGCAATTACTTAAAAGATGTGAAGCCTTTTGGATGAGGTTAAACGTCTTCAATAATCCTCAACTCGTCAAGTTGCCTACTTAGAACACTCCTGATGATCACAAAGCACTAAGTATTTCTCCATGTGCAACGTAGCACCAACCTCACTTAACAAGGTCTTATAATCAGTAGTCACAGGACAGTATCTTCCAGAATCTTAGTATTATTCAAATCGTGATTACCATTCCAAACACACAGTCATAATGCAATCTGACCAACAATGCTACAGTCCTTTTGGCAGCTCTTAACTAAAGGAAGGACACGCACAGACATATATATATACACACATACCTCTTTGTTGGTAGCGTTTGCCAATTAGCGAGTGGCGGAGTCGGAGTGGTAATTAGGCTTTCCAGTCAGCTGGTGTCTGTTCACAGCTTAGCTGGGACAGGTCTGAAGCCGAACGCCATGCTATTTGTCCAGCAATTATGTCAGGTCGCCATGTCACACTACAGACGTGACCAATTAGCTGTGCCAAGCTGAAAGAGAAAGAGAGGGATTACGGCAGAGGAGATGGGGCAGGATGAAAAAGTAGACAGGGAATGGGTGCGGGGGAGTTGGGAGAGGGGTAGACTGAGGGATATTCTGTGGGGAATAGGAGAGAATAAAAGGAGAGAGTCTGGCTTTGGAAATGAGAAGCAGGGGTGGGCGAGGAGGGGGAAAGGGAGGGGATTGTTTTCCTTTTTTCTAAGGCTGTGTGATCATGTTTTCCATTGATCCCGTCCTGACCGACATGTGGCTAAGACATACTAATGCATAGCGATATTTATGCTAATGCCGTCTCACTGAAAAGAAAGTTAATCTTTGTTGACGTCTCAATAATTCTCTCTTGCATTTTAAGACATATTTTGATGAAACATGCCAACATAGAATTAATACTCTCCAGCTTGGAGTAATGTGACACTAGGTCAATACCCATAGCAAAGTATACCGATTTTTGGTTCATCCCGACACTGGTCCATATCTACTTAAAAACTGATTGATGCAGTGACTATTTGGGCAAGGCCAAGCCACTGAAAACATGTGTTATACACCCAATCCGTCTCAGGGTATCTGTCAAAGTGGCAACACAATTAAACAATAAAATCTGGTTATAATACCGAATGACAAGATAGGAAATGTATATATTTCGTGGCCATGAAATCCCGCTGGACCTTCAATATTTGCCAACTGAATCCATCTAGAAACAACAGCAGAGAAATCGGGGCTTTAAAAGTCGTGGAGAACTGAGATAGAACGTATTCCGCCTGCTGCAACACCAAAAGAACCTACATAATCCTCCGTTGAAACCTCACCGAGCGAATCTAGGGGCGAGCGTTTCGAAAACATATCTGCTCTACCCAGACACCGAGACCGCGCGATCCGAGGCTCTAAATTTAATTGGACTGGGAGAGGAGGGGAGCCATGGGACAAGGTGCAGGGCAGATGAGGTAGAATCTATGATCTGAGCATCTTTCCATTTTTCTCTGAAAAACAAGACCGTTGGTTCAGTGCCTGCAAAGATAAGAAGAGTTCATATTAATTAGTGTTCTTGAAAGACAATATCGGGAGCTTTAGAGTCGCACGTTATTGACAAAACTCGGTGGATTGCAAACTTTTGGATTGGATAGTGAAAACGAGAAAAGTGGGCCTGTTGTAATGACAGAATTAAGCCATTGCACTGCTGGTATTTGTCAAGACAGATTTATGTCAATACTGTCACAGCACAATTTGTCAAACTCCTTTCACGACAGTCGCCCTATACCTCACACTAACAACTTGAATAGTGGCAAGGAACTTAACAATCTAAAAGGAGCATTAGAAATAGATGAACTCTGGGTAACTTCTCCCAAGGATCAATATCCATTCATCAGGTGCCTGTGGCTATAAAGATAAAAGACAGGATTACAAAAAAAGAATATTTTTACAGACAGTGTTACACTGAATGTCCTCAGGCTTTTCATAGGCAGGGGTAACAATGCAGCGTTCACCTGTCGGAAACAATAACATCAACTCAGAGATATGGATGAAACACGAACAACTCCTGCTCACAGGTACAATGAGCACATGACTAGAAATGTACAGCGTTGCATCTGGGATGCATCTGGGTGTAGATGTAAAGTGGATGGTTATCTCAATTCTGACTTAGTTGTGCCGAAAAACTACATGATGTAAGGCAATGATTATACTAGTGAGAGACGGCCATAAATGATAAGAGGAGACATTAAATGCGTTTGTCTTGGGAAATCACTTGACGGAGGAACATGTGTGCGATTACGACTTGGCATGGCGTCTCATGGAGAAATAGTTTACCTCAGCTCCACCTAGAAGAAAGATCAATTCATAACACAACACAAAGACTCAGGCAGGATGACGCAGGTCACATTTCTTGAATAATTTAATTGCAAAAGGGTCTTTTAAAAATATTTCTACAAGAATGCATCATCATTTTTAGTAATTTGTTGTGTACGTCGGCACCATTAAATACATCTCAATGCTTTTCAAAGCGGAATTAACAATTGCAATTATTGGCGCTTCCTTCCGTCCACCCCCCTTCCAGTTCACTAAACATGTACAGTACTCTCTGAAACCTCTCGCGTCTTTGTATGAAGAGGGAGTTTTCAAAAGTGCCCAAGACAGATGTGCAGTGAGCTTGTAATTAGACAAAAGAAAGGAAAGAACTGTGTATATCTATTTGAAGCAGACGACTGAAGAAAGAAAGTCGGATAGTTGCAAGCAAAGGGGTTTTCGGGAAGGGTGGGTGATTTTTGTGGAAAAAGAGAAAGAAAGATGGAAGGAATGTTGGAATAGTCTGAATTCGATTGGCACACAAAGAGATAACCACATCTGACGAAGCCTAAACCTAGACTCTGCTGATCAAAATGTTCCTGTATAAAACGAGAATCCTCTTACAGTATGCCACTGCCACACACACATACACACGCACATTACAGTCCATCTTAATCTCGGCAGCCTTCAGTCAGGAAGATTAACAAAAAAACATGCGAAAGCGAGTTCGTTTCCCCTCCTATGCGAATGTTAATATTAAACCCTCGCATGAATGTGTGAAAAATCCACTCAATGATTAATTGTTTTCAGTCTATGTGAGGTGGCAGTTTAATCATTTTAAGATGTGCAACTGCGCCAGTTGAGCTCATCACTCACGGCTGGTTGACTCTGGTGAACACAACTCCAGATCCCCGCACACCATGTGCACCTCCACAGCTCCTGCAAAATCCAAAGCACCACCGTTTTTCACGAGTGGGCAAGTCTGCCATCTGATTGTGTTTAGCCCCGCCCCATCCGTGCGCACGCACGCGCACACACACACACGCACACTTACAAACGCACGCACACAAACCCAACCAGTGTGAAAGAGTACACCTACTATGGAGAAAAACATAAGAATTCTTCAGAGATAATACTAGGAAAACACGTTTGCTCATCTAACAGGCACTTTTAGCACACTGACTCTGAGCCATCGTATCAGAAAACAAAAACCAAACACCTAATTTCCTGTATAGTGTTCTAAATGGTTAAAAATGACTACTGGATTTTGTACGACAAGTGTTATGGGTTAGTAAGCCTTTCAAAGAATGCACTGGGAGCAATGGAAACATCTGCAGGTGGGATATGATGAAACAATAGAAAATAAGAAACAGATTGCCGTTTTGCATAATATTCTCCATGGCTTTTTGAAGGATCTTCAGAGTGGCTGACTAAAGTTATACGGCAAGACACGCTGCACGGCCACTAACATCACGCTAGCATTACACACCTATCTAATAATAGTCACATATTGCATTGATCCGCTCCAACCCAAACTGGAAGATCGAGACGGGTGATGCAGCCCCAGCCCTTAATCCACCACCACCGAACACCACTCTGTCATAAGCGCAGATAGTAGGGTCTCTGTGATGCAGCTGCAATCATTTAGGGTGAGGATGAGTGGGCCTGCCGATTTTGGCTGTCTGCATGCCAGGGCTGTTGATCCTGCACTGTACTAATCATGCGGCAGCCCGAGACAAGATGATTGCAGGCCAGACAGGAAATGAAGAGAGATAATGATAGGTCAGTGCACCGTATGTTCGTGCACTCGCGGCATGTTCGCATCCTCGCAGTGCCAGATTGGCTGCCGCGCTAATCGACCTGACAGACTAAGACCAATAGGTCTCTCTCCTGACAGCTCTGGATTGTCTGAGAGGCAAGCCGCAGGTCCCGGGTGATTGAAATGATTGGCAGGTAGGCTGCATCATCTCTGTACCTTCCCCTAACGAGAATCACACCGAGGTGACGGCAAATCAGTCGTATGAGAAGAATAGGTAAACCACATCTGGCAGGAAGGGAGGCTATGGAAAAAAAAAAATGTTACTGGAAGACAATTAGTTACAGCTGTGGGATTCACAAATGCGCTGTGTATTGAGGATGAGGATGCTTCGAGGAAAGCTTAATAACCAGTTATGGTGGCACAAACAAATTTGAACACATCTACATCGACAATTGAGCTGATGGACAGAGAGCAGAAGGGCGAACTTGTCATCCCCAGCCAAGGATGCATGTCTTTTCTCTCTTACTTTCACCTACTTCCCTCTTCTCCCTTTGCTCTCTGGTAATGTCACCCGGAAACATTTCACAACAACACTTCCATTTTGTCAAAAACACAGTTTTTTTTTTTTCTTTTCTTTTCATGATATTTATCGTATTTTTGTTACAAAACATTTACAGGCTGTTTAGAACAACAACAAAAATACAATACCCAATTTATATGCAATTTCTGTCGTTTAATAATCATGAATTCATCAGGCGAACTTTTGATTGTTCCGCTGTCCATTGTCCCAAATGGCCAACAGCCCATCTAAGGGTTGGTGGGAGGGGTCGGGTGTTGGCGGGCGAGGTACAAATAAATACATAGGGCAGGATGTCAGGAAATTAATACAAGAATTCGATTAATTTTAAATCCAGATAATAGTACGTAGAAAGTAAGGTGTCTGTCACGGTTTCTCTCAGTTTCTGCATGATGCGAGCACACACACACGTATATATATATATATAATTATATACATAAATGTGTGTGTATGTTCAAAGTTCATTGTTTTGGATTCAATAAAAAAAATGCTTAACAGTTGTCCACAGACTATAGCGTAATTGTTTCAGATATATTTGCTCCTTGTCACGGTTCAGTTCATGCGTTAATTCTCCACAGTGGCAAATAGCTGAAGCCATACTGTACAGTATATTTGTGTGCAACTCGACACATCCGCACGTCCATGCACGCTTAATCACACATTCACACATGTGCACACACACATACAAAAACGCACACAAAAGGCGAAGTGGTCTTTCTATAACGCCACAGTCCATGTTCCCCCTAATAACATAGTCCAATAGGGGTATTTAGAATTGGCTGGCCATTTTAAAACCACAGATCTCCCAAAAAAAATGTGTAAGAGTCAAAAACAAAAAAGGGAAAGGGGGGAAAAATGTGGACAAACAAAAATAAAACATCCTAATGCGTGGAAACACACTTGATGTGAAAACGATCCCAAGCCGTGGAGCTATCCTGAGTCACTTCAGGTCAAAGTGAAGAGCCAAAACAAGTGTGTCCAAAATGCAGCTGCACCGTTTCAGATCTCCGTCATCCTCTTGATGTAAGACCTCATCCCCGACATATATCCTCCTCCACCACTTCTGCCTTCTTCAGGAAGTGCCCTTTTAGGCATCACATCTTCAATATGAAGATGGTGAACAGCACACGTGCACCATAAAACAACTTTCGGGGGAAAGATTCGTCCACCATCTCCCGTGGGTCCAGAACACTTGTGTTTTTTTGTTTCTTTTTAGTTCGTCATGTGTGAGCATATGTTCACGTTTTTTTTTTTTTATCGCAGGGGGGGGGGAATCATTCTTTACAACGTATCGTGTCCATCGGAGCTGGGTTGATGGGTCAAAGGGCGGGACGCTTGCGCAAGGATCAGAGTGTGAAGTCTGTGTTACAGGGCTAAGGCCAACTTCACTAAAACACACATGCATGCAAACGTCACCCCACACCAGAGCTGGTGAGGCACGCATGGGATATAAGAGGGTCAACTCTCTCTCCTCCTTCAAAAACACAAACGCTAATTATGATTGGATGGAAAAAAAACTATGATGAATAACTAAAAAAAAAAAAAAAAAAAAGCAGGAACGGGGAATGCGAGTGGTAAAGAAAATTACGAAGAAGAAAATATTCAGAGGCACCTCAAGCCAGTCTCATCGCATCTAATTGGCAAAGATGGGTCAGGCAGCTAGGGTTTTCCAATGGCTCTCTCTGCCACAGTTCCTTGCCCTTTTTCCTGTCTGGCTGTCCTTTGACTGCATCGGTCCGCGTGTCCTGTCACTCACACTTGGACAGGAAGTGTTTGGTTCATCTGTAGTCTCATGTCCTGAATGCTACCGAGGATCTTCTTCTGATGGCCAGCCAGCGTCACCCCTATCCGCAGAAGGTCCCTGCGAAAGGTAGCGGAGAGATGGGTCCGGGTTCCAGAGAGAGGGAAGCAAACAAGAACAGGTGGCTGGGTCAGACTAAAAGCAGACAAACATCACATGCCTGAAGTTGAGGCGCAAATTCCCCTTTGCACCGACCAGTAAGCATGCACTCCACGAGGTGGAAACAGGGGCAGGCTAGCAACCTGGCAACCCCCCATAAAATGGCTTCCTAAGGGCACGTCAACAGAATGGGAACACTCATCCAGCCACAGCCGATGTTAGGCTTGACGCAAAATACTTCTGTTGCCTGACAGGTGGGCGAGCGCAGGGGAGTCAGGGAGCCGTAATGTGATGGTTAATGATTAAAGAGCAAACTTAGCTACTGTTTGGCAGCTGGCAGACTTCACACCACCCTGCCACTTAGTAACAGAAACAGAGAAGCAGCGAATTTGTTTTTCAGAAGATAATAGACAGATTACTCACTCCCCCGTCATTTAGACTTAGAATGGGTCTGTGCGTCAGTGAATCAGCCTTAAGTTGGCCACTGCCGCACGGCGTACTTCAATGCTTAAACATATGTAAGCGAAACTAGCGCGAATAAAGCTGCAAGAGGTGAACTTGTCTTTTTTGCCGCGATGAATAGCTGTGTGATCTTTGGTGGGAGTGGTGGGCTTTTACAATAAAAGTTGGACATGCACAATATTAAAACAATGACATTGCTTCAAAAAAAAAAACTACCAGGGGCACATGCTTCGGCCATCATTAGTCAAGCACATAATCCACTCATCATAGTCATGTTGGTTTAACACTGTATAAGGACATCATGAAAATCTGCGTCCTCTCTATTCAGTCCTAAACACACGTGCATGCATGCAAACAAACACACACAGAAACAACACAGGATAATCTAATATTGCATACAGACGCCATACACTCTGCTCGTCTCATTGACTTAATGGCCCCATCCATTTGAGCAAAAAACGGTGCACCTTAAGCCCCACATAGACAAACACAGACTCGAATACACGGATGCGTGAACACACGTCTGCTTACTGCACACACAACCTCTCCAAAGCCAAATAAGGGTTAATGGCTGCAATTTTACACAAATAAATGCTGTTTTTTTGCGTTTCCATATTTTGCCAGCTCCATCAGAGCAGCGACGGTGGGTGAAATGATAATAAATGGCCACCATTAGAGGAATTACTGGCCATTAAGGGCAACAGAGAGCCACATTACACCACACCTGTCAGCCTGGCCAAATTGAAACAAATTACCTCCACCTCCATTGCCTATTATGCAGCTAATGAGGATGATTTATTTATCATTATAATCTTAATTCATTTATTTGATCATCACTGGCCTGCAATTTCAATGAGTTCAATAACATAATTTCCTGTTTGTGAGCACGGTAGAAGGTGGATGAGTTGTCAAGGTCAAATGAGTATTGTGGGAAGGGGGCAGCTACAAGTGCTCACTAAAAAATCTAAAACACCAAATGTTTCAGTCTGAAGCAGGTAATGTAATAGTGTTGTAATTTTTCCTGGCAAGTTCTGTTGCAAATAAATCTTGTTCATATTAGCTGTAAATACTGGAACACAAAACAGTTAAAGCCCTTATACGTAGTCTTCAAGCTACATGATTTTTTGAGGAACAAATGAAATCCAAAAAATGTCTCTTAAATGTACCAATATGGTAAACGGTGCATTATTTTTGAAATGTACATTATTTGATGGCCGAGCCTACAATGAGCCCACTTTTCCCCTCTTATAATGTTTAATTTAGCCATGAGACTATTTTTTTTCCCTCAAGGTCAATCTGTGAGGCACTAATTTGACACTCAAACTCAGCCCAGTCAATCACTTTAGGCCTGATTACGTGGAATGGCTCTCTCTCTCTCTCTCTCTTATATATATATATATATATATATATATATACATATATATATATACATATATATATACATATATATATATATACATATATTCACATATATATAATCTCCCTCTCCCTCTCCCCACTCACTCTGCTGTCATCTGGGCCACCAGGTCAAAGGAAGCAAATCCGGCATTGACGAAGTTGTCACGGTAGCGGCTCATCTTGATGGCATCCAGCCAGTCCCCCACAGTGGTGAAAGTGGTATAGTCTGGGACGCATCGGTCAAGCAAGGGCTGGGAAACTCTATATGTGGGAGATGGAAGGAGGAGGGACAAAGAGAAACAGAGAGAGAGAGGGTTAAGGTCGTCACTCTACTGCCTTCACCCGGGCAACCTCAGCCCCAAACGCCCCCCTCTGAGCGCCACCTCTCCATTTCTCCACCTCTCCTCCTCTCTTCTCCCCTCTCCTCTCCTCTCTTATCCTCCACATGCAAGGAGTTGTGTTGGGGGGGGGGGGGGGGGGGGCCCCTCTGAGGGGGGGGGGGGGGGGGGGGGGGGGGGGGGGGGTGGCCACTCTTAGGACTGTGGAGAGACTGGCTGGAGGCTTTGGGTGGTGGCGGAAGCCTGCGCTGGTGAGGCGAGATGGTATGTGCTAACATAGCAGATGTCAAATTTGTGCATAAATGTGGACTACCTCATTTCAGAATTTAGAAACCAGGTCTTATTTATGTTCGTTCCAACAAGTGCAATAGACAGCAAGGGTGCATTTTTTGCCTTCTACGTGTCAACACCAGTGACGGAAAAATGCAGAACGAGAATCAGGAAACATCTAGGTTACCTTCTTCCTGTTTGTATTGTTGGAGTGACATGTGCATGGGGACTGAAATCCAATCTGAGAGGTCGTAATGAGTTCCACTTTTAAAACTACCTACAAATGGGATTTAAATCTGATCTGGGAAGAGTGGATTCCATGCGGTTCAACTTGTCAGATCAGGTTCGATTTGCATCGCCAGTAGGAACATAGCTCGGCTCTTGGGCCGCAAGCCATATGCTTCATAGTGTATAATTACTGTATTTAGAAAACGTTCTCAGGGTGTGCTTTAACGTTCATTACATTCTGCCATTGTTGCTTCTCACATCAGAGGTTGGTTGCGTGCAACACAATCCCACAAAGGTGAAAGACTCCCATGGAAAATGCTTCATGACAGTGAAGACATATCTATGGAATGTAAACACAGATGTCGCTCACATGTGTGTGTGGTTAAACTACTGGAACTTGCTCGCTAACCTGTGCAGGCTGGCATAACACAGGAGTGACTCACAGACCTGCACGTGTGTTTGACTGTGCTTCTTTGCATAGTTGGAAGTATTTCGATGTGTGACAGAGTCTTTCGTACGACTGTAAATGTATGTCAGTGTACTCTGTGCGTTGTCGCACACCTGTTGACAAGCTAAAGAGGCATTTCTAAAACTCACGGTGCTGATCAGTGCTGCAGATAGCGAGGCCACCTTGGGAGTTTTAATAAAAGTGCGCTACAACTCGGTTGCGAAGTGGAGCGGATGAACGAGAGAGTGGGTGGAGGGGGAGATTGGGAGAGGCGAGGGTGGAGAAACAGATGAGGGACCCGGCAAAGAGAATGAGCACCACTGTCTCTCCTCCTCTCTGCTCTGTTGATCCCTGTCATCCTTTTTGATGGCATTAGATTCATTAACAATTAAATGAGGAATGGAGAGAGAGGGAGAGAGCGAGGGAGAGGGAGAAAGGAGGAAAGGCATGGAGGGGAAGTTAATAACAGTGATACAGAGGCTCCATTGAGTGGTGTAGATGGAGTGATTTTTAATAAGGCCTGCGCTTCGGAGCCCAAGGCCTCAGGCCGTTGTTAACGCCAGACCCCGGCTCTTCTGTTAATGGAGTATTGTTAGTCTTGTTGGCTTCCAAAGACCATTCCAGGCCACATGTGAGCCACGGCAGAAAAGCTCTGTAATCACGTATGCTACCTTCCGAGACGGTCTAAATTCATGTTCATTTGTTGGGAGTGTCTCCAACGGTTTAGTCATTCTTTTTTTTTAAGAAGTTCAGAGAGGGGATTTGGTCCCATTCTGAAGTTTGCCTTTGTCTTTCAGACACAGGAAGTGAACGGTAGATAAACACTGACATGTAAAGTCCATGATGCCGTCGTGTCAAGTGCACACGATACACACAGCTTCTATGCGATACACGATACACACGGCATCAACAACTGTGACAGACGGTGCAAGCCAACCTCCAGCCACACTTCAATGCCGACCAGGATGACAGCCTCATCCCTCACTCCTCCCTTGTTAGGTCTGTCGGCAAGAGGCCACCTCTCCGCTGGCCCGTTTAAAATCTCGTTAGTGGCTAATTAAAAGGCGCTCCCATCTCTTTTTTGCATCGCCTTAATCGAGCTAATTAACCGCAAGCTTAATCTTCTAAGAACGTCACTCTAGTGGCCAACCGAGACCCCGGTGTCCCCCATGAGCACAGCCAAGGATTGTCTGTGGCCCTCCCTAAAGACAGACAGACCCTGATGTAGGGACAGATAGGTAGGTCACCTTGCTCCTACGCACTCCGACTTCACCACCCTTCTCTCCTCCAAATGAGTTCCCAAAAACAGGTTGCAGAGATAGGCGGTGCAGCCTAATCTAGCTGTTACATTGCTGATAAAGTCCCCCAGTGGGTGGAGTTGCTCTCAGGGCTGTGTTCAACAATGGTAACTTGAGTCTTTATGATGGGCCAGGCAGTGCCTTTTAAGAACCAGAGTTGTACAGGAAGAAATCTGCACTTCATAGTGGTTAGGATAATATGGCAGCTGAGTCAGAGTAACTCACTTACACTGTATCTACTTGGCTAAGAAATATTTGCAGAGTGAAAATCGCGGCTGCGCTGGCTCAGGTGTAAAAGATAGGGCTTGACTGGTGCTCTCACGGCTGAAAAGACAAGTGGCTTCATTCAACAAAGTAATAACCCTTGTACTGTAATATTCTATTAGAGGAGTCCAGCTGCTTTTCTTCTAAATATGACGCCAGAAAGCATTTCTTGAAAGCACTCAGCTCTAATATCCTTCATGCAAGGACCATAATTCGACATTACCGCCTTGTATGAAAATCAACATTTCACATAGTTAAAACTATGAGCTCCAGGGAAACTAAGAGAAGCAAAATAACCTGTTCTATTTATGTTTACACCAGCTCACAAAACCCAGAAATAATCTAGCATTTCCCGTCGACCTTAACCCGACGTGATTTTTAAACTAAATCTGAGCCTATTATGACCAACATACTCTGACTTACCCAGTGGACTGTGTGCTGTTAGTGACCACCTTGAGGCTTGCAGCGTTGCGGATGAGCTTATCCAGCGTGGCCACAATCTGGGTGAATTTGGGTCTCAGGTTCCTCTCCTTTACCCAGCAGTCCAACATGAGCTGGTGCAGTGCTGTGGGGCAGTCCATGGGTGGGGGCAGTCGATAGTCCTGCTCCACGGCATTTATCACCTGGGGAAGGACACGGGGGGAAATCACAATCACTTCCTAGTCATGAAATATGGTGTAGAAGGAGGATGAGCAACACCGGGAGGGAGATGGGTCGATGAAAAGAACAAGTAGGGGCGGACAGAAGTGGATGAATGAGGGAAATGATAGAAGAGTCGGAGATAAACAGAGGAAAAGCACCTGAGGTAATTCAAAGAAGTAAGGGCCAGAAGAAAAAAAAGAGCTTTGAGGTGTAGTAGGTGGATGTGTAAAGGGAGTTTGTGTTTTGGACATTGACGGCAGAAAGAGCTAAGAGATGTTGCGGCTTTGTGATAAATACATTACCGTTACTGTGACATAACATAATGAACAATAGCTCATCTCATCAGCTTACATCTTGATTGCTCATGTCCCAGTACGGCCGTTCGCCGTACGACATCACTTCCCACATGACAATGCCGTAGCTCCAGACGTCACTGGCCGAGGTGAACTTCCTGTAAGCGATCGCCTCAGGAGCCGTCCAGCGAATGGGGATCTTTCCTCCCTGTGGATATGCGAATGAGTAGGTGAGCATGAAATACTGGAGGGATGGAGCACAAACACAGAGTCACACACATACAAGAGGGAGAGAGAGGGTGAGAAAAACACAGTCTAAGGGGAAACATTGATACACAACACACGGGCACATGCGTTAGAACGCCACACACAGCGAATGTTAGTAACTCACTCAGAGAAAATGAACACAAACGTGACATTTAGAATAAGAATATTTAATGTGCTCCAAACTGTATCTTTCAACATCGATACACCACCACTATTTTAGAATCATTTAGAGTCATCTTTCAATCTTAGTGATGTTGCTCTGGGTGTCTTTTTTTTGTGTGTTTTGCTTTGCTAAACATAATCTACATGACTATTAAATCGCACTTAATCTCTCGTGCAGAAATCTGCCTCCAATAGCAAATCACATACTCGGAGGGCTTTGGCTGAGTTATGCAGGAAGAAGAGGGTCTCCTTTGCTGTTTGGAGATTACAACAAATCCAAAAGCACCGACATTAAACTTCTGTATGTAGGCCGGCGTGGTCTGCCTGTCGTCATCATACTAAAACCCATCTTGTTTTATGACAGTCATAAGGAATGTGGAAAGATCCTTTCCTATCTGCCTTTGCATGCTTTGACGGCAGGTCTAGGCATAAAAAAGGTCATTCAGTTGCATTTGTTGTTATGTACATATATATATAGCATGAATTTATCAGTTGTTTTTAATGTAGGGATTTGTCTTTGCAACCCCTGCTATCCAAGGTGAGGCCAAGTAAAATTCACTTTCTACTGGTCATGTCATGTGGGAACTGGCTTGACACAGATCTACTTTTTGACTATGCCGACGCTTACCAATGTTTCAGCAGCGAAAGGGGCCCAAATTAAACTAATAGTGATGCATTGGCGTTGAAACGATACACGCAGCACCGTTAAACATTGTTTTCCAAGGTGAATACAAACAAACAAACACAGACACATGATCACACACATGCACACACTCACCAGCGAGCTGGTGTAGGTGGGGTCTGTGGCGTCATCCTCGAGGAATCGAGAAAGGCCGAAGTCAGACACTTTACACACCAGATTGCTGTTGACCAAGATGTTGCGGGCAGCCAGGTCCCTGTGCACATAGTTCATGTCTGACAGGTACTTCATGCCCGCCGCGATTCCGCGCAGCATGCCAACCAGCTGGATCACTGTAAACTGCCCATCATTGAGCTGGCAGAAGAAGAGAGAGAATGGCAAAGATAAAACAGTGTCGTAGATCAAAGCTGCACGTTCAAAAGAATGTACGTTTGTCTCTTTTTATCTTTATTTGTTCTATGTGTCTTTCATGTGTATTACTTTGTTTGCATATAACCTCTCGTCCGTATCTTTCCTCCCGTATAACACCCATGTGACATCTTTCTCATTTCTATCTACCCATCTTTTATTTATCTTCTCTCTACATCCCCCAGTATTGTTCCCCTTTCTTTGGCAGACAACGTATGATGTGACTTTGAAGCAGAGACTCATTGGAGACCCGGGCTCTTTATAAATGTCAACAATTGCCTGAATGCTGCATTTGTCAGACATCCATTGTGGGCACTGCGGCAAAGCAGAAGACCGAGTAGCTAATATTAGAGCTCTGCTTGTGTGTGATGTGTTTGCGTGATATGTGCGCGTGATTCTTACCCTTAGGAAAGAATCCAGTGCCCCATTCTCCATGAATTCGGTCACAATCATCACTGGCCGACTCTTGGTGACGACGCCTTCCAGACGGATAATGTTGGGGTGGTCAAACTGGCCCATGATGGAAGCCTCAGACAGGAAGTCTCGCCTCTGGCGGTCAGTGTAGCCCACCTTCAGAGTCTTGATGGCTACGATGATCTCCCGGCGTCCGGGCAACTTGAGGCGACCACGGCACACCTCCCCAAACTCTCCTATGAGAGTCCAGGTGAGACAGCCAGAGAACCGGAAAAAAGAGGAGGAGAGGTGGAAGGAGAGAGAGAGAGAGGGGAAGGGGGAGAGAGGCATGACGGAAGAGTGGAGGAGAGTGGGGGAAAGAGGGGAGAGGGAACAGTTAACTGGTTAGAACCAAGGAGCCAGGGAAGGGTAGCGGGAGGGGTGAGACAAGGCGTACTGCGAGAGAAGCCAGGACTGTAGGCCAGTGTCAAGGGGGTGGTGCTGATGGGGAGGGGAGCGGTGCAAACAATGACTTTCTGCTGTTACGCTACAAATGAAAGAAACAGCATGGCATGGAGATGGAGTGTGCGAAGATATAAAGGTGAAAAAGATTGATGTAGAAATAAAAAATAATAAAAGCAAAACAGAATGACAGGAACAAGGAGGACAGAAGGGGAAAGGGGCAGGGGGGGGGGGAAAGGGGGGGGGGGGGGGGGGCGGTGCTAAGCTTCAGAGGAGAAACGGGCACAGGAGGAAGAGGTAGGTGGAGACAGAAGCTTAGGGGTTCTTGGGGTTGTTGACGCTGTACGTTTAGAGCCTACACCAAGCGTGTGCAAGAATGCAAGAAAGAAATTACACAATGAGAGCGATGTGTGTCGACAAGGGTGAAGAGGTGACATAGAGGGGAAAGTCAGGGGAGAAAGGGTGGGGGGTGGAGGAATGGATGGTGGAAGGGTAAAGGAGAGGAATGGGACAGGGAAGACAGGGGTTGGGTTTGTCACTTTAAAGGCGAATGCTGGGAAGCGACGGGTTTCAAGTAGTAGCTTCAGCAGTAGAAGAGTTGTCGTAGAAGTAGGAGTAGCAGTAGTAATGGTAGTAGCAGAAGCAGTAGTAGGGCACTCCCATCTCTGCCATCACAACGTCCTCCATTTTGGCTCAGATACAATGCTAAGAAATCTCAACCTCACTTGGCACAGTCCTGCAGCTTTTGAGCAGAGATATTACTATCAAATATAGCAAATGCATAAAAAATATTTTACTATCTACGACATCAAATGTAAGGTGGGGGTCTCTAAAGGAGGGGGTACAAATACAAATTGGAAGAGGTGTAAGTGCCAGGAAAAGGGGTCAAATATTGTGATCAACCAGAAGCTCTCTTTAAAAAAAAAAAGAGGTTCTCAAGACACTAAAGGGTGAGAGACATCCAATCCTGGACAAGGATATTTTCATATTTTCTGTCCCGCCTGGGAGGGACTATTTCAATTGATACTACTACAAAAAAAAGTATGATTGCTGTATAACCACCTGAAAATGTGGTAGGGTCTACTGATTCTCCACATTGGTTTTCACTGTCAGTAACCCGGTGGAGGTTAGAAAATTTAAAGACAGAACGCTTTGTGGCTAAATAGTCTTTGTCTATCTGTATAGAAATACGTTTATGGATTAATACCCGTTTTTGGAACCCTTGTTGGCCTTCGGAATCTTTAACTTCCCAGGTAGAAAGAATATGGGGCTATAGTCCAGCATCTACTTGCTTTTAGAGGAATTTCAAATTTCAGAAAAAATGTGCAGATTCATACCTTTTTAAAATCAATCTCAAATTCAATGCAAGGACATTGAATTGAACAAAGCATCTCTCTTGCTCCAGGATTGGGCTCTGCTTTTATGGCATACAGGATACGATAATCCACTAAACAAAATGTACTATAACAGGGTCAATAACATAAGGGTGCAAGGACTGTGAGTCTCTCTGATTGAACATCTGATTGATCATATACCGAAGCTAGTTAGGCTGGTTTCAGTATATCCTCCAGTACACAGGAGGGTACTAGATACATCTGGGTAAGGGGTTCCTAGGAGGTGACGAGTGTGATAGGGAAGGGACAAGGAGAGGGCTAGCGATGAATTGAGTGAAAGTACCGCTTGGTGTGAAGTCCTCTAACGGTATGGCCTGGAGGTGACTAGCAGTCTTCCCCCTGTAGCTCAGGAGCTTTGGTGGGTTACCTGCGCCGATGACCTCCTCGATCTTCACACAGGAGACATCAATCTCCTTGGCAAACTCGCGCACTGCTTCGTTGGGGTCCTCGTAGGTGAAGGGGTCAATGTAGACCTTCATTCCCGGCGTGACTATAGGGGATTCAGTGGCAAGAACGGGAAAGTGAATCTATGCTGCCAAAAAAAAAACTCCCAACAATAATCAACTCTGTGCAAGGTCACAATAAGACATAATTTATTGACTACGTGTAGATCCCAACTAAATCCTCACTAACAACTGTATAACTACCTGAAATCGACCAAGCCATTTGTGTTATGTGAGCTATAGTCCTTTGGAAGGAAGGGATGCTCAGGAATTGATTAAGAATGGCATAGCTGTAATGCTGCTGAAGAGTAGAGTGACATAACGAGGTGGAACATGGAAGCAAAGAGACTTACTGTACTGCTGCAGTTTCTCTGTGTACTCTGACTCCGAACCGTTTCTCTGCTTTCTGTAGAGAAACGATGAAAACACAGACTGAGTCACATGGACTCGCAGCAGGGTGCCAATACTGGAAAGGAACAAAGGCAAGAAGAGAGAAAACAGTTCCCGAATAACGTCTGCACAGGCATAGGCACACAACAGTGTGGCTTGCTGAAGATGTTTAGTCTTCTCTGCATAGAAAGCAAGGGATATGCTTCAGATAAAAGTTGTACTAATGCCTGGTGGTAAAATAATTCACACTTTGGGACTGTAACTCGTGGCCAAACAAAAGAGATCGCACCATTGTGTTAAGCAGCGAGTGAAAACCATTCATTCTCGTGGCCCCACATGTAGACTTAACAGCAGACTCAGCGGTCTTGCCTTTCTAGCCCTACAGACATTTCAGTTTTTGTTTCGATTCAATCTGCCTCTTATTTATTTCTCTTGCTCTCTCGTGGCCATTCTCTTTTTTCCTTTCCATCCATTTGTCCCCCCCCCCACACCTCCTTTTACTTATGTCTCTCCATCGTGTCTTCCCATATACACATATTCTTCCATGTGTACCCTCCGTAGGGGGGTGGGGCAATGATAGAGCGAGGGGGCTGGGTTGTTGAAATTACATGTTAATGTGCTTCCTTTGTTGTCTAACCAGTAACCAGGGCAATAATACCCAATGGTGATTTGCATCTAATTTCAAATTGTAATTTGGTTCCGGAATATACCGATGCGCTGTGTTTTGCATTATGACTATTTTCTCCTCCATCTTCTGTGGCAGCCAGAGCAGGAGCTAAGCCAAGACCCTGAGAGAGACACAATGTAGCGGTGTTAAAATAGTAGAGCGAAGTGGCAGGAGGGAGAAGGCGAAGAGGGGGGAGCCAGGGAGATTATTATTCAGTCTAGCGTGACCCGATGCCCACGCTTGTCAGACGCTGCCTGAACTGGCTTTCGGAGGGAACCCAGCGAGCAACACTGCCAGCCTCTTGTGCGCATGCACACACGCACACACACAAGCACTCGGCGAATGAGTGATATAAGGATAAACGTATGTGTTTTGACCCGGCTTATGCAGTGTTAGACATCTGACTGGTGTGAGCCCTTGCTTCCATCTTCCCAGTCAATTGGGCCCAGCAGACACGAGCGAATCAGGGCTCTTTGTGGCCGGCAACTGAACAGTTGACTCCGAATGCTAGGCCACCAGGGCAAGCCTATCAGGCCCAACAGCTGCTCCAGCATGCTGTGTCCAGTGAGGAAAGCAGCGTTTTGGCCAAAGCTGTTTACTATTCACAGATTCAAAAGGCTAATCTAGCATTCAGTGGCCTCACAGGTGCCACAGAAATATGCTGAGACTGATCCGGGGTGATTTAGAGGACATGCAAAGAAAGTTGAAATTTTGAGCTTTTTTTATTTATCCAACCGGAAAGAGGTTTTTTTTTCTGTTGGGGCTGTTGCTCTTAACTGCCCATTTGTCCCCATCTCATCTTTTAGAGGAGGATGACAAACATGATATTCTAACCTGAGGCAGACGATGGCGATGACCACAACTGCAATGATGAAGACCAAGGTGGCGGTGGCTGATCCCACGATGAGTGGCAGCTGCTCTTGCCATGACTTTGGAGGGTCAGCTTTAGTGGAGAGGGGTTCAATGAAAGTGGTTATTTACATCACGAGCATACACCCACACCGGCGATGTCCCTGGGTAATAAAGCAAGTATAGGTATAACGTACTTTGCAGGTTAGTGCTGAAGTCAGCCGGACTGCTGTATCGGCCGTACCCGGCCACTGTTCGGGCGCGGACCTGTACCACATAAGGCGTGCCAGCCTTCAGACCTTCAATACGAGCATTGCTCCTCTGGGCAGTCATGGTGTGGGCGATGGCCTCCCCCTGGTCCTGCAGAGACAAAGATATTCAGTGATGATAGCAAATAAAATACCTTCCTGATTCTTCTTCAACCCCTCTCTGATGCTGGAACCTCTCTGACGAGGCTGACCAACATTAGCATGCAGGAGGGTGGAAAAGATACGCAGACGAAGAGTGAAAGAGGGAAATGGCGATTGACAGATCGAGTCCGTGTGTTAATCTAACGGGAGAAGCAAAAGGCAACAAACAGAGAAAATACACAATGGGTGCCTTTGTTCAGTCCTCAAGGCAAATTCAGTCATAATTCTCTGGGCCACTGGAGAGGACAGAAACTTTATTGCACATGGCTTGGGAGAGGATGGCAATAAGATGGAGAGACACAAATAAGGGTACAGAAAAAGGGCAATAAAATAAAGAGAGGGCTGTGAGACGTGAAAGAGAGGAGAGGAGGAAAAAATAGGGAGGAAGATTATGCAAGCACCGATTGGATACGGTGAGCGGCCTCGCTGCAACCGTGTGTTTATCAGCGGGGGCATTGTTTTCCACATTTACAGAAACACAGATGAGACAGGCACCATGCAAGTCATTGAAATTGGATTGAATTAGAGGCGTTGACTTACATTGCCGCTTACCTTCTCATGGTACTTAATCTCATAATCCAGAATGATTCCATTCGGTTTCTCTGGAGGCAGCCAGGACAGGCTCATGGTGCTCGCTGTGGCCGCCATCAGGTGAACGGTGGGCACTGCAGATGGAGCTGCAGGGAGTGAAATAAAGCACAATCCGTTAGATTTTTTCCGTTTCCCGTGTTATGTCTTTTCAAGTTCTATGCCCTTTGTGCGTTTGCATAAGCCCAACGACAAAGTCTTAGGCTGCGGGCTTTGTGGAAAGCTTTGGCCAGTGGTTAGTATGCAGAGCCATTCCCCACTAATGCTCAAATTCTTCCTCCCCGAGTCCTTGGAGAGCAAGAGGGGATGTCTAATTCCCCGGTGACAAGAGATTCAAACCGCAAAACTGATAGATAAGTCTCCGGAACATGCCGTTCTGTCACATAGCAATTGCAGACAAGCCTGGGAACAAGCATTCACAAACAGATGTGGACATTTTACAAATTCAACTGAATTCTTGCTGAACCATAACTGCACTTTTGCTCCATTGCCCATTGAGAGCTTGTTTGCTTGTCAAATCATGGGCACCAGACAGTAAAATGGGAATTAACCAAAAAGATTTAACATTTACATCTACATCGATAGAAAAACCAATATATACAGGCATTAGTTTGTGAACACAAATGCACCCTCACAGGGGAGCACGAAACACCCAGGTACTCCACCCACCTGAGGTTTTCATGCTTTGTTACGATGAGCCTATTAAAGTGCCATCTGCCTTCCTGTGTCTGTTTCCTCTCGTCTAAGTCCAGGCTTGTTCTGTGGCTCTGACTCACTCTCTCCACTCAGTCTGCTCCGTGGCTTTTGTTTCAAAAGTTTGACTACCTCCAGTGGTACCTTCGCTTCAAAAATAGCCCTTACTGGCCTTACTTTCTTAAATTTCCCCCTGTTTCACTGTACTCTGTACTGTAGCTGTGCACTTTTCATTTCCTTTTCATTGCTGTGCGCGCGCACACCCACACACACACACACACACCCCCACACATGCTCTCCCTCTCCCAGCTTTTTCTTACAAGCTTTCTAATCCCCAGTTTTTAGTTCTTTTGATCCTCCCCCTTGCATTTCCTTTCTCCCTCTGGTGCATGTGTTCGTGGCCAGACATCCTCCCGTTTCTGCACCCAAAAGCCTCCCCTCCCTCTTTCCCTCCCCTGCCAGCCTCATCCACCCGGGCCCTCCACATCTCTCTTTCTCCTCAGATGACAATACTTCCTAGGCAGATCCCCTGGTTACTCTAGCCAAGGGATTAGGGGCCCTCCACCGGGAGAAGATGTCGCAGTAACCATGGAGGTGGCCCCTTGCGGCTTATCACCACCCTAGTATTTATTTTGGTTCTTAAAAGGTGAATGCACATGCAGGGATCGTCTTGGGGCTGCAGCGGAGGATAATCTGATCACAGTTGACGCTCTTTTGCCCCCCTTCTTTCCTTCACCTCTCCCGGCACTCAACTGACCCCCAGCACCCGAGCATGGGCAGGGATTCCTGTCCGCCCAGTGCAGGACCCCATCCCAAAAAACAATAGGGGCCCTCATATGGAGCCCTTTTGGCCCTAGTAGGAATAGTTAGGTAGGAAAAGGTTAGAGGTGGCAGCACAAGGCCACGGGGAGACGAGAGAGAAGATGGGGGATGGAGCAAGGCATCATCCTCAATGTTGTCTAAGACTGCAGAAAGAGCACATTGAACACAGCGACTAAACACGCTCGAGGCTCAACTTAAGATCCCAGGGAGAACCTGAACAAAGAGACCAGCTCAAAAGAAACAAAAGTCCAGAGTGGGCTCAACAGCAGTGGAATTTACTGAGGTTGTTTAAGTTGAATATTATCTACTTATCAACTTCAACATCTTCACGCCAATTTACGAAGCACTTTTAAATATTATTCCCTGTGTTCGAAACAAAAGAAAGAAAGAAAGACCACCTTACTCCCACAATGGGGAAATTCAGTTTCCTCACACTATTGATGTACAAACCCTACAGACAGCACTGGCTTTTGGCTTTTTGGCTATAACAAGTCATTCTGCATATACATTCACTGAGGTTCAAGCGTTGCTGCATCTCCACAGCCATCGCTACATTGGCCTAGTTACGGCTGTTGCTGTGGGCTGGAGGAGTGGTGGGCTGGAATCAGTGGGCAGCGAGAATACTGAAGGTTCAACACTTTGAGGCACACACTGCCTCGCTCTTGCTATTTTCGGCAGCGTTAGTACAGAGCATGCTGTGGGTGTGTGAAAAAGGTCCTTTTCTAAGCTCATTCAGAAGAAATTCTTCCTTCTCAATCCCTGTTCAAAAAGAAAACATATAACATACTCCTACATGGAAACCAGAAAACCGATCCGGGTTCCTGTTCTAGCCTTTGAAAGTTGGCAATACATACAAATTCAATATTGATATTTGAAACGCAGCCACGAGGCTGCAGCTTCACCTACCAGCTTGGTTGGTAGTGATATTCACTGCAGAAAACTGAGGCGTGTAGGGGCTCTTGTTGGAGACGCCATTAACCGCCTGGATCTCGAAGCTGTACTGCGTGTGGGCTTGCAGGTTACGAACGGCTACGCGACGCTGGGTCAGGCCCAGGTGGCGCGGCGAGATATCGACGTTGTCGTCACACCGGGAGCACATCCCCCGCTCGGGCAGGCACTTCTTACAGATGACATTGTAGAAGATGTCGTCGCGGCCGCCCAGGTCACGTGGGTCACTCCATTCCAGCACGAGCGAGGTTTCATTCACACTGGAGATGACGCTGCGCGGTGCAGACGGAACGGCTGCAAAAAGGGGGATAAAGTGCGCACGAGATGGGTTTGGAATTAGAATTAATCTATTCTCCATGGACAATAGGTGTAGAAAAATATGTCTTGGTGACAGTACAGAAAAATAATGACAATGGACAATATTTGACAAAAAAACACATTGTATGCATATATTCATTAATGCATGGCAGCTATCAACACGATTTGTGACCCAAGAATTTGCCTTGTGCTGTGGTTATTAGTAAATTTTTTATGCGTTAAAATGTTTTTTCTTCCATGTAGCAAGAGACAGCTCCAGCATTTTTGCAGAGAAAAAAAACAAGGACAGGAGTTCAAATTTGAATTGCATTCATTTCTAGTGTGTGTATGTGTGTGAAGTGCTGGAGGGGACGAGGGAGACAAACTATTGGCAGAGCCTTGGCAATTCTTATCCAATTACCAGAACTAACCCTCACTGCACTGTGTAAGAATCAGCCTCCCACCCCAGCAACGGGAAAAAAAAAAAAAAAAAAAGATCCTCTGCTCTTCAGCAGTGAATGAATTAGTTCCTACGTGTGCCTAATTGCTCTTAACGAAGTGATTACTATTCCAGAATAATTCCTTACTTTCTATCTGTAAAGAGGTGGGAGAGAGCACAAAGACTTCAGAGCCAGGCAGGCGGGCAGGCAGGGGAGAGCTTGGATGATAAGGTTTCAGATAACGTTGGGAAAACACACAGACTTGTTTGACGTCTGCGCGGCGTGGCGGGAATGTACGCCCGAGAGCTTTTATCAGCGATTGAGGGCACAATTCAAAGTGGGAAGGTCAGAATTTGATATCCAACCTGGGAACAAGCTGAGGCCTAAATTGCACGACGGTCCTGCAGGAGCGGCGGCTAACGTAATGATTATGACTTTAAAACACGTCTATGCCACACAGTCGAATCAGGGCGGTTTTCACTCACTGGTGCAGGGGGAGTCAGGAGAGTCGGTGTCTGATCGGTAGAAGCCGTTTCGACAGGAGCAAACGCTGGCTGCTCCTGAGCTGGCACGACTGTTGGCAGGACAGGGCAGGCAGAAGCCGTCTCCCTGTTTGGACTTGAAGGTGCCAGGGCTGCAGGCTGATGGCAGGAGAGAGAGAGAGAGAGAGAGAGAGAGAAAATATGATGGTAAATAACAATTTTGGATGTTGACAGTAAAGTCTATGGTTCATATGTGGTTGCTATACCGTACTTATGGGTGACACGTTTTCTCAGCTGGTCAGTATGAAAATGACACAGCTAAATGTTACTCTCTCTTTAGTGTGCAGTCATTAAGGGCATCCCCACTCTGTTCCGGCTCATTAGGAAAAAGAGTGAAACATCTCATTTAATGTGGTGAGCGCGAGTGTGTTGATCTGCATTTTGTTTTGGTTCCCTAAACCCACACGTCCCCTTTTCCCCTTAATTATGGAGAGTCCATCTTGGGCAAAATGTTTCAGAAAAGGAGGGCAGCGCGACGGTGTTTGCGCAAACCCATGCTCACATGAAGAGATTGTTTGTCGATCCGTATTGCACACGCTACAATCACAGCCAAAACGCTGGGCTCGTCTGAATTAATTTATGTAAAACGCACATTAACACACGGAGAAACAAAGAGGCGCGCGCGCGCGCGCACACACACAGTATCCTGGGCTCAAGTCCCTTCAGTGCACTCAATCTTAAGAGGCTTTTCTCTAAAAGTGTCCTCACTATGTTTCCTTCTGCCTTTGAAATCACTTCATGAGCAGACCCAGAACTTCAACTTCAATGGTTGAACCTTTTTTTTTTTTTTTTTTAACCTCGTTTTGGATTCGGTGAAGCCTAGTAATCAGATGAAAATACTGCTGCTCTCTGTAAAGGCCCCAGCTCCATTTATAGTAGCTGTTTGGAAGTTTATAACTCCGTTGATAAGTTGCAGATGCGCCAGGAGACACTGACAGCGGCACTGTGATCCAGCATACTTTGGCAGGCTCCATATCTTTGATGAACTATCTCGTTAAAAGATGAATGAGTTTGCCGCGGTGCTTGATAAAAAAAAAAGAAAAAAAAAAGACGGGAGCAGGTAAGACCGGCAAAGTTTACAGGGGCCACTTGATTGGCTGACCCGCTTTTTCAATGTCAAGGACACGCGGCTATCTTGGTCCCTCTGAATGATAATTACGAATGTTGTTTTTCGGGAGTTTGTTTTTCTCTCCTGTTTAAAAAAAAAAAACACTGGGGTTGGAGATCACATCTACTGCAGACCACGTCCTGCTCCTGCTGTTTTGCCATTTTTGAAAGTTCAATATTAGCACAAAACCAAAAGCCGACTGCACTGTGTACATTAGCACCCGGTGTATTTGCTCTTCCACCATTAATCAGAGTCATCACGCCACGGACTAACAGGAAGGCGTGCCTGATAAACCGATAAGAAATGACCTTGAGTCCTACCAGGTGGGAGAACAGCCCCTTTGATTCGGTGTCGTGGCCTATTTGAGTTTGTTCATCCGGCAGAAAGTTAACAACAAGCAATTCCTCATCTCACGGGGCATGAGAGCAGAGGTTTTGAACACGCGGGCCAAACAGAGGTTGATGGCGGGGCCTTCCCAGTAAACTTCATTGGTCGAGCGTAATATGAGATTTATTTTTTCCAGGGAGGGGATGATCAATCGCGTTAAGTGAGTAAAGGGGTCATCCTCCTTCTTTCATCCATTTTCCCCTCAGAGAAACCACTAAAGAATGAGGAAGATGAGGGGGTAGAGAAAAAGCCAGGGAGAGGTGGAGGCATTGAAAATGCTAATCCGACCCCCCCCCCCCCCCCCCCCCCCCCGCTTCCCAACTCCCCTGTGTCTTACCCTCTCATGCAGAACATAGAGCTTAAATAGCTGATTAGAATGAATGCTGAAATTGGAAAGTGCGGAGCATGGAGAAGAGTAAAGCAAAGAATATTATGGGGCGAGAAAAATAGGCAGCAAATGAGTGGAGGGGCGAAAAAAGGCTTGTTGATTAATATTAATGCTGATATCCTCACTGTAACTACTGCCGGTGTATTAAGGGCCTTCAGATTAGGTAGGAGAGAGGGAGGGACTAGTGGAGAGATCGGGGGAGCACCGGGGGCAGAAGTGGGGGAGATGCGGCATGTCGGAAAGAGGGCAAAAAAGGAATGATGAGACGCGAGGGTGGAGTGAAACAATGGGAGAAGAGAGAGCAAGAGGCGATGTGAAAAGGGAGGTGAAGAGGGAGATTTATCCCTCGTGGGTACGAGTGAACTTTGATTCGAGACCTTTTTATCAGGAGCCAGTCGCCAGGGCTTGAACCTTGAGCTGCCAGGAACAAACACATGAGTTTTTAACCATGCCGTACACTGGGCTTTGTATTTACCGGGGACTTTTTTTTCCCCCTCACACTCACGCGCACATACACTCTTTCCTTCTCAAGCCGAGCACACATTCAGCACCCAGAGTCTGACAAAACCCCCCACAGCAAAGTATTCACCAACTCTCTACCTGATCACCGATATGGATTCTAAGGCTCATCCTTCTCTGCTATGAAAATAAAGAAAAGAATGGACCCTCTGAACCAAAACAGGCGTGGATGATGTGCAGACTCTACGTGGAACGCATATGGACAGACGCTTTGCAATCAGCCCCACTGATCAATAACCCTGCCAGCTCCCCTCTCTCTAATTCTACTGTCTCCATTTGACCTCTGCACCCGCAGCTTAATTCTATGCCCCCACATCCCTCAACATACATGCATTTTCCATTTATCCTTCCCTCTCCTCCCGCTGTCACCTGCACTCCATTTCAGCCTGAGACCTGGTGTTTAAATTCACCTTGCCCTCCACCTCTGTGAACCCGTTATGTTTTCCATCAGCCCTGAAAGCATCACGGGGCCTCCCGGCACTCATAAACAGACAGCCTCGCCGCATTTCCATTTATTTAGCCACCAGCTGCCAGGCAAAACTGAGGTCAGAGGAGTGAAACGCCTCCTGCCGACGGTGTCGCCTAGTGTGTATTATTTTACCTTGTCGTCATTAGATTAATGTGTCACAAAAAACAGGGCAAATAGATGACTCATAATAAAATTGCAGCTGGAAAATCTAGTGACAGACACTGTAAACTGTGGCCGAAACAATACAGATTCAATCTCCCCGGCAATCCAACAATGTGTCCAGATGAAGTGTCCTTCAGCAAGACTTTGACCTCTTGCTATCTGCTCATTGAAATTCACTCTGCATAAAAGCATCCGATGCCGTGTGCCTAAAATGCAAATGGCACTTTTCTTAGCTGTAATAATGTGATACATTATTGATCACCAAAGGGAGCCCCGCCCACCCCTGCCCTCACTTACACCCACCATCACCATCCGAGAATGTGAGACTTTAACCTGTTTTGGACAATTTGGATTGGTCCATTGACTTTTTCTGGGACAGTCCAGTAAGGCATGAAACTCGATAGATATACCTCATGCTGATGTATATCTCTCTAAATCCTAGATTAATCTACCAAAGCAAACACTGAGTAATGCGATGCCAGAGCGACCTGAAAAAGATATCTGTTGTGAAAACACTCACCTTGACATTGGGTATCCTTCATCGCTGGTTCAAAACCAGACGAGCAGGTGCAGGCTCCTACCGGAACCATCCACTCGCCATCGCCGTTGCAGTAAAGCTTGAGTGGCACGGACACCTCCACGGCATTGGGGACACAGGTTCCCGGTGCAATCACCAGAGACGTTGCCTCAGCCCCAGTTGCCGTCTCGGGGAAAACTGCGAAGTTGGCGATGGTGGTGGAGCACTTCTTGTAAAACACCCTAACTGAGATGAGGGACATGCAGGCACCAAGGTCCTGGAAGGCCAAGTAGAACCCTGCCTTGGAGAGCGGCCCAAAACTTCGCACTTTTGTGTTTACCTTCCCGGAATCCAGCATGGAGAAGCTTTCATCTGGGGCAATGGTGTCTACCTTCACATAAGGGTTCTCCATCCAGAAGGGGCTGGTGGCCGTGGCCGAGTCCGAGTCAGACTCATAGTAGAAGAGGTTGAAGGTCTCCTTGCAGGAGCCTGGGATGTTGGGAATGCTGTTGCAATCGCGGACTGTGAATTTCATCTCCACGTATACACGCAGCACATCCTTTCGCGGGATGAAGTCACTGCGTAGCCAGTTATTCTGGTTGAGCTCACGCACATTGCAGACTTGGTACGTCCTGATGGGGTTCATGGAATCATCATAGCCACTCACTTCCTCCCACTGTGAAGAGAGAAGGGGAGGAACATGGTTAGAAGTTGCTGTTTTTTTACTCTGTGAACCTTAACGAACGAATGAAGAGATACAGTGCAATGAGTCATTTTGCATTAAAATGGAATTAAAGCAGGGGTTAAGCAGTAAGCCAAGAAACAAAAAAGCCAAACAATTATTTTCCTGCTTTTGAGGGTATGTTTGGTAGTGTTCACTCGCCTGTGCCGTGCAATGAATTTTATCTCTGGTAAGTGCAGTGAAAAGGCGGGGACAAGGACTGCAAATTCATCACAATTACAGCAATCTGTCACCCCCTCACCGCGGAGTCACCACAGCATGTTTACCTCATATCTGTTTGGAAATAGCAGCCACACTGCTTCACAACCAATTACGCTTCAATTACAGAGCAATGATCGCAACGTCCTCTAATAAAGACAGGGAAAAAGGCGCCGGTTAACCTTCATGCTTTTGCGCTCGTACACTCCTCTACATTTCATTGCTACTGCGGTACCCAGAGGCTGAATTACCCAGGATAAAATTGGATTAAATTTTCTAAACTTTGATTACCAGCTTCATTAAATGAGCAAACGCAAACTAGACTGGAATGATGTGCTGTGAGACACTGTAATCTAATGCATTTTTCAGCCTCGAATGAGGACACAGCGATTAAATCATTTCACTTCAAATGGCAATTTCTCAGGGGTGTATATGGGCACATGTGCATGTGCACTTGGGATCTGCTCCCCGCTCCTATCAAACAGTCATTTATTTTGTTAGCTAAGCCAGGGCCTAGGAAGATTATTTGCAACGCAAATTTAAAATACAAAGACATTTGAATCATATGTCAAGATGATGAATTAAAGCATTTAAAAGACACAGCAAAGGGAATTAAAACAGAAAAAAATCGAAAACAAGGTGAAAGAATAAAATATTGGGGTATGTTTTTTTACCAAGACTAGCCATCTAAATGTATGAGAATGAACCTGTGACCTTCCGATTCTAGGATCATCTTTTACTTTATGTTGGCATCCCCTCCACCCTGAAAGACTTCAACACCGAGACACACCTATAACAAAGCGCTTATGGTTAGACCCTCGTGACCAAAGTTTGCTTCCGAACACTTGATTCTCTTGAAACTTGGGCATAAAAGGCACCAATTTGTTCTCATGAGCCAGTTGTTACCATCTGAGCTCATAGCATCTTAATTAAGGCCGTGATATGGATGTAGTGGAGACGGGGCTATTAATCCAAGACCCTAGAGTCCACGAGGGAGAGAGGGAGAATGGGCGCAGCTCGGTCGTGGCATTAAAATGATGGCCGATGAGAGCAAGAGAAAGGGAGGAAGCGACCGGAGGGAATCGATAATCACCAGCCGGGTCAATGGCACGGCTAAAAGCATGAAGTGTCAATGGGTATTTAGTTCAGTGTAATAAATCACCCGCTGCAAAAGAGCAATACGGCCAAGTGTTTGTGGGAGTATGTATGAGGTTGCGTGTGTTCGTTTAAATGCGCCGTCAAAATGAGCTTGTAGCATCTACGTGTGTGTCTGTTTGTGTGTGTGCGCATGCATATCTGATTGTGTGTGTGTTCAGGGAGATGGCATCCCTGAGTCTGACTTTGACAACGTGTCCATCGTCCGTGTGCAGGTAGGGAGGAGAGAGAGAGAGGAGACGGGGAGGGGCTGAGGGAATCAATAAGCTAAACGCAGCTCTACCATGTCATAAAATAAATCATATGGCGATCAGTGTTGACATTGCGGCAGTGGCCACAAATAAATCACTGCATGGACACTAAGAAGTGTTCAAACGTTTTGATGTGAAAACCGGATTTGACCTGACCCGTCTAATTTGCCAGCCGTGCTATGACAGGTACATAAACAGTAACCCGTTCACAAGCTACCTTGATGGCAACTTAACCATTAGTTGTAGGTGTTAGCTGAAAGCCAGTGGTTCCAACAAGCTTGGTGTTGGCAATTAGTGTACTTTTATTTTTCTTTTGCTTTATGTTTTGAAGGAGCTCTCTGGGGCTAACATTAAGAACATTTTAAGCTCGGAGGTGTTTTATCGTGCCGGGGGTCTGTCTAGCTGTTGGCAAGACACTGACAATAGTAATTATCTCTTAAACTAATTTGGCATATTGTTATCAACGTATGGTTATGGAAAACCTGCGGGTGTCTCAGTGGAGTTGGGTTGGTGGAAGGTGGAATTCCCCCTCAAACATCCCGTCTGCTTTTGCAAGACAAATGATATAGTATAGGAACAAAAACATACACAGTGCAGAGAGAAGAAATCCAAGCAACAACACGCGCTCAGATAGCTACGCGGCGACACGCACACCCTTTAAACTCAGACCTGAATGATGTACACATGCTACAGGCTACGCAGACAGTGGGACAGAAGAATACACATACCTAAGTGCAGAGACAAAGTAAAGAAAAAAACAAATAAAGAATACATGTGCATACACGAAAGAACATAAGAGCCCGGTGATGTGGTATGCGCGGTCTGCCGTCTATTCAACACTTCTGACATGGAGTTAACTCAATAGCGATGATTTAATGTGCATGTAAAAACATATGCAATACATTGTGCACCAAGCAAAAGATGGCGGCAGATAACTCTGGGATGCACGTCTACTACTGCGAACACAAAAGGGGTCTTGAAAGGGATGCCTGCGTTACATTTTCCGTGTGCGCATCCGCAAGGGAGAATAATCCAGGCTCAACTCATCTGCCGTCCCTGGGTTGGTAATGTGGGAAATCTGGAGAGCAAAAGGCCCCTACTGTATATACATCTTTTGAAAAGGAGCATCTGTTGCCGGTTTAGATAAAGAAATGGGGAGGCGCCTTTTGAGTTCTGATGCCCTTCTGCACGGCACCAGTTGCTGCTTTATCGTAGCTTAACGAGGGGGAGGGGGAGAGAGGGAGGCAAAGGAAGAGGGACAGCAAGGAGGAGGGAAGGAGATAGGGGAAGCGGGCATGACAGGCTGTGTGTGTGTGTGTGGGGGGAGGGGGTTCTGTCCTTCTGATTGTTGCAGCTGATGAGGTTAGTGTGTCTGGCTTCATTAGTGCTTAGTTAGTCGGAAGTAAAGGAAGAGGTGAATAACGAGGGTGGGTGACTTCGAACAGCTGGGGTGGAATCTCCCTGCCAGTGAATGGCGGTAAAAACAAAATCGGGGAAAAAAAAAAAAATAGGGGCCCTCCTTTGGAAAAAACAAGGGCCAAGTCAGAGGGCCACACAAAGACGAGGGGAGGAGTGCTGCCGGGCTTTGAAGTGTAGCTAAGGAGGGGTCAAGACTCTTTTTAGCTCCTCTTTAGCCCATTGTGGAGGGACCACATGGGAAAGCAAGATGAGGCTGTCACTGGCACTTTGTGGGCGGCAGATTTGGATGCCATGGGTGTGCGACGGGTCAACGGCAAGAAATATTTGCCTCTCAAAGGTGGCCTCATGAGGAAACTGACGCTTTTCACATGTCTGAGGTGCAATGAGGCGAGAGGAGAGCAACATCTGTGACCGCGCGGGTCAGTGGCAGCGGATTGCAGCGCATCTTTTCTATGCTCGCTAAAAAGCGCATCCTGTCGAACTCTTAAGCACATTCTGTCGGATGATTTAGCGACGAACGCGCACGGGACGGTTCAACTTCAAAGAGGCGAGCAGCCAAACGGCCTGCAGAGGCACAAGTAGGCCCCCGCTCACAAACACACTAAACGCCGCATGGAAACAAGCTGTCGAGTCACAGCTGCTGACGAGATTTGAATATGCATGTGTTCGAATCTTAAATCAAATTCAAATTACAAGGGTGGACCACACAATTTGTTAGTAATTCATTTTGTTGTCTCCTCTCCAGGCGCACACACACACAACTCCACGCGCATCGCTCGTCCAACTCACCCCGGTCTCAGGGTGTGCAGTCCAGGCTAATTCTGTCGTAGCCCACTTCGTGTCCATCAGCGTCTCTGTAAACGGAAGCAGAAAGAAGACAACCAGGTTAGACGGGGGGAAAAAAAAATAACAGGGTTACGGAGGAGATCAATAGAACAGAATGGTTTTACAGCAATGTCATAAAACGTGTTAAATGGCCCGAGGAAGAGATAAGAGGCTTTGACCACAGTTGTCCTCCGATGACTGGCTAGATTAAGTGGTGACAGAAAGCGAGAGTTCAGCGCGATATTACATTAAATTAGACAAGAAGTATCTAATGTGTGAGTGTGTGTGCGTACGTGCGACAGGAAGACCAAGACACAGTGGGAGAGGAAGGCAGCGACCTGTGAGGCATTGTGTGACATTTTATTGTGGCTCCTCGTCTGGCTAATTAGACGGCTGTGTGGCGTGCATACAGTGCAAAGGAAGTAACGGCGAGTCTCACTGAGAAACGGTTCCCGCTTCCCACAGGGCACTGTGACACAAACACACGCGGACGCACACACAGAGCCAGCCACAGATTGTAAAACTCGACGAGATATATGACCAGCAGAAGGCTTTAATGGAGAGGAGGGGGGCAATAAAGTTGGCTATCACAAAAGAGATGCTCTTGAGTGGAACGCGGGTCAGTACACCTGAACAGGATTCATTTTCTATCAATACGTCACAATATACAATATAAGTGCCCCCCCTTTGTGTTAATTTGTACACCTTCGCTATCACTCAGGACACACAGAGGAATGCGCACCCATCAGATCCTCAACGCAAATCAACATGAGGCACCGGGGAAAATGGTGGACAGAGATCCCCTCATGCAAAAACCCCGTCTCGCCTATCTGCTTTCCACTCCCTTGTCTCTGCTGCTGCTGCTGCTGCTGCTGCTGCAACCAAAAAAAAACGCCGGCTTTGTATGAGCATTGAAGGGAGACTGTAAATGTCGAGCCTTTTACTACCTGGCGCTCAGGGCGCAGTATGCAGCCACCGTTATTATCTCAACCGCTGTGCTGTTCTACAAGATAGTAAAAGATGATGAAACAGCACTGCCGGAAAAGTGAGCTTCCACTGCCCCTTGTCGAATGCCAGATTTTCCATCGTCCCCGCCTCGGTTGCAGTCTTTCGGGCCGACTTTGCCGTTGTGCCGCCATCCCCCTGTGTTGCTCTGCCTCTGTCTCCCTCTTTCATCCTTCAATTTTGTTTTCCTCCCTCACTGGGTAAGCAGGAAGGGAAAGGCACATGGGAGCTAAATAAAAGCGTATAACCCCAGGATTTCACCGTCCCTCCGCCAAATGCGTCTTGCCACCACTGCATTCGGGAGCACCAGCGGTGACAAACTCTGAGTCTGTCTAGAATTATGAGCCGGAAGGCTCCTGCAACTGGGAATTCCCACTGAACTCCACCCCCGCATACTCTGAGTGACAATGTCTCCAACGTGTGCATGTGCCTATTAGGCTGAGAAAAAATAAATAGGACTTCCAAGAGACTTCCAGCCAAACAGAGATATATTCCCATATATATCAACCCCCCTTCCTCCAAACACACATACAATCTGATTTCATAATGTAGCTTTGGCATGTTCCCCTTTGGTGAAATGGCCTGGAAACTTCACTGTGAGCCAGTTCACGCAGCGAGGACTGTCTCTCTCTGGGAGTGGCCCTGGGAACTGAAGTGAATAGCATGCACTGGCAGCATAAGGTCAGATCTGGCTCACAACCTTCGTCACAAACACCCCTCTCCGTATGTCCGGTCTCAATATTCTGCCCGTGAGGACGGTGGAAATGCTTTTATAACGAATCGTGACCGTAGTCTGCTTTCACTAAGAGCTCCCAAAGTTCACAAATGCAATTAGCCGCATTTGTCACTTGAGCAAATACGGATCTACTGCTGTTTTCATCTCTAGAAACTGTGTCAGCGCTTATTAGCGGCAGGATTTCCCCAGACTCATACCGTGACAGCGTGTGATTTAGGACCTGTTACCGTCAGCTAGGTGAGCCAGTGTGGTGGAAATGATATACCTTCCGCTGCCTGGTGTTTATTATTATGACTAGACCTTGTGTGTGGTACAATGGCTTGTCATTACAGCTGACCTTGCTCAAAATTGCAACATGGTGGGGTGGGGGGTGGGGGGGGCTGGGTAGGGCGGGCAGGCAGAGATGAGAGAGAAAGAACCAGAGCTGGAGAGCAACGTGCAACACACTCATACACACCTGTGCAATCTGACTCAGTGGTTTGGACAGTGGATCATGTGGATCATTTGGGAGTGCACGTGCTGTAGTAACCCTTCCCATCTCGATGCATCTGCATTGTTTGCCCTTACAGGGTCTTTGCTTGGGTCTGTTTGAATGTGTGTGTGTGTGTGTGTGTGTGTGTGCTTGTGTGATTGTGTGTCTGGTGCAAAGCCATGTATTGTGGCCAAAGTGGAGCGACAATCCTGAGTCAATGGGCCACAGCAAAAGGACTGAATGACCCCAACCTAACCCGGACACTCCCTCTTTGCGGAGTGCACGCATGTGGGTGGCTGTTGTCATTTGTTTCTCATAGTGTGTGTGTGTGTGTGTGTGTGTGAATACCTTATCAGAAAACACAAGCACACTGACATTTTCAAATTCAATCAATTGGCGTGTGGCCATGCGAAAAGCACCTGTTCTGTGTTACTTGCGCTGTATGACTGATAGGGAGAATGTGTCTGTCTGAATGAGACAGACTCAATTTTTGCAAAGCAAACAAACACTGAAAGCTTCTAAGACCTCGCTGGCGGCTTTCCCTAATGGACCTGGTTGAGACAGAGAGAGGAAGAAAAATGGCCAGAAAGAAAACCAGAAAGACGAGTTGAAGGACAAACAGTGTGTGTGTGTGTGTGTGTGTGTGTGTGACACTACACGACCCTCCCCTGTGTGAAGAAAGTGCTGTTGCTTGCCTTTTAGCTCTTAAAAGTTTTACTCCACTTTTTGAAAATCCTGGAAGTGTAAAATAACAAAAAGGCGGGATGTAGGCAGCAGGGGCGGAAAGGGGAAAATGGAGTAAATCAGGATAATGAACATGCAAACGTACTGCAGTGAAACACACGCTGAGGGAGAGTGAAGTGTGTAGGTGGGGGCTGTAGTGCTGGATCAGCATCCCCAGGTGTAAAAGGCCTGTTTAATCCATCTTCCTCACATGCAGTCTTCACTTTTTTTTCCTTTTTAAATTCTACCCGTTTTCCCATCAATCCTGCGAAGTGATGGATGCATATCCCCGTTGTTTCTCTCACTCCCATCATTTTGCTTCGTCTGCCCACTATTTACCTCCGCAATTTCTCTAACTACTTCCTCTCCCCCCGTCACTCGGCGAGGGAGTGATCGCCCTGACCTCGTTTCTGTCGTCTTCGTCCTCTTCCCCCTCCCTTTCCCCGACTGTCTCTCTAACTCTGCGCTGGCGTTTTCATGCTGGCGCCGTGATGGATGTGAAGCGCGGCGCACAGGGGGAATGTTTTTCGACCTCCTACTGCTTACGAAGACTATTCAATTAGCGAGTCACTGTTGGAGTAACCTGAGGAGTGCTTTAGCAGGGTGTTATTTATGATGCAGGTCGAACGCCCCTTGGGATTAATGTCACAAACACGGGGGGAATGGCAGCGACATCAGTTTTCCTCTGCGTGCTCCGATTGTGTGAGAAAAAAAAAGGCCGAAATCCAAACAGGACTCGGGGAGATCATGAGCTGGGGAAAATACATGCATGCACGCACACAAACACGCAAAGCCAACCCTTACATTCTAATCCTGTAATGACAGGGCAGGCCTAATAACAGGGGAGGGCACAGAAGCATTCGTCCCTATGGCCACGTTCAACACGCACGCACGCGCACACACTGAGAGAGAGAGAGAGAGAGAGAGAGAGAGAGAGAGAGAGAGAGAGAGAGAGAGAGAGAGAGAGAGAGAGAGAGAGCGTCTTAAAACATGTCTTTGTTCAAACAAGAAGTCTTCTTAAAAGAAAGAAAAAGAAAAGAGAAGAAAGGATATTATTAAGAGCGGAATGTGTATTTGTTTCACAGGGTCATGTCCGCAGGTCACAAAGAGCACACAGGTGCGTGGTTTAACTTGAATTTAGCTGCCACTGCTTTAATCTTTTTTGCATCCTCACCTTTGTGAGTGTGACAATGGCGACATAATTATTATCTCACAAAACCCGGAGCGGAGCTAAAACACAGGTGAGGGCCCCATGATAAACCTCGGAGAGACAAGATGTAAAACAATGTTTGCGTTGGTAACTGCTATCTTGTGTGTTTTTTCACGAAATAACTTCCTCCTCGCATTATTTCCTGCTACAAGTGGACAGTTGAAAAAAACGGCTGCTGTATTAGTGCCACACAACGGTGGCAGGCTTTTGAATTCGGCCGGGGAGGGAACAAAAAATAAAAAAAAAAATCAAATCCCCTAATGACTCTTTCGGAAAAAAAACACTTCTCTTCAGACTTCTCCACTAGTTAATTATCTTCTCCCCACCTCATCTCCAAGTCGCCTTTGTTGTGTTCGTCCATAGTCAAACAGACCAAGCACATGGCAACCTGGCATGGGGCAGCCACTCCATTAAAATACCATGCCGCCCGGTTGCCAAACACTTGAGCCTGTGTTTAGCCACAGAAACAGTGAAATGTGTCAACACTGAGAGTGAGGACCCCGCGCTCGAGTTATTAGCGCTATTAGCCTGATTGCTTTGTGCGCGCTATCTTTGTTGGCCCCCGCTTTTGTCGTTTCCACTGGGAAGCTGAGGCCGAGAAAGAGGAAGAGAGATGCAGCGAGAGAGGGGGAGAGAGAAAAAAAAAAAGGAGAGCAGGAGGAGAGGTTGCCATTCAAATTCAAATGGTCCGTGCAGCCTCTTTGCCTTTGTGCGGGGCCAGAGTGCGATGATTAGCAGAAGTCCCCTCCATTTTGCGGCGAGACCCTCCCCCTTTGCGCCCCCGCACACAAACACTCACAGTCACGGTAATTGGTTTCCTGCGACATGGACAGGCCAAGGAGGTGATTCCTCTGTGGAATTCCTGAACGGACTCCTCTCCCATGACACCCACCCAGCCAGTTAATACACACATACTGCAAACACTCACTGTCACTCATCCCACAATGGCCGTCACACATGAGGTTTGTCATGTGTGTGTGTGTGTGTGTGTGTGTGTGTGTGTGTGTGCGCGCGCGCGCGCTAGGATGGTTACGGTGTCGAAACCGTGTAAATAAGTCTACCATTCCCTATCTCTGCCCGTGCCTCAATTTTTTTTCCTCCCGACCAGACTCCATCTCACCCCGTGTAACTCCTGTTTCATCTCTCCCTGTGGGGAAGTCTAATGAACGCTAGTCTTTGCCCTCTGCATTTGTCACCGGGCCCCTGGCCTCAATTATTTTCCCCTCTTCAGAAGATACCTTGGGGCCCCCGAGTACTATTTGGGTTGAAATGGTGTGCCACTTTTTTTTTTTTTTTTTCTTCGGTCTGCTCGGCCCATTGCGTCTGTCGAGGCAATTTCTGACAAACGGCTCTTACCCGATGGTGCTGGTTCTCTGTGATAAATAAACAAAAACCCAAAACACACCAATGTTCTTTTATGACTGAGGTTTTAAGGGAGCAGAGCAGAGCAAAGCAGTTAAAATGAGAAAAGTTCTGACAGCAACAAGCAGCACTGTGATCTCTATTTGAAAAGATACTCAGGATTGTGTGTGTGTGTGTGGGTGTGTGTGTGTGTGTGTGTCAGCTGTAACCCAGCCTAGAAGGGTATTGCCATTTTCAAGGGCTCATGAAGTCTAGTCTAGTTCCTGTTCTGCTAGGGGGAATGGACCTCTTTGTCTCTCTCTCTCGGACCCTCCCTTTTCCCCTTCTCTCACTAACTCTCGTAATTACAAAGCACAGAGGATCTGACAAACAGGTAGCCCTGAGGGCAGCCGTCTACAAAACCAGGTGTGCCTCCGTGAGTGTGTGCGTGAATACGCGTGCGTCAGTAAGTGAATAAGTGTGTGTCTGCATGCGTGCATGCTCAACCTTTAGAAGCTGGTGCCTGTGTCTGTTGATGCGTTTGAGTGATTGTACGTGTGTCTGTGGGAGTCACTGATATATGAGCAAAAAGTGGTTGAAAGTCAAGCTTCTGCCTGGTTTACGGAATTGTCTCTGTGGCTTTAAACACCGCGTCTCTCGGGATTAGTCAGTTTAATGTTGGGCCTCTCAAAAAATGAAATGCATTTTTATTGTTTCACTCAAGTGATGCAATTGACTGCGGATGAGCACATAATCTAGCTGACCTAAATGTAAATGTGAACAGATTTGTTTTGGCTACAGCATATCTGTGCACGTGTGTGTTTGTGTGTGTGTGTGTGTTAGTGAATGAGCGCATGCTCCTCCTCCTTTGCCATAAATTAATCGTTAACCACCCGTTCACTCGCACTGCTGCATAATGCCGCATGCTCTAACCCATGCATTGTCCCATCAATAGCTCCAAGTTGCCACTGCTACTGAATAAGTCAAAGCCCTTTCATCAACAGATCTAATATAACGCACGCACGCACGCACGCACGCACGCACGCACGCACGCACGCACGCACGCACGCACCCCTAACCCTAGGGATGTTTTACTGGCTGACGAACACTTTATTTCGCCTTCAAAATCCAATTCTGGATAGGTTCAGCGGAAATCTGTCTCTGCGTTCCATCAGGAATGCTATTTTTGCTCCTCTTACTGTACCAGGACCCAATTGTCAAACCTTTTGTCACCTTCTGTCAATATGAGAAATACTAATGCAAGAGGGACACATCCAATTGCCCTGCGCACAGAGTTTAGCTCTTTGAAGCTGCAACCTTTAAGGTACCTGAAAAGCCTTTCCATCTGTGTCATTTTACATTTATCTTTACATCTCTTCCTGCCCTTTCCTTCAACACGCACATACTTATCTCCACGTGTGTTTACTGCTCCCGCAAGACTGCTGACGCGGACTATTGTGACCTAATAACAGACTTCTAGGCCTGTTTCTCAGCAAACCTAACCACCATCTTTTATTTATACCCATGCCTCCCACTGATGACGTGATGGCTGAAATATTTCTCTGAAGGACTCATTCCAGCCCAATGCTGATTTATGACAGAGATGTTTGGCCTTATCATGTGAAATCTAATTAAGGGCTGCCTCTCACTGCGAAGCTAAGCATGGGGTCACATACTTGATGCTGACATCATCGAAAAACGACAATATTAACATTAAAACTAACAGCAAGGTTGTCTTCAAACTCCGGTTG